>JAUMHI010000039.1:3813672-3823974 GCA_032359435.1 Enteromius unitaeniatus | reverse complement strand
CATATTAGAATGATTTCTGAAAGGATCATGTGACACTGAAGACTGGAGTAATGATGCTTTATATCACAGGAATAAATGACATTTTAAAATGCAGCCTTGATGGGCAGCAGAAACATCTTTAAAAACCATTAAATATCTTACTGACCCCAAAGTTTTGAACAGTAGTGTATATAATATATAATACTTAAGTCTTAACCCAGAATGCAATGTAATATCCTAACAGCTGATAGAAGATATTGACTGGACCTCTGTTCTCACTGTCATTGGTTAATTTCCAAATACACCAATAAATAGCTGTTTAATATTAAAATGTAATTGTGTGGGTGCAGTCAGACATGGCCGCTGAGAGGGTGATCACACATGAAGAAGGGGAGAAGCTGGCTAAGGTATGAGTGTATATGACTTTAACATACCTGCTATTACAAATGATCAGTAAACATCGCATTTTATTTAACTGCAACTGCTTTTTCTTTACCGAAGGAGTATGGAGTTCCTTTCATGGAGACCAGCGCCAAGACCGGGGTCAATGTGGAACTCGCTTTCCATGCCATAGCAAGGTTTAAGAACTTTCTTCAAATATTCTAAATCTTTAGTGAATTTTACACGCGTCACTATAACTATTGCTTGTATACAGATTAAAACGAGCGTTAAACATCATCATGAGACTCTTTTAGTGTTGACCAGTAAGCAACTGCTTGTTGAGTCCCCTCTCCAGTGCTTAGAAATGCCCTGGCAGCCCACCCAACGTATTAGCGACCACGTACACCGTGTAAAATGATAGATATTTTAAAATAAAACGGTAAATTTGACTTCTAGTTTTAAAATGTAAACATCCTCAATTCAATGTGTTACTTGCCATTTCATTGTAATTACTGTATCTGTCAAATTATATGAGTAAAAAGGGTTTCAAAGTAACAAATAATAAATGTTTTCACCCTAGTTTGCCAACCACTCAATTTTACAATTTTACTAATAGATGCTTAATTGCATATTAATTTGATATAAATATAATAAAGACTGATTATATTATAGTTTAATTTATATTAAATGCAATTTTGCGTTATACTAGTTGCATTCAATTATATTTTAGTTTACCATACGTGCATTGGGCAACACACTTGAAGCATATTTTACAGACAATGTAGGGTTATTTTTTTATACTTTAAATAATAATTACATTAAAATTTTAAATAAAATACTCTATTGCCTGTAAAACATGGTCAAAGTGTGTTACAGATATGGTAAAACCATATTTTACAGACAATATATAGGTATATGCATAATTCTTTTACATTTTATGTAATTATTACAATATTAGCTATATATAAAGCAAGTATAAAATGACCTCTATTGTTTGTAAAATATGCTTTAAGTGTGCTGCATTTATGGTAAGCTATAATATAATGCAATTTTTATAGAAACATAATTGTAATTGCACATTGGTAGCAAAGTTGCACTTAAGTACATTTACAATGTATTGAATTTAAATGAAATATTGAATAATGCACTATACGTTATTATACACTATTGATCTATAAAGATCAACATTGATTAAAAAAGTAATTTAAAGTAGAACTTTATTTGACGCAAGTACTCTTCATTGTAAAGCCGCACAATAACAAAGCCTTAAGAAACTTTTTTAAAGATTTGATCTGCAAGAAGTTTTTTTTCAAAACAATACTCAAGTACACTACAAGTTCACATTCAGTAGAGATAAGCGCACTTTGTTTTCACAAGTTATTCAAGGTTTTTTAAGGCTTTGTCGAGCCATCGTTCAGAGTTTGCCTTGAACTTCTGTTTCTGTTACGAACACGTCTTCTCTTTTATTTCCAAACAGAGAACTCAAGCACAGAAACATCCAGCAGCCCCACGAGCCCAAGTTCAAGATCCACGATTACATCGAGTCCCAGAAGCAGAAGTCCAACTGCTGCGGCGGCCTCATGTGACCGGCTCCAGACGCACAAAGACGCGTGTGAATGACACCTGCTTTGTTTTGATGTGTCCGATTCCCCCAAGACCCCTGTTCGCTTTCTAGTCAGGAATATACAGCCAAATACTGCTGAGGTGCATCAGAGTAATACGTTTCTGCTTTATAAACTTATTAATCCAGGTGTGTACAGTACCCAGTGTGTCTGATTATTCCAGTCATGTTTGTTTGTGTACCGTGGTTTCCGGGTTCCTTCTCTGATGGTTATAGCCTCTATCTACACACAGTATCAAATATATTAGTATTGAATTACATTATATGCCACGCAATTGTGCTCGGGCGGTGAGCTTGTGTCTGTAGTGTTTTTTACTGTATATTTGAGTGTCTTGCCGAGTCAGAATATCAGCTTATGTTAAGTATTATGTTTACAATCAGTGTATATTGACTTGAAAACAATCATAACACAGCTTGACTGAGTCGGGCTTGATTCTGAGGTAATATGGGATTCTTTTTGCTTCGCGTACAAGCATGTCACTGTCATACTCCTCACACTCACTGTATGACTTGGAGATTGATGTAAAATGTGAATTGATTTGTCTCATACCTGCGCTTTCCATTTTTCACAGTGATCACAAAGTGCCATGAGAAAGTACATTGTAACCACACGTTGTTTTGAATTGAGTTTTTTTTTTTGTGCTTCAGGTGTTTTCCATCGTTTCCTTGATTGAATATTTAAAGCCACAGGGGGGCGGTATTACACGCCGAGAATTACTAATAAATAATAACGTATGTTAATTGCCTTACCTTTGAATTTTCAAATATGTGTCCTGTACTTTTAAATAATAAAGTGAATTGTGAACATCAGGCTATCTTTTTGGTCTCTGTTTGAGAGAGAGAGGATAAACACTTAAATAAATTCTTGTGTTGTACAATTCCTTGTAAGTTGTTTTGCATAAAATCATCTGCCAAATTGATAAATGTAAATGTTATTTGAGCTTGGCGAGACATTCATATGGTTATGTGTTTGTTTTGTGACCTCCTGTGAACGCGCACTGCAGCTGTTTGCTGTATGTTTGGCTCGTGGCAAAGAGTAATGAGCAAGAAGGACATATCTCTCATAGGAGAAATCAGATTTGCTAAAATCATTTCAGTTCATTTTTTCCTCATTAATGTACACACATCACCCCATATTGACAAATATCACATGGTCCTAAGTATTTAGACCCTTTGCTGTGACACATATATTTAACTTATATTTAATTGCTGTCCATTTCTGATCATACTTGAGATGGTTTTACACCTTCATTTGAGTCCAGCTGTGTTTGATTATACTGACTGGACTTGGTTAGGAAAGCCACACACCTGTCTATAAAAGACCTTACAGCTCACAATGCATGTCTGAGCAAATGAAAATCATGAGGTCAAAGGAACTGCCTGAAGAGCTCAGAGA
The DNA here is from genome assembly GCA_032359435.1 of Enteromius unitaeniatus. Taxonomy (NCBI): domain Eukaryota; kingdom Metazoa; phylum Chordata; class Actinopteri; order Cypriniformes; family Cyprinidae; genus Enteromius; species Enteromius unitaeniatus. The sequence goes on along the minus strand of JAUMHI010000039.1, from coordinate 3,820,597 downwards.
CAGAATTGTGACAAGGCACAGATCTTGCCAAGGTTACAAAAACATTCTGCTACACTTAAGGTTCCAAAGATCACTGGAGCTCAGCTGCAGAGATGCAGTCGGGAGATGGGAGAAAGTTGGAGAAAGTCCATGGAGAGAGGCAGAGAGGCCCAAACGGAAGCCTCTCCTCAGTGCAAGACACAGGAAAGCCCTCATGGAGTTTGCTAAAAACACCTGAAGGACTCCAAGTTGGTGAGAAATAAGATTCTCTGGTCTGATGAGACCAAGATAGAACTTTTTGGCCTTAATTCTAAGCGGTATGTGTGGAGAAAACCAGGCACTGCTCATCACCTGTCCAATACAGTCCCAACAGTGAAGCATGGTGTTGGGAGCATCATGCTGTGGGGTGTTTTTCAGCTGCAGGGACAGGACGACTGGTTACAATCGAAGGAAAGATGAATGCTGCCAAGTACAGGGATGTCCTGTACGAAAACCTTCTGCAGAGTGCTCAGGACCTCAGACTGGGCCGAAGGTTTACCTTCCAACAAGACGATGACCCGAAGCACACAACTAAAATAATGAAGCAGTGGCTTCAAAACAACTTGATCTTGAATGTCCCAGCCAGAGCCCTGACTTAAACCCAATTGATAATCTCTGGAGACCCTAAAAATGGCTGTTCACCAGCGTTTACCATCCAACCTGACAGAACTGGAGAGGATCTGCAAGGAGGAATGGCAGAGGATCCCCAAATCCAGGTGTGAAAAACTTGTTGCATCTTTCCCAAAAAGACTCATGGCTGTATTCGATCAAAGGGGTACTTCAACTAAATACTGAGCAAAGGGTCTGAATACTTAGGACCATGTGATTTCAGTTTTTCTTTTTTAATAAATCTGCAAAAATGTCAACAATTCTGTGTTTTTCTGTCAATATGAGGTGATGTGTGTACATTGAGGATAAAAAAAAATGTACTTGATTGAAATTATTTTAGCAAATGGCTGCAATATAACAAAGAGTGAAAAATCTGAATGTACCCACTGTAGCTAACAATAATGTTTGGGTCACATTTCACCCCAAAATAAATAGAAAAGAGAAGCTACATTCTCATTCTGACATTTAAATAACATTAAAAAACACTAAGATTTTTAATGTAACTCAACATAAATTAAAGGTAGCACAACCAACACTATAAATAATTTGCATGTATTATTTGTTGTACATGCATATGATTACATACCCCTTGCAGAATATGCAAATATGTAACATACCGTACAGTGCATGAGTGCATTTTTCACAGTGCATTCTTTAGCCTCACTAAATGTTTTCACCTTATACTGTAGTCTATAATAGTTATGTATGAGTCACCCAGTTGTCTCCATGTGAAAATACGTCTCTCAAAATCATACAATAACTGTTGGGAAGGGTTCAAATATGCAGAAGATGCTGGAAAACCAAAGAATGTTTATGGTTTATTTTTCTGAAGAACAGCAGACAGTTAAACTGCTCAAGACCAACAAGGGACCCATGAACAACCATTCAAAAACAGAAGGACAGTTGTGGATTAGCACTGAGAACTTTTGGACAAGGTCATTCTTTTGTCTATTTGGATTATACTGCACTTATAACATGAAAAGCTTTTACAAAAAATGGAATAATGTAAAAACGTATCTGCTTTAAGTGCTGCAGTGTATCTCATCCTAACGGACAGTGCCATATTCAGCAGTTCTTGCTGTGAAATACTCCACTCTTACACCAGGGCACTTCCAAGCTATCATTTACAACCATATGCTTGGAACATAACACTGAGATTACATGGTCACATGTGGTTTACCACTGCAATAACTATCAGCTATCTTCGAGCGCTGAAGAGGGGGCGTATGAAATTCAAAGAGGGGGGCGATTATATTAATGCAAATATAACACTCCCAAGTAAGAAAAAACAAAGAACTTTACATTGTTTGAGATTTAACACACCATAAAGCAGCATATCAGCTACAAACTCCTCCTCATAAAATGTCCAACCAATTTTTATATCAGTTGCTCACGCTCTGTATCTTTGTCATGGTTACCTTCTCCTGCAGAATATTCATGGTCACCAATTAAAAAAAAAAAAACAATTTGATTTGTTTGTTTGTTTTTGAATTCCTCTTGGGGATCATATTATCTATAATCTATCTATCTATATATCTAATGTAGAATAGAGCAAAGCATCTTGGCAATGAGGAATGTGTTTATCCAATGAACCGATTGCAAGTCTATTTAAAATAAATGAATTATGGGTTTTTGAGAAAATAAAACTGCAGCAGTTGTCATATTTTTATAGAAATGAACATTTCATAAATCAGTTGTCAGTATAATAATTGAGTTATGCATGATAGCCTAATCTATTATTTAACTTCCAAAACTGGTAATTCCAGGGGGACAGTTTGCTGATGATGTTACTCTGCTTTCTCTTAAGAGAGCCATCAGAGGAGGAGGAGGTTCTAGAGCAGTCACTCCTCCAGGGGCCGGATTTGGAGGCTGATGTGCCGCCGATCACACACTCGGACAACAGAACTTTCTTTACACACTTTATCAACATTTACCGTGGCCGAGCGCGTTAACATGCTTCATCCGTGAGCGCAGGACTCTCGTTTCCCCTTCGTTTCTATTTATTTGTCATATTAAATCAACAGGTGACTCTGCGTGATGCCCAGCCAGACTCTTCGCCCGCGTCTCTGCGTCCTGGAGAAGGGCGACAACGGATACGGTTTCCATCTGCACGGAGAGAAGGGCAAGAGCGGCCAGTTCATCCGCCTGGTGGAGCCCGACTCCCCCGCCGAGCTGTCCGGTCTTCGCGCGGGCGACCGGCTGGTGTTCGTTAACGGAGAGCGCGTGGAAAGCGACAGCCATCAGCAGGTCGTGGCGAGGATACGCGCCAGCGACCGGTGCCTTCAGCTCGTAGTGGTGGACGCCGACACCGACGAGCTGCTGAAGAAACACGAGCTCAAGTGCTTGAAGGAGTTTGTCACGGAGGGCATACCGATGCCCGAGTGCGGAGATGACGAGGCTGAAAGCAGCGACGAGATGATGCGGGACGACACGCCGCCGCCGGTGCCGGAGAGGAACGGAGAAATCATTCCCGTTCACATTCCCGCGGTGGAGAAACTCAGGACATCCGTGAGCTCGGAGACGGTGAGAGACCGGCGGAGCTTTTGACTCAAACGTCCCGGTGGTAGCTTTAGTGTTTTTTCACCTACAGTTCAGTAAAAGTTCCATACTCATTTTATGAAATAAGTTACAAAATATAAGTAAATAAAAAAAAAGTTACTAATAATAACTACATGTCAACTACCAGTGTATAGTATTAGCAGACTGTCTGTTTAATATGTCTGTTTAAAATAATATTTATTTTGAAGGGTCCACAACATACTGACTATGAGATATGTATTATTCTGTGTAGTTTTATGCATCATTCAAACACGTCATATATGATGACGATAATCATTTACCATGGTATTATTAATGTGCGTAAAGGATGTAAACCCTTGTGAAGTACTTTTAACACTTGTGGTGTACTTCACTTCTTACAAGAAAAAAAATGTTGCAGATAAAATAATATGAATTAAAAATAAGGCCACTTAAGTGTACTTAAAAAGGAACACTTGAATGGGTGTTTCTTTATTCAATTAAGTACAATTTTAAAAGTGCATTTCAATCAAAAGTTTCACTCGACGTACGTTAGTAAATCATATTTCCGTCTTTTATTTTTAATACACTCATTTTGATGCGTACTAAAGTGCATGTAAAGTACTTGATTATAATATGAATTGTGGTTGTGTTCAATATTACTTTTAAAGTGAATGCAACTTATGTCATTGTTACAAATGTGTAATAACAAAGAATAACAAGATCATTTTGAATATAAATTACATTAGTATATACTATAATAAAATTACACGTAAAGATGCTCTTAAATGGCTGAAACGTAAGACCTCTAATGTTTAGCTAATTGCGTTTAATATACATTTTTAGTAAAACATTTTCATTTAGTTGCAAATAGCAAAGTCTGAAAACATATTCAGCTCACGCATAAGCATATTCATTTTTAAAGCATGCTAAAAGTGTACCTTTTTTCACTGTATATCAACATACTAGCTCTGAAATAACATTTATATATATATATATATATATATATAATCCATTAACAAAGTATGATATGGTCTTTTTACATCATCCATAACACTTCCATGGTAATCATCATGCAAATACATATGCAATAAGGTACTTGTTTATCACTTTACCATAGTACTGTAAAGCTAATCCTAACCTTTGTCTCTATTAGTCATGTTTTATTCACAGAAATGTCTCATTACACCCAAATATTTAAGTTTAATTGGTTCGATTTTTTCTGACCGTATGTGCAGTTAAAAAAGCGCTTTGTATTCCTCAAGCAATTATAACAGTGTGCTATGACAACTGTGAAGCACACACCTACACACCGTACTGCACTTGGCAGATCACACACACCTAGTGCTTCAGTCACTGACTGTGGGTGGCTGGCGTGTCGAGGAGGACGTCCAGCGCAGGAAGACAGTTAGCTCTCACAGAAGACAAACAACTCCATTCAGCCTTGATGCAGAGTAAACACAATTTCACACCACCAAGTTCCAGGATGTGTCGAGAACGTACCTGGAACAGCGTCATTTAAAGCTGCTTACCTGAGAAACAGATCAATTGTGTGTTTCACAGCTGAGGGATGATATAAGTAGAGCTGTCTGAGAAAGCTCTTGTTTTGTTTTTCTCATGCATGGCTCTATTTTTTGTTCAGGCGGTTGTAACCACACTGTCTTTTGTGTGTGTGTGTGCTTCTCTCATGATAATGATTTGCACATTACTCAAGGAGGAAAAAGGCCAGACTCCACAACAGCTGGGTTCCCCGTGGTGACAGTCCTGTTTACCGCCTCAACCTCCTTTTGATTCTCGTGTCATCTGCATAACCAAATTACCCACAATACCCTTCTGGCAGTGTGGTCTCAGTGTGTGGATGTGTTCTGCACCTGTAGCGATCGCCTGTGTGGCAAATACACTAGTCTAAACAGTCTGTGAGGGCAGGTATGTATGAGAGAATGTCTTCTCTGAGGGTCACGTTGACAATTTAGGGGTCGGGCTAAAGGAAAAATAGGGTTGTGATACATTCTTAAACTAGAGAGTACCTTTAAACAATACAAGCCTCCACTAGTTTTGCTCTACTATATTTTCCTATGGCTGATAGTATTCTGAAACACTTTATTTTAAGGCTGTTATAATAACAATGAGTTATGCATAATTGCATGCAAGTAACCCTAAGCCAAACCTAAACATACAGCACACATAGTTCACAACATTACTCAGTACTTAAATTATAATTACAATGTAACAATGACGCCTTAAAATAAAGTGTAACCAATATTCCATTTTTTTTTACTCCTCCTAGAGCTTCCCTATGGCTTTGGTCCATCAAATCTAATCTTACTGTCAACTGCCTCTCAGAACACCTTAGTAACTGCTTACCAACCAAAAGACACAAAGTTAATATTATTACTTAACGTGTACATGTTAGTAACTGAATGGTACCCAGAATCTACTAATTCCAAATAATATACTTCAGTATGAACTAATTGTATTTAATTTTAATTGCAAAAAAAATGTAAACAGTAAATGCATATTACTTGAACCCAATTGCTTTTTTGATCCACTTAAGTGGGACTTAAATATATAGCCTGGTTTCAAGGCCAGGATTATGCAATAGTTCAGTTAGAACATTTAAAGGCAGGGTATATGATTTCTGGAAGCCAATGTTGATTATTTGAAATCACCAAAACAAACACGCCCCTAGCCCGAAATGGTCCTGCCCCTTTGATAGCTCCGCCCCACACACATGTAGCTTAAGCAACCCAGTCAACGAGTTCTGTGAAACAAAGCAGTACTAATGTTACACCGTCTACACGGGACGCGAGTGGCGTTACAAAATACTATAGAAGTCGTTATAATGCTAACTTACATGGGACGCGAGCGGCGAGACAAATCCCTGACAGAAAACTGCTGCTGTGTTGTATTTATGACATGCTTACATGAATTTCAAATGATTCTCAAAGGTTGCTTTAACACTACCAGTGTAACTCACCTATCAAGAATAACCAAAACAAGTCCGATCGCAGGCCTTCATCTTCGCAGGCCAGTTTTACGATATTTACACAGATCATACTTCTTGCCTGATCGTTCCGCAGACATTTTACTAATTTTTCTGTCACTCTTTGCTCGGCTGTTCACTGAACACTGTCTCCTCCACATCACGAATAGACACGCCCATTACTGCTGATTGGCTACAAGGTTGTTTTGCTAAAGGGCCCGAATCTTTTTCTAAGGTATTTCTGAAAAATCATATACCCTGCATTTAAGCGATTTTTATAAACATACCTTAGGAAAAACTAATACTGGTGTGCATCTTGAGACAAAACAAAGGCACTGCCATATTTTAAGATCAGTTAGTGCAAGTTTCTTTCAGTTAAAACATTTTACATTTTAGTCTGGGATTGGGCTTCAGCCTTGTTTGTGGAAACAAAATGTTTGAAATATGTATTAATAATGATTTAAAAAGTACTTTAAAGTAAAACTTTTTACTCTCATGAATAGCACTTAAGTGGCCTATTATTTCGCTGATATTATCGGCAAGTTTCACTTTTTAAGATTTGACATGTACAATCAATACATTAAAGCTAACATTTAGTTTTAGTATTAGTTATTTGCAAGAACTCATACAACAATAGTCAGTGGCCTAGCAGTTCATGTCCCGCTACTGCTCCTTCTGCTTCTCCAAATCATTTTTCTGTCATCTTTGTACAACTGTAAACTAGATAGATAGATAGATAGATAGAACTTTATTAATCCCTCGGGAAGGTTCCTCTGGGAAATTTTTGTTTCCAGCAGC
>JAUMHI010000039.1:3785028-3796652 GCA_032359435.1 Enteromius unitaeniatus | reverse complement strand
AATAAACAGAATTCAGTGGAATTCTTCCTGAATTGAATTCCACTTCCTGTAATTCCAATTCAATTCCAATTCTGTTTATTTTAATTGTTGTGTAATTCCAATTCCGTTTCCTTTTTGAATTGGAATTGTTGAGTTCATTCCTGAATTGACCCCAACCCTGGCAACAACCAATGATTTTTTTCCCCTAACATGCGCTGATGAAACATTTAAAATAAGACCTTAAGAAAGTGATCATGTAATTTGATGGTGACACATTTTGGATCGCACGCGACCCTCTTACCTTGGGTTGTCCTCTTTGACGACTGATTTGACAAAGGACAAGAAATCGTTGCAGAAATTCATACAGACTGTTGGCTTCCAGCAGTTGTACTCATTCTGAGGAATGAAGAGAATTTATTTTTAAAAAATCTATATTGTACATAAATATGTTTAATATATACAACATAATTTTCTGACAAACCTACATGTGTGTGTGTGCGTGCATATATATATATATATATGTATATATAAATCTGGTATGGTCTGTATATATAAATAATACACAGTACACGCGTATTATGTAAACAAAAAACAACACTGAAAGTGCTGAAAAGTCAGCTTTGCATCACAGCAATACATATAAACATACATTTTTAAATATATTAAAATAAAAAATGTAAATAGTAATAATGTTTCACAATAACACCGTTTTACTGTAGCTTTGATCAGATAAATGCAGCCTTGGTAAGCATGAATGACATCTTTCAAAAACATTACAAAATCTTAGGTGGTTATAAAGATCTAACCTTGATGAGTTGTGAAATTTTTGAGGTTGGGAAGGTCTCAACAGACACCACTATCCCATCATGGTCTCGAAACCCAGCGACTATCTGTGGCACTCCAGGAAGAAACGACTGTGCCCACCATTTCAGCAGCTTGTACCTACAAGAAGAATATACACACATACACGTTTCTAAAAAGAGAGCTGTAGTTCTCACTTTTAAGTTATTAATTAATGCCCCATAAACTATGCCATTAATATCCGGTTTACACCAAGATGACTGTTCAGTGTAGTAAAAAAATTATTTAAATGCATACATTAATAGGATGTTTCAACTAAATTTTACTCATTTTCTTCTGTTGAGCACAAAGACATTTTGTGTCTTTACAAAGAATGTATGGAGTCCCTTAAGGGACATGGTGGAGAAAAAAAACTGGGTTGGGTGGAAAAAGGTTTTTCAAAACTCCTCTGGACAAATTTTTTATGCGGTAAGAAACATGTTTATAAACTGTGATGGTAACACTTTTACAAATAAATTCCTTACGGAGAATTAAAATAAAATATACAGGACTTTGCGATGGGACACCATCAAATTGGAGCAACCAAAGAAAGGAGCTCAGTGCAAAGCATCTGAAATACTAGTCAAGTCATTCTAAATTGATTGAGCAAATATCTATCACACTGCAAACAAAACCGGTGAACAGGTCTGTGGGATGAGCAGCTGGTGTTGATAGCTTCACCTGTGGAAGTTGCTTCGCTGCTTCGGGGTGCAGATCTCTGCAGAGGTCTTGAGCTCCACATAACATCCCGGAGCTGGAGGGGCATCGGGGTCTTTGACACGGCAGTCTACTTCTCCAGAGAAGAGCAGCTTATGATCGGCCAGACGTGTCTGAACCACCGTACAGAACGCTTCATTGGTGTTCACCACGCCCCCTGGGTCTGGAGTCGCATCCGCGTCATCTTAAAAAGGAAGAAAAACATAGATGAGTGAAGAGATCCGGTTTCTGTCTGATAGGACAAAATAGTAGATGTCCCAGACCTGCGCACATGTACTGCTCAAACTTGTATCCCCAGTACATCATCTCCTCCTGCCGCTCGGGGCGGCTCTCTCGGCTCACTCTGGCCGCCTCGGTTTCCACCTCACTGATGTAGATTGTGCCTCTGAACCTGGAGGCGGCCAGCAACCATCCCTCCTGAGTCTCGTATGGGGTGGTCAGCACTTTGGTTAGATGTCCTCTCCATGTCACGAAGTCCACTCCTAGAGCGCTGCAAACACACTCAATTACTCAACAGAAAAAAAGAAACAGAAACAAGACATCTGTGCTGAGGTGCTAGTTTATTATCGATAAGTAATATTGTTTTCTATCAGAGTTCCGAATAATGTTTTTTGAATGACATTTTAGTATTTTTCTTGTGCATTTTTTCCTTTACATATAGTTCTTTTTTAGTGCATCGACTACATAAACTGTTGCATTGGCAACTATTTGAAATTGTTACATTGGCAATTCTTTTTTTCCTTTATTTGAAGTGTTTACGTGGTTTTAAGTTAGTTAACTATTATAACCCAGCTGTGCAATACATAAAGACAAAAAAGGGTTTAACAATAAAAATGTGTAAAAAAAAAATAAATCTCACGTTTCCCTGATTTACTCAATTTAACCACTAAAATGTAATTCAGTGGCATTTTTACAACAAAAATAAATTATGACAGATTAAAAGACAAATTACTTTTACCCCAAACAATAATTAGTTAGAATTTTACATTTTTTAAATTTGTCACCTATTTGTCCGTAAGATTTTTTTTTTACTCATTTAAAACACAACAAAATGTAATATGCTTCCTTGTGCTTTTATATATTTTAATATGTACAGGTCAGAATAAGCCTGTTGTTTGAATTCTTATTTAAATACTGTGTTACAATGAATCACAACGTAACACTATTTCAACCAAATTTAGATTTTTTTTTCCTCCAAAAACTTATTTAAAACCTTAAAAGAAACCTTTTAAAGTAGACACTGTACTTTTACATTTAATTACTATGGTGAATTGATGCTGACACCTTAACGTCTCGACCCACATTCGTTCTGGCTCAATGATGTGGCACTCATATATTCAAATGTACATACATTTACATAAAATTACATCAAATGGCTCGAAAGCGCCTCTTCTATTATAAGCAAAAAATTAAATTCGATTTTCCCTCCCTTAAAAAAGTCAGGGTTGGACAACTGTCCTGACATTGTAATGAAAAAGAAGAAACCCTTAAGTAATTTGGTATTTTAACTATTCACATAATTTTTCTTCTTCTCATTAATTTTTTTTACATTTTTTTTAATGAAATGGAATAAAAATGAGAAATGTTGCAGTGGTAACCTGCTGAGATTTTTTTATTTGTATTTCAAATAATGTCTGGAAACACTTTATTCATTATTGTATTATTTTATAAGTAAAGATTTGCAATATATATTTTAACAGGTATAGATAATCTACAGAAAACATTTGTTGAATTACAACCTGTTAAAATATACATTGCAAATCTTTACTTATAAAAATAATAAAACAATGTCATGCAAAACACGCTTGGGAGAAACACTCCAAACCAACAATTTACAAAAGAAAAGTATATGTAAAAAGGATCCTCATGATAACTCAGATATTAGATCAAATAGGAGTCTATTTTTATGAAATTGCAAGGTTAGTTGCAAACGCCACGTGCAAACATAATTCTATTTATGCACGAATATTTTCATTACAGAGTGTGACACACACACACACACACACAGCTCACTGTAGCTCTGTCTTTAATGGCACTTTACAGTTATAAGCTAGAGTAAAATGTGCACAGGGCGTTTCTGACCTGGATGAGGGGGTTTGGTCTCTGGTCTGGATCTTGTCTCTGTTGGCCAGAATCCACTTCAGCACGTGATCAAGCTTCTCTTTCACGCTGTCATCTCTTTTGACGAAGCGGCTGGTGTATCCGTCCCTTAAGTTAAAGTCTGGGCTCTTCGCGGGCTGCACATAATAGCGCAGCTGCCTCTGGTCGTTGCAGAAACTCCTGCGAGAGTCCAGAGAGAAGCAGCCCACCTCCACGGGCTGCTTGTACAGCGGGAAGTTCCTCTCATACAGCTGTCTGTGAGCGCTCAGAGCCTCTGGAGGTCTGTGCTGGCCTTCCTCGGACGATCTGTGGCGCTTATCCGTCTTATTATCACCGCTAGAGTCTCCGCATCTTTTATAAACAGACTCGTGGTGCTGGTGGTAACGCTGAGCCATGGCGCGCTTTAGATGACTTCAACTCCCTGCTGAGCTCAGCATTGGCAATTATATCTTGATGCTACGTGTATATCTAATCAAATAACGCGAAAGAGTGCAATGAAGTTCGTAACAGAAAGTACAAAACCAAACAGCCTATGCGGTAGCAACGGCACTTCCATTAGCACGTCTTTCTCAGAAATGTATAATCAATAAAAAATGTTCCATAGGGAATGTTTAATAATACGTGGTGTTTCAAAAAATAAACGTGGTCCTTAGTTAGGATTAAACTGATATCTCACTCGGATTACTACTGTTAGCAGAGCTAGCGCAAAAACAGCAATGAAAACACTCTTTCAAAATAAAGGGCCTAGTTTCAACTTCATAATAAAAGTCAAGTGCGCATGATAAACGTTGAAGTAGGCACGAAATAAAATTTAACCATGTTTATTTTTTTTTTTTAAACTGACCTCACAATGTAATCACTGAACATTTGGGTAAAAATGATCGACTTCGCTGTAACACATATATACTATTCTGAAAACTGAAAAAGATACAAATTTAAACTTGGACACAATGGATCTCATTACTTTGAATTAAAAATGGACATTTGGAAGCAATATTTCCTTTTTATTGCAATCTTGTGTATCATGTGAAATATACTATGCTGGGTTTGCTTGGAACAACAACAAAAAAGTCCTATAAGCTATTAATATATGTAAAATGTCAAGTGCAGCAGTCAGGCTCAGATAGTGTTAGACAATTAATTGAAGTAACAGGAATCTGATCATGCAAATAACTTTTTACAAAAAGTAGGAATTTGTTGTGGTTATTATATATTACAATATATATTATACATTTTAATAGATAATATATTCTGCTAACCTAAATAGACTCTTCCTGTCAAGTTTGTTTGACGCAGATAGAACCCCCCCCCCATTTCCATTCAAAGAAAAGATCTATAGAATGAGAGCAAAAGCCATTGTATCTCAACTACTGAAGACATGAAAGCTGCTATAATCCATCTCTTGAATGTACCACACTTTACATTTCTGGTAAACACAAACCTACCCCACATTTTTTTCAACTTGAACAGTAAAGACATATGACAAGTATGGTAAAACTGGAAGAAAGTAGAAATCCTGTTAGATAGCAAAGGCTTTAATTTCACAACGGCAGTTGACATCAAAAGCATGATTTCCCAAGATTTGGCATGTGCATTTCTGAATCCTTTAGAAAAGAGTGTTTCAGTTTAAAAGAACAGATATGCGGGAACCAGCAAGAGTACAAGAGCTTTTCAATTTACAAAGTATACATTGGCCAGCAGCAGCAAACATTCCTTAGAGCTCAAAGATTATACAACAATCTAATTTTCAAGCATTCTTTGAGGGCTTAATTCATATTCAATAATAATGCATCACATTAATCCCAACCAAGAACATATATTGTAGAACAGCATACTCAGTTACATGGCAGATGCTCCTCAACCTAACAAATATATTTATGAAGATAAACTACAGTATGTACAGACAAGGTCCGGTTTGTTTTGTCTAACAACAGATCACGCAAAAGTGCTAGGCCAGTAAAATTGGTATCACTTGGTTTTCTGAGTCCGTGGGAATGGAACTGATCAAAGTTAAAGACAAGAGCATAGTGAAGCCACTATCAAATTGACCCCTACATTCTTAGAAATGGGATATTTACAGTACATGTCAAACACTGATTAACTGGAGTGAGAAATTCAGAAGCCTGAGGATAAAGTCACTTAACATAATATCACAACTGAAATATTAACTGAGCAGAATATACTAATAAATACACCACTACAGCAAAACAACAGTGGCTACGAATCCTATCCATATTCAACATATGTAGGAAGAAATGGCTCAGCAAGAAGAAAAAAAAAGTAAATGATTCAAATCTATTAATTATCAATGGGACAACTCCTGAGATATTTCTAACAGTGATCTGTAATGTTTTTAAGTCAAGTCCAAATGCACTTTTCGGCCTATTGTAAATTAACTTCCAGTGTAAAACATGAGGTTGGACAGGTTGAAAAGCCACTCTGTGTGTGGGTTTGGGAAACTGTAAGTATCTTTCAGTGTTTAAAGAGAGACCGATTCGATTGTGTGTCAAACAGACACTTTACTGGGGTATGTTTTTATAAACTAAGGCCAGAACTGTGGTTTACTCGGGTTGCGGGGTGCTAGGACCCCACGAAAACAGACTGGGAAGGCGGAAGACAGAGTCTCTCCGTGCTGGGTCGGGAAGAGTCAGGGTCTCCGGAGCCGACTTCTTCCGCGGTCTGTCCTTGGGAACAGAAAGGAAGTCTGGAGCTTCAGTGGAAAGGGGTGTTGAGGGAGCGCTGGATGGACCGCTACGAGCGCAGGCTGGCAAGGGTGTCTCGCTGATGGAAATAGCTGGCGGAAAGGTTCCAAGCTTCTTATTGGTGGCTTCCTGAGTGGCTCGTTCATATTCTCTGACTTCCTCCATTGTCATGTCTTTAAACGTACAAAGCAAAGAAATTTCAATTAGTCGGTTGTAGTGGACATCTAAAACACGAAGACAAAGTCTACTCAATGTAATTTATACTGGTCTAAACCAGTGGTGTTAAACTCAGACCTTGAAGGGCAACAGTCCTATTCCAACATAGTTCCAACATTGCTTCAAGACGTTATTGTACAAACCTGAGGGATTTATTAGCTTAAGATAAACAGGGCTATGCCCCCTCAGAAGTTGAGTTTGACATCCCTGGATGAAACAAATCCAGTATAGAATCATGTTTAATCTGATTTTCACGAGGCTTTCATTAACAAACTGTAGTAAAATAATATTATTCACCAAATCCTGGTTAGTAATGTCATGATGGTCTATCTTAAATTAAAAATAAGTCCAGATTTAAGGTCATCGCACACTGAGTATTCAAATTTTCATATGCATTTTTTTGTATTTGTTATCCTAAAAACTTGTCACGCGTAGAAACATTGCACGCCGAGTCTGTTGCGTATAAAGCAAACAAGTAGAATGATGTTGTTTTCCTCTCGCTTCTAAAAAAAAAAAGGGAAAAAGAAAGGAAATATTGGGTCCATTCAAATTCTGAGAAATAGAGGATGAAGAGTTCCCACCAGAATTCAAACGGTTGATTCAAAGTTACTTTAGGATGTCAGTGGCTCAGTTTGATGCTTTGTTAGCGATACTAGAGCCACATATTAAAAAGAAGACCACCAATTTCTGTGAACACAATGTGCAAGGACCTTCAGAATTTTGACAATCTGGATTTTGGTTTGGTGGCTCTTAATTGTTGGATGCAAAAAAAACCCCTCGGAAAATAGAAAATTCAATCCAATCCAAATGTGTTTATGACGGACAAAGGTTTCGGAGATGGTGTGTAAATGTGATTGACACAATGTGAGGTCATATTCATTTTTCAACGTTCAAAAATTTCAGACTCAGTGTGCAATTACTTCTGGAGGAACATCTTCCTGTAGAGTTTAGCTCCAACGCACTTCACCTGACGTTTCTAATGATCCTAAAAACCTTGATTAGCTGTGTTTATTTGAGGCAATTTTATTTGAAGCTAAACTGCTTAAACATGGCCCCCCAAGAGCAGGTTTGGAGACCCCTGCTCTAATCTACAGCAGAGGTAAAAGAGATGCTGTTTTCTTTTCTATGTTTGATAATCTGAACAATTTATGAACAATTTGTTCAAGCATCAAATCTAATCAGTATGGTCAAGGTCCTTGATAAGAACATGAACAATTTTTTAAAAAGCTGAATTTCTCAGCTCAAACATCTTTTCTGACTTTGTTCTTGCAGTGACTCATGCAAAACTAAACACAGTTGTGAGCTATGGATCACGGCATCCTTTCGGCATCCATGAGGTTTGTTAGTCATGACTCTGGAACAGAGTCACCACAAAAGAAACCACAAATAAAAAGGTAGAGAGATGAACAGACAGCAATCTGAAGGGAAGGATGTGTGCATGACTGGTTAGTCAATGCCAAACTTACCAATCCACTCATCAACCCAAGCGAAAGCCTGTCTATGACCCAGCAACAGCACATCTCTTACCACCTACAGAAAGAAAGATAGAATGGTAAAATATATGGTAATTGTGAAGTTGCCAAGTATACATGTGTAGTGGATGTGTTCCTGGATCTTTTTCTGTGAAACGAACATATGCCTAATGTTCTCTAAGCCCAATGCTAACAATAACCCTTACATCAGAAGAAAAAGAAAAGTTAAAAGAAATGTTGTTAAAGCTCTGACTAATCCTAACCCTTAAATCTCATTGGTTGACAGAAATATTCTTTTAGAACAAACAAAGATGATCCAGGAACTTGTGCTGCTAGATGATATCATGGATAGACAGACCTATCTATAGATCTGAGTGATCTGCAATGAGAGTAACTACAAGATTATGGTTTTAGGGGGCTCGTCCGGGATATGCATGTGGAGTGGTGGAAGTGACCTTGTGCACATACTGCTCCACGCGTGTCTGAAGTCCCCACACCTCAAACTTCACCGTTACTAGCTTATAGGAGCACATGATGGGATCCTGTGTGTCCCTCCAGCCCTCCTGCAGTGAACCCCGGGATGTCTTCTCAGATTTAAAGCACCGTGGGTCCTAGAATGGAAATACAAAATGGAATAAAAAGTCCTGGAATGCAAATAAAATGGCCCAAAGATTTTATAAGACTTATTTATAACAGAATAGAAAGAAGACGGGAGATGTTGGGAAGAAACAGTAAAATTCAGTTAAAAATTACCATGAACAAACACCTGCCAACTATGCAAATACTAAGCAATGGATCTGACATTATATCTTATACAGTTAATAATAGGTGGTAAATTACTCTCTAGATTTTTTTCTGTATTTGTGCATGCTGTAATTAATTTTTTCCTAACCATTGTTATTGCATTTAATGGTTGTACCTGCCATCCTGTTCTAGCTGATGAAACACCCAAAAGCATATTGTATCTTAGTATTAATGCACAATATTGGAGTGAATTCCATTTAACGTTAGCATCACTCTGCTCTACTCACTCTGGAGAGCAGAGTACTTGAAGTGAGTGCTTTTATGCACCAACTACCCATCGGTGTTCCACTGGGTTCAGTACTTGGCCCATTTTTACTCACCCTTTTCACCAAATCACTTTGCAAAATTATCACCTCTCAGAGTTTTTTCACATTATACCTATGCAGATGAAACAGAATTCTCTTTTCACCCTCTGACAACCAAATGTCATCTGGTAGTAACATATTTCTGCCTGAATATCTGAATTTATTGAAAACCACTGCATTAGAGTATGTGTAAAAAAACAAAAGAAAACTTTGGGCTGAACAGATTTGTTTAATTTAGTTTGGAACAACCCTACAAATAGTGTCAACAAAAAAGCCAGTTGGAACTTCCCCAGAGCAAGATGTTGACTGCCAATGACTAAGATTCACTGGCTGTTTAGCAACACAAAGGACTAAATGCATTTCTATTACCTTGAAATACACCTTCAGTCATAATCTGTTTAAAAAGTAATAATTTAACTTTGCAATGCATTGGGGGTTATACACACACGCCATTTAACCATTTGTCCATTTAACAGCATGCCCTAGATGGAATTCAGTTCTAGGGTTTTTAAGCGGTCAACCTCAACTTACTATCAATGGATTATTTGAATCAATACTTTCTACATATTTCTTCTGCACTGCACTGTACTGTTGTTTCTTTGTAATGTTATGTTTTCTTTTTAGATTTTCAATAGGTTTTCATTAAAACCATATAGCTACTTAATAGCAAGCTTTTTTATCGTTTATAAATTAACACTTGGCCTAAGAATGCTAATCGAACAAACACTGACGAGATTGACATTACTTGATTTATTTGCATTGTGCCCCATTAGGACACAGTGCTAAGGTTGTTTACTGTGGCATAAGAGATTTTTTTTGTCTAACTGAGGACTAGAGTGATCACTTATCATTCCCAGCAATGCAGCAGTTCTTTTCCCTTCCACATCTAATCCCACCTCTGCTTTTTTCTTCCTCAAACAGAACCACTGCTGGCCTGGATCCTTAGATTGCAGCAAGCTCCTGCCAGAGAAAGATAACACTGCACTCCTCTCATCTGTCTACTCTTTCCTCTGCAGGAGGAGAGAGACAGTGTGTGGAAATGAATTACTGCTGCGGTACAGTAGAGAGGTGATTCTGAGTCTTGTGCGTATCCAGTAGAGATCTCAACAGGGCCTTTTTTAATAATTCAGTATTGGCTTAAAATAACCCATACTCCTTTGTTTTCTTCTATGTGGGAGAAGCACTCCCCTGTTTCTTCAAAACAAAATCCCATCAGCACTAAATACCATATCAACAGAGCCCAAATGCATAAATCATAGAGGTCAGTGTGGAAAATATTGGAGGTGTTATTAGCACATACTGTACCTTAGAGGGAAATCTGTACTTTGTACATTTGTATTGCTTAATTATTTATCATCTATATAATGGGTAATATATTTATGTGTTTTATGGAAGAAATATCTTACCTCAGACTCTTTGTAGTAGCGCTCTGGGATCTCGTCGTAGGCGATGTCAATAAAGCACACCTCCGTTTCTTCATCTCGGAGCTCTGTATCAAAGATCTGGAGCGCAATGAGAGGATGAAAATAAAATCTATCAGCTACCACTGCTGCTGAAAATGTCAGGATGCACTTAAACGCCAACTTTGCTTTAACCAGATGTGATGTAGCAAGTTTCCTGTGTTCATACTGAAAGCAAAATGATGTGTGACAACCAGAACATATTTAAACTGTAAAATACAGATATTGGGAGGGGATGATATATTGACACCCTTGTGTCAATCCAAACCCTTAAGACCTTTGTTCATCTTTGGAACACAAATAAAGATATTAGAGATGTTAAAATAGTTACAACATCAGTGATTCAATCGTAATGTTAGGAAGCATGAGAATATTTTTTGTGCTCAAAGAAAACAAAAATAATGACTTTATTCGACAATTTCTACTAGAGTGCCACGACACAGGGTGAACCACTGGACAATTTAACAATGTCCTTACAACCTTTCTGGGCCTTAAAAGTGTCTGTTGCACTGCTGTCTATGCAGGGTCAGAAAGCACTTGGATTTCATCAAATATATCTTCATTTGTGTTCCAAAGATAAACAAAGACTTATGTGTCACAGGTTAAGACATGACAGTAATGATTTACAGAATTTGTACTAGATCGATGTACAGTACTCCCAGTTCTAAGTCACATATGCAGCGGAGCAACAATGGCAGCCTCTACAGACGTGGTGTTTATGCAAGTGGTACACTGAAATAAAAGTTATAACAGCTTTTCCCTCAAATAAGCATGGAATGCACCTTTGATAGAAATGATTGTAAATGAGCATAAGCCCCATACGGTCCGCCACTCTGGTTTGTTTACATCTAGCTACCACAATTCCTTAAGCTCAGGCGGTAACACTTTATAATAATGTTCAGTTGCAAGGCCTTCATAAGTGATTAGTTAATCATCAACTAATCATTTACTAAATATTCATAAGAAATTAATAAGTGATATGCTAGCAATTTATGTATGTTTTATTAAGTCATTTACAAATGATTAGTT
>JAUMHI010000039.1:3762508-3784928 GCA_032359435.1 Enteromius unitaeniatus | reverse complement strand
AATACAGGTTTGGGACAACATGTAAGTGAGTAAATAATGACACAATTATAATTTTTGAGTGAACTATCCCTTTAATGTATAACACACTGCTGGTTAAAAGTTTGGAATAAATAAATGTTTTATGCTTTTAAAAGAAGTCTCTGCTGCTCACCAAGGCTGCATTTATTTATGTAAAAAAACAAATACAGTAAAAATATTTTTACAATTAAAAAATACATGTTCTTTTTTAAATTGAGGTCTTTTTTTTAATTGTAATTTATTCTGTGATGCTGAATTTTCAGCATCATTACTCCAGTCTTCAGTGTCACATGATCCTTGAGAAATCACTCTAATATTCGAATTTGCTGCTCAAGAAACATTGCTTCATGTTTTGTCGGAAACCATTATACTACCTTTCAACAGTTTGGGTTAAATAAGTTTAAAAAGAAATGTATACTTTTATTCAGCAAGGATGCATTAAAATTGCACTCAAAACAATGAAAATATTTCTATTGTTACAAAAAAATGTAAATGCTGTTCTTTAGAACTGTCTGTTGATTACAAAATCCTAATCCAAAATCTCTAGTGATTATCGTCATCTTGACTACAGAGACCATCTCTGCATTTGATAAATAAAGTTTAATACTCGTCATTATACATTACCATTACTCTGTTGTTCTATTTGATAATGTTCAGTGCTTTGCTACAATCTGTATTGTTAAAAGCACTATATAAATAAAAGTGACTTGACTTGACTAATAAAGTTGCATCTTCAACACATTTTTAACATTAATAAAACTTGTTATTAGTAATTGAGCACCAATAAAAACTGACCATATTGTGCATAGTGCATCAAACTGACACACCTAGAGAGACTCTCAACACCTGGTACTCACTTGTTGAGATAAATGCGTTTCTCAGTGAACTGTCCCGAGCCGTAGTTGGGGTCCTCATAGGGCTCGTTCTGCACCACCTCCACACCCTCTCCTCTCTCGCTCTGCTCATGGCTGTGCTTGCTGATCATGTACAGCTGACCAATCCTGTACTAGAGACATAGACACAAAAAAGTCATATTCAACTCGCACAAAAGATAAGTCACGCTGGAAATCATGCAGGTCATCAGATGCATAGGCTACATAAGAATGGCATGAGCTTTTCCAAATCACAGCTGTTGATTGATCGCTGGGGTTCTAGTGATGCAGCAAAATTTCTGCAAATAGATAAATATACACTGTAAACATATATCCAAATTGTTTTGGAGGGCAGAAATCATTGACCGAAACGGTGATGTTTAATAATACAATTTTAATGTTTACTTCTAATGTTTCTGTAATGGTGCGTTTTGTGTCAGTGTCTATTTTGTAACATGGATAAAATAACAGTCATAAACATGGCAGTTGTTTACAGATCTGGGTTGACAATATCACTTTTTTTTTTTTTCAACTGATGCTCATTCTGATGAACCAAGATATTTTAGTCTGTTCTGTTTTCAGCAGATGTGCCAAGAAAACCTCACTAAATATGATAAATACACCATCCAATAATCACAACAAGCCTTGTGCTTTGTTGCTTTTTTACATGAAGTATCAGAGCTTCAACTCCAGAAAGACAAAAAACAATGTTTTACTAAGATTAATGTCCAGAAAATAATTTGTCAGGAGGGACAAAAAGCATATGCAGTATATATTCACTCATTCTATAATTGCTGGTACTGTCACCATCAACTCTGTTATCTAGGTAGACTTACAATGGAGAAAATAGTGTAGCAGAATTTACATTTTTAATTTAAAACTTTTTCCAAAAACTCCACTTGCTGGAATAAATGCTGAGTAAATGATTTGTCGTTTTAAAAATAACTCTTGGAGTAAGAATCTTTTAGAATCAAATATTTTCTCAGAGAGAGCACAGATACTTTTCAGTGCTTCAGATCTCATCAGTGAGTGAATACGACATAATTTTCTGTAACTTCCACTATTCTGAGAGATAATTTCAATTTAAAGGCAAATATGGCATGGTAACAGAGTTGACAAGATTAAAGGAGACACTTTTTTCTAAGAAAAAAATGTATTTTGAATAATTTCATGTTGTAGAATTAAGTAACTAACTATTTAGGGCTTTAATAAATAAAATGAATTGCCAAATAAATGAAACTGTTGCCAAAAGAAAAGTATATATCATTATAGACGGCACATTTTGTAATTCATAAAGAACAATAATGAATAAAGACAACAAAAAAATTAACTATTCAAAAAAAAAAGTAGAAAGTAGAAAAAATAATGACACCAAATGTATCCACAATTAAATAATCACCCATATATATATATATATATATATATATATACACACAAACATGCAGTACATGATTTAAATGTTTACATCATTTGACAGCTCATATATCCGTAATGTTAAATCTGTTGTCTTGATCATTTAATGTTAAAATTAATCTGTCTTTAAAATACTCATTACTGCCACTGTTTATATTTCAATACATTAATACATCACTAAATAGCTAATATAATATATAATTATATATATATAATTATATATAACAATGTTTTTTTTATGTTTAATTAATTATCTGATTATCAAACTAATTTAAATATTCGACTAAATAAAAACACTGATTTTGGTTTTCAGTGTTTCAGTAAAAAAAAATTAAAGAATTTTGGTGCCTCACTAGTTACTCCATCTTTGAAACACATTCGAAGTTTAATATGAAACAATTTAACAGCCGACAAACAAAACATACCTAAACAAAATTACATTTGCAACACTTTCCATGATCCAGTCAACTCAAGATTAACAAAGTCACTTGGACATATATAATCACAATAGTGCTAAAAAGTCTTTCGTAATTTCCGATTTGTGCATACTTTGTGCACACTTCTAACATCACATTAAATTACATCTGATTTCAGATTTACACACTGTACAGCCACCATCACCATGCCCAACTATCTCCTACTGTTAACATCCAAAATATCAAGCAAAATGAATCAGATCAAAGCAGAGCAAGATTAAAGAGACCTTGGTCGTCCACAGGAATGAGTACCTAGCAGATGTCAGCAGAAACACAGCACAGCCTCACAGTCATGAGCGGGGTCATGCTCTCCCTGATACAGGCAGCAGTATCATAAGTTTTGGAGTGTATGACAGCTGTGACAGCTGCTTATCTGTGTGAACAGAACAGGCCCCGGGCATCTGTTCAGCTCCCTGCATCTCCAGCCCAGTGACTGCCTTGCTGGAGACACGCAAAGATCCTTATCAAGCCAGTCATACATGCGGAGTATGACCACAGCCCTGCAGCTCATGCAGTTATATTTATATGTTAGTGATAAGATATGACGTACTTCTTTTTTTAAAAGCCTTCACTGCAAACACAGTCGAGATGACTATCTTAGTGGTTGAAGTGTTCCAGTGAAAGAATATCTCTTACTAGCTACACAATGTTTCTTATTTTCCTTTAGCACTACATAATATCTAAAAAAAAAAGTAGCTATAAATATCTCTGATTCAAGATGAATTGTAAAGTTTCTATTGATTACATCCTATACTTCTACTTCAGGTCAGAAAACACATTTATACTAATGCACTAAAGTCAAAGTTTAAATGGTCATGACATACAAAATATTCTTAACTTAGCAAGTGATGTTATTAGCCTAATTTCATGGCAACGCTAACTAGCTACTGCAGTATTGCTGTTGGCTAATAGTTTAACTAGTGTCCATGTGAGCACCCCTTGTGGCAAAACTAAGAAACATAACAGTACAGTGAGTCACGAATAAAATCTAAAAGCGGGAACCAAGTTCTCACTGCTCGCATTGCTTCAGTAACACCTTTGAGGAAACTGAGTGAGAAAACATATAAAACATAAAAAACAGTTTGTCCAATTCATATGTCATCAATAGCGGGTCACTTCTGTGTTAATATGATGTGTTCACATCAGACGCAAACCACACATCCGTACCTCAGACCACTCCTTTTAAATGGACTCTTTCCGAAAACAGCATTCGTATTATCCAAACTCTGACATCAAAACTCAAACCAAAAGTCCTAGAGCAGAAGCCAACACATTATGCCACAGTCACACACACACACCAGACAGAGTTTCCAAAAATGTCTCGTCAATAATTTTTAGTCATTTACAAAACAAGCAGCTTTTAATTGGCAAAAACTGCTTGGGTGACTTTTTCACCATCATATGAAAATTCCCAACCTTGCAAAATTCCAACCAGAATGAGTCATGAAATACCAAATACTGTAAACTTCCCTAAAGTTACCGTAGAGAGATAGAGAAAGCAAAGATAAAAAAAATGTGCGTAAATTCAGCAGGATCAAACTGAACTGACTCCCATTGGTTGATGAAGTGTCGTGGCAGTCGTGGGGAATTGGACTTGGGAGTTGGGATCAACAGCTTGAACACTCCAATTGCAGTTTCAAAACAACTTCAATAGATTCTACACGATCAAACCGAGGAATAAGGGTCTTGTCTAGATTAACGATTGGTCATTTTCTAAATAAAATACTAAACTAAAATATATATACTTTTTATATCACAAATGGTGGTCTTGCTCCATCTTGACCTCACACATTACATAGGTGTGAAAAATGACCCAATATTTACAAAATTGAGCAAAATGTGATTTACAAGACAGGTAAAACAATGATTTCGCGCGATTTTTAAGTTTAAAAGGGGAAAGGAGTTTTTCTCCCTACTCTACCTGTGAAGAATTAACAACACTTGACTTGAGTTGATTACGCAATGCATGAATATGTGCATGTGCGTTGCAGAGCTAGTGCATAACAAGCATTTTGGTTAAAAAGTATATATTTTTCTAGAAAACGACTGATTGATTAACTAGATAAGACCTTTAAACCTTGGCTGGAATTATGTAGAGCCTTTTGAAGCTGCAATTTGGACCTTCAACTTGTTGACCACCATTGAAGTCCATTATTTGGAGATAAATCATGGAATGTTGTCTTTAAAAACCTCAACTTCATTTCGACTGAAGAAAGACACGAACATCTTGGATGACATAAATTATCAGGAAATTTTAATTCTTGAAGTGAACTAATCCTTTAAGTTGCTTTTAACCCAGTAGATACCCAGAATTTCACTAGCTGTAATTCATTTTTTCAAACGTTCGATTTCAATGCCAGACACAACTATCATAATGTTTAACCTCCTCTCTCCCCTGAAGCATACCATGCTCACCTCCATGTCCTTCACTCATCTGAACGTTTTAAAAACCACGGCTCTTTGTTTGATTAATGAGATATTGTCCTCATTGTTATCCTCTGAAACCCAATTAAAGCTGCAGAAAAAGCGAGAACGAGAGCGGCTGTGGGGTTCAAGTGGTTGTGAATAATTCATCGCTACCACTTTCACTTTGTGTGTGATGGACAGGCGTGAGGAGAGATGAGAGGACGGACAGACTGCAAGAGAGCGCATTAAGAGTTGGGAGTGAAATGGCATTTTAAAAATAAATAAATGAGGCACAGGGTTGGAGAAGTGCATCCCCCAGGCAACTGCTTGCTCTTCTGTGATAGCAAACCTGCGTCTTTTTTTGTTCTTTTAAGCGTGACTCTAGTTTCACCCACAGCAGCACTGTTACCTGGAGAGTGCCTGTGTTTCATGGGAATAGAGTTAGTTAATGGCGAGTCATTAGATTGTGCTGTCAGGCTGCTCTTTGAGAGCTCTTGAGGGCTGCCCTGATTGTGTTGGGGAGAGAAAACTGGTTTTGTTGATACTGAAAAATCTCTCTCGGGCGCACTGAAGAAAGACTTCAATCATGAGCACAGAGAGGTTCACGCACTGTAGTCAACTGACTCCAGTATGTCAACAGCATGTTTGGAAGGAATGTGAGTGTTGCGTCATCATGCAAAACTTGCAACCAGGGTTGTCACCTTAGTAACTTGATTAGGATCTGGTTCAGAGTTGTTGCTAGGGCAGAGCGTTGTCAAAACTACCAACTTGTGTGTGTGACGCCACCAGCATTTCCCAAGACCATGTTGTGCAATTGTGTTAATTTGCTCAACAGACATATCTGTAATTGGCTACAATGATTATTGCATCACACACTTCATCGAGCGCTTAAGCCCAGCACACACTGTGCGATTTTGGCCATGATTTGGTTGTGCGAGACAAATTTTGAAAAACCTAAAAGATTCCTACAATACAATGCTAAAATCAACCTGTCCTATAATTTCGACCCTATTGGCAACAGGACATTTGCATATTAATGTTTTTTACTATTTTGTCTGCCTCACGATTCAGGGTTTGTAGAGCGATGTGTCATAAGACAAGACGTGATCATGTAATCATGGGACCCAAATAATTCACATGCTCATAAAACCCTAAAATGTTTTAATCACCATAAGATCATTGTAAAAAATCCACACACTGCATTAAAACAAAACACGCATTTTTATTGGTAATGACAGTTATACGCCCAATTTTCTGTCATTTTTATTTTATTTTCTGTATTTCTGTCATGATAATTCTCTGAGAGCTTAGCATTGTAATATACTAGATGTTTGTTCTTGTTCTGATACACTGCTGCAGCAGAAAACCTATCAAGACTTGCTACTGCCAATACATCCACAACCATGCAAAATGGTGAGCATGTAGGAAATACTGCTGCTGCACATTTAACAGAAACTATATTGTCAAAAGTATTCGCTCACCTGACTTGACTCGCATATGAACTAAAGTGACATCCCATTCCTAATCCATAGGGTTATAAATGACGTCGGTCCACCCTTTGCAGCTGTAAAATCTTCAACTCTTCTGGGGAAGGATGTTTGTAAAAACAGTCTGCATGCCTAGGTGCTTGATACACCTGTGGCCATGGAAGTGATTGGAACACCTGATTCCGATTATTTGGATGAGTATTGAGTATTGAGTGAATACTTTTGGCAATATAGTGTATATGAAATATTCCCCATATGAAATTACCCTATAGAAAATCTATTCATGTAGTGCTGGGGAAAGTGGAGGGTTTTTGAAGCATGCTGCAACTGATAAGTAATTACTATGTGAGTTTTGTTTACAGTTTTTGGTTCACTTTCAAAAAAGGCAGTGTGAAAGCGAACCGCACAAAAAAAAAGACTTTCCTGGGGAGAGTTAGAAACTAGGCATGCATCATCTAGAGTTTCATAACAGATCTTTGGATTTACACTATATACTTAGAGAGAAAAAAAACCCAAGACAGATTTATTTAACATATATGAAACATGAACATGACTGAAACGTGACTGTCAGGTCTGCGAAACAAAACCATCCCGAAACTACTTTTTCCCTACGGTCCCCTTCCTCAAAAATCATTCGTTTTTCCTCAGTAAAACTGCAGGCCTGACAGCACTGCCCAAAAAAGCTCTGATTTGTTTCGATCCAAATGTGCAATTTATAATACAGTGCAAGTGAATATTGCATTCTCAGCATTGTAATAATGACATCAGCTAATGTTTTTTCCTCATGGTATTTTTCAAATGTTTCAAATCTTGAATAACTGTGAGTGGAGGAACTGTGAGGGTAGAATAAAGCTACATAAGAGTACATTTAAAAGAAAGCAAGAAAAGAACACTACAGTTAACAAATAACAACAGGATCTAATAGATAAGTGAAAAAGTTTTTCAACTGAATAACAGTAACTTTTTTGACAAGAACTTTCCCTTAGTTGACTTTCTGAGTGCCAGCACATACACACAAAGCAGAGCCACTTGAATACAAACACTTTAGAATTGCTTTAAAACCCTCCCAGATGATGTATTGTCAAGAAAAATGCTATTGAGAAGACAAAGTGAAAGACTGTATCTCGGGCAACAGGCTGTGGAGAGTAGGCGAGCAATGGTAACAGATGACTGTAGAGCCATTATCTACACAATGCTCCTTAGACTCCACTATATCATTAAACCACGAGCAGCAGTGGCACATTTACATTCCGCCCATTCTCTACTAATTAGAAAGCTTAAGGGATTTTGTGCCCATGGAGAAAAGGAAATTAACTGTGATCTTCTTGACAAGAACAACTTCAAGTGCTTCAGCTGTCTGTATAACAAACTGGTAGCTGGCTTGTCCACAACAGATTTTTCTTTTTGACCTCTGAACATCTCTCTCAGACTGAACAGAAGAGGAAAATCTATATATAGAATAGGGCTGGGCAATATATTGCACAGTATAATTATGCGCATCAGATGAGAAGCCAGTTCTTTGATTAGTGGTAGATCTCCATCACCTGTTTTCAAATGGAGCGGTGGTTAATACAAAGAGCCGTAGATCACTGACAAGCTACGCAATATCGGGTTCAGTATCGTAAATGAGTCACCCATGAAACTTAATAGGGCTGTACGATATATATCGTATGATATATTCATGCGCATCTCGTCAGTAAAGCCGGTTCTTTGATTAGTGGTAAATCTCCATCAGCTGTTTTCAAACGGAACGCCAGTTCATTTACAGAGCCGTAAATCACAGACTAGCTATGGCAATGAATCACCCGTGAAACTGAACGCGATATTGCGTAGCTTGTCAGTGATCTACGATTCACTTAGTATTCGGTTCGTTTGAAAACAGCTGATAAATATTTACCGCTAATCAATATACCGCTAATAAATAAATCGATATATTTATGTCGCGCAGTGATATTGTGTAGCTTGTCAGTGATCTACGGTTCTTTGTATTAACTACCGCACCATTTAAAACAGCTGATGGAGATTTACCGCTAATCAAAGAACTGGCTTTACTGATGAGATGCGCATAATTATATCATGCAATATATTGGCCAGCCCTTCCTCCTCAGACTTGATGACCCTTTGGGTTGCCAGATTGAAGACACCGTAATAAGCACAATTGACAATAGAAGGCAACTAGCTTCCTTAGCAATAATATGTTGTTTTCTGCCAACTGGCAACCCAGAATGTTAAAATACTGTTGGGTAAATTGGCACTGGGCAGAGTCACACAGACCAGAATATAAACAGACATCCCAACACAGAACTCACAATTCATTTTGCACTTTTATGCTTTAGTAAGTCCAGTAAAAAAAAAATATATAGCACCTTTAAGTACTCCATCTGTCGGTGGACTTCCTGAAGAGTATGTACTGAATATACAATTTTAGCGCTATGGCAGAAGGCAATATTTTTGCTGAATAATAACTTGCATTTAATTTCAATCAGCCCTAAGTACTACCAAAATGGTGCTTAGGGCTGGGGTGTCCAATCCCACTCCTGGGGGGTCACTGTCCAGTAAAGCTCATCTCTAACTCTAATTAAACCAACATTAATCAGCTAATCAAGGTCTTCAGGATTACTAAAACCTTCCAAGCAAGAGTGTTAGAGCTGGTTGGGGCTAAACTGCGAGGAATGTGCCTTTATAAATGCACATGACTGATGACTTCAGTTGACATTGAGAAGCTTTACCCCCAAAAAAACTCAGGCTCTGTTATTAGAGCAAACAGAACAAACACTGTTTACCAGAGCCAATGCTGGGTGATAATTGTGCTCTCCTTTCAGTGGAGAAAGAACACTTTTTAAACCAATACCTCACATTTAACTACCCAGAGAGATGTGAACCATTGATTTAACAGTGTTAAGCAGTCTGCATCAGATGAAGGGGGGCTAATCAAACAGTGACTCTTCTTCTAGAAAGCTCAATCAGAACAAAGAGCAAAACAGTTTCTTACCAACCCACGCAAGGTACACGCTGTACATGAGCCAAAACGAGCTCTATTTTATGCTGCAGATGTGCCATGATATTAAATATACATAGCACAGTAGAGAATGAATAGCATATTAATGTTCCATGATCAAGGCCACAGTAAGCAATTGCTGGACACGGTACAAAATGTTCATCACAGGCTGTCACACAAACGCATTCCCCAGGGGGAACTCACTTCTCTATCGCTTTCCAGGGTCAGGCAACCCATGTAAATCAAGTGCAGTTTTACCGGCCCATTGCCTGAAAATTCAGATCGCTACGCTACTTCCAAAGTTACTTCGACTACCAACCCGATCTTACAATTTGGAGATTTATGGCAATACAGCTACTTCACACAGATTCAGAAGACAGCATTCGTTTTAAATAATGTGATTTATGAAAAATCTCACATAGTTTATGAGGTGGCAAATTGGTGGGAATTCGTATGAAGGACCACAATTAACCCTAACCCCCAAACTTACGCATCACAGAAAACGTTCAAACTGAAGTCGTATGAATTTGTACGAACTAGACACCTCATTAAACATGTATGGATCAGCCATGAAATTAAGAATACCATGGACTTACCATATCGGAAACATTACTGCCATTGTGCCATGTTGTAAAAAATTGCAATACTATGCAAAAAATATATATATATTTTTTAATTTATTAAACAGATGAAATGTTACACTGTCATGGTAGCTAATAATTATTTCTAGGTCACAAATGTATCTCATTCATATATTCTTTGACATATAAAAAAAACAAAAACAAACATAAGAAATTGCCAAATAATAAATAATAGCAGTTCTGGTCATATACAGTACTCACTGAAACTTAGGTTTAGTGATGGATCTAATAATTAGGGTTGTGCGACTAATTGAACATGGTAATCATGTACATCTCGTCAGTAAAGCTAGCTTTGTGTTTAGTAGTAAATTTCCATCACATGCTTCAGATGGAGCAGCATTTAATACACAGGGCTGGAGTACACTGACAAAATATGCAATTTATAATAAATTATTTTTGGGTAAACAATCACTGTTTACTCCCAAATATGTAAAAAGAAAGTAAATACGGTCCATTTAGATTTTTCATGTTTTCTTTCTGTACCTGAAAGAAGCTTTAATCTGCATTCAATTGTAACAGAAATCATCTTCTCTAAGCCGGGTTTCAAAGGCTGACAACCACTTTAAATGGTGTTGTTCACCCAAAGCATTCTGGTTAAAAAAAAAAACGAATTCGACAGCAGCCATTATTTAGGATTTCCTAGCCACCTGAGTGTTGATTACATCAAATTCAAGCCCACTGGCAGAGTTTGACAGAGGAAGCAGTGGGGGCTGTATTTATGAGACAACATCCTGTGTGCGTGTGTGTGATTGATAGTGTTGCCGTGAGCCTGGGGTGAGCAATGTGTTGTTCACGCGATTCAGCATTAGTGCCCGTGGTGATGGCGGGGTGAAAGGGACCGTTGCGGGATGTTACAGGAACGCAAGGGAGGAGCTGAGAGAGAGGAGATCCTGGCAAGGTGCCCTTTTCCCAGGGCGAGTGGAGTGACTGTCAGGTAAATGATTGGAGGGTTCGCGCTGTTATCTCCACCTCATCCATCACTGCTGGAGAGAGTGCAGGCTCAGCGCTAACGCAGCGTATAACACGGGTCAATGGAGTGTCAGGGGAATATATGGGAGAACGAGAGTGTGTGTTTATGGGTGTTTCTTGGGCTACGGGCACTTTTGTCCCTGTAGCCTTTTAGAAATGAGAATTTTAGGAACTCGTTTAAAACATACTTTTAACTTTCACTAGTTTCTTTCATTCGTCCTCGAGTGCAAGGAGCTCCAAACTTTTTTTGGACCGGTTTGGGGAGATATGGGGGGCATGACAATGCCGTGAAGGGTTTTTGATATGACGTGGAGGAGGAATCATTCACGCACTAACAAATTAACAAATTAAGTTCTCTTTCATTTCCTTTCTTCTTGAGGTTTGAAATAGCTTGAACGTGTAATCAGGCAAATTAATCCGCAAATCGAATGCGTGCCGAACGGAATCGCAAATCAATCTTTCATTTACTAATTTAACATGAAATCTTCAAATGTCTACTCCATATCAATCGCATGCAATGAAAACACAGACTAATTCAACAATATAGTGTTATTTCTATAAACATTTTTCACAGAACGTTCTTGTGACCTGGTAACAATTCATCCACAGACGTGGGGTTGGTGGTTGGGGACCTCTGCTAAAATGTAATTTACGCATTTCAAATGATGTTTTGTGTTTAACAGCGTTGTGTCAGTCATAATCATACTTCATACTGTATAACTGCATGCTCTATACATTACCTAGTTTCCTTTTGATTATTCATTCTTTATTTACTTATTTATAGTTTAAAATAAAGTAATAATTAAAAGTAAAAATAAATATGTACGTTTTCATATTTTAAGTGGGGCATTATTTGCAATATAGCCAAAAAAAATCTTCATGATAAAACATTTTCATACCAGTCGATATCTAGAATTATCACAATAGATGTAAAATATTAATTAACTTACTTTTATATCATACTTTTATGGCATTACTGTTTGAGTTTTATTAAAATTAATCATTGGTCTTCCGTAGTAGCATACATTTAGATTATAACCGCAATTAATACCACACATACACAAATGCTATACCTTAAATCAAAAATAATACTACAGTTATATTCCATTACTCCTTAAATACATTTAATGCACATCTACATTAATAATTTCACACAATATGTATTAGTATTTTAGGTGCAGTCAGTAATAATGCAGTAAATCCATTGTAAATTATGGCGATTCGTAAATTTAAAAAGCCCTCCGACTGTATCATTGTGCGTATTTTCTTCTGTTTGTCATCGCTGTTTCATCTGAACATTTATCAAACTTAAAGGAAAAAAGATCGCAATAATTATCGTTACATTTTATCACCTATTCCTATTTTTAAGAATGCAAGTCTTGGAAAAAAAATAATACCTATAAACAAAAGACACTTAAAAAAAAGAAAGAAAGAAAGAAATCACAAAGACATGAGGAAAGATTCTAAGACTTAAGTGTAACTGTCACATAACATAAGAGTAGTAAATCTGTTTCATAAGAGTGCCTGCTGCTGAAGTGGCACCCTTATGTGTTCGGAAGGGTGGAGGTGTGAATGACACATGAGACATATTAAAGTGTTCGCACATGAATGTGACGCAAGCAAAAGTGTTAATGAAAGAGTGCAAGCTGAGAGAAAGAGAGAAGCTCTATGGAAGGAATGCAATTACACAAGTAACAACATGTTCGCTTCTCACATATATACGTGCTTTCATCATCATAGTGTGTTCTTAGAAGAAGTGGTTCTCAACTTTTGGTGGTTTTGCTTTATATATATATATATATATATATATATATATATATATTTTAAATAAAATATGTGTGTGTGCTGTGTGTATTTCTTATTTATATAATAAATGCAAACACATGCATGTATATATTTCAGAAAAATATTTTAAGTTTATGTATTAAATACATTTATATACAGGGTTAGGGAGTAACAGATTACATGTATTCAGGATACAAAAATCAAGTAACTAATCCGTTACAGTTACATCAAAGACAAAGTATTCAGATTACAGTTACATTTGGAAAAAAGAGGGAATACTGACATATTACATTTGTTTCATTTAAAATGAAAGAGATGAGTTTTTTATATAATAACGCTGTATTTGGTGCTGCTCCATCATACAGTAGTTCCTAGTAGAGGTCTGCATTCCTGCGGCTGTACCGCAGGCGCGGGAATAAATTTCCAAATAAAACGCGGAAGCGTTTGGTAACGCTGGTGTAATTTTTTTTTCCGGAAGAGCATATCTGTGATTTCCTCATTCTTATAGAGCACCAGTATGACACATGCTCTCTTACTACGCTCTCTTTTGGTAGTACCCAGTTTAAATGTGAGATTTTGGAAACGGTCGGGTAGAACAAAACCTTGCGGGAGCAGGACTAAAAAAAATGATCCCGCGCAGTTCCTAGTTCTGTTGACACATGTTGTCGCACAGCGCAAACGCTGCCTGCTACTTTACTAAGCTGTAGCCACTAGTCTGCACAGCCATATATTGTATATATAACGGCTTTAACATGTATTCTAGATCAGGGGTTCCCAAACTTTTCAGCTCGCGACCCCCAAAATAACCGTGTCAGTGACTCGTGACCCCCACTATCCTCAGAAGTGGTTAAAATATACAAATGTTGCGCACAATGGTGCACATTGGTCGATATTAACCAATATTAACTGCTGCTACTGACGCTTTTGGTTAATCTGTCGTAATCACCTTAGGGGTCGCGATCAAACGGATAGAAATTTGAAAGGCTGATGGCTTTTGAAATTGCATGTTTGTTTGTTTTTTAAATGTAACTATTACTATTTTTTATCTTTTGTTAGTTAAAGATAAAATATGTTATTTATAATAGTTAAAAAAGAAATATTTCTTTGAAATCCTCTCGCTACCCCCCAGGGGGTCCCGACTCCTACTTTGGGAACCACTGTTCTAGATGGGTAAACAAGACACAATTTTTAATAGTTTCAATAATTTATAGCATAGTTTTTATTATTTAAAATTTTAAAGGCAGTTCATTTAAAATAGCCTACTTAGATACTGCTTTTTTATTTTATTTACATATGTAACTTAAAGTAATCCATAAGTAATCAGTTACTTTTATATAGTGGTACTTGAATTACGCAACTGAATACTTTTTATTGAAGTAATTTGTAACTGTAATGGAATACATTTTAAAAGTAACCCTCCCAACCCCGTTTATATGTGATATAATTTATATGAATATAAATGTATACAAGCAAATACATCAATTTTTCAAAGTTTATGCTGTACATGTGTGTCTTTATGTATACATAATAAATATACACAGTACACACACATATATTACGTAAACAAAACATTTATTTGGATGGAATATATGGAATATAACAGTTTAATGCACAATTTATCTTCATTGTTCAAGGATGAGGACCTGTCCATACTGGCAAGCAGTGACCGATTAATGCGTCCAAAATGGATCAAAAATATATGCAAAGTTATCAGCAGTCACAGAATAGCTTCTGCATACATTACAGTATGTCCTGTGCCAAAACATATTTTTGGGCCTGTATTAATATAACGGACTTAAAATTTCTGTCCAAGCAAACAAATATTAAGTGGAAACCATTACAGTGTTTTTTTGTGTTTTTTAAATCGCATTAAGCACTTGCATTTAATCAATAAAAATCTAATGTAGTTCTTAATTTGTTTGAGAACATATTTACATTTATATATAAATGGCCTAGACAGCATCGTGGCCACATTACCCCTTTGGGAATGCATTATTTCTCTAAGAATTTTAACGGCCTTGAATCAGTGATTCAGATGAATAATTTTAAGACATTTGACATGTTTCTGTCCTGTGTTGAACTAAGACATTTTTTATTGGAAACAGTTCGAAATTCCAAAACATTCTTTTAGAGCTACTAAAAGTGGTTAAAGCCATTGATCTGTAGGCTAGCGCAGTTATTATAGAGAGCGAGCGAAAGAGAGTGAGGGAGAGATGGTGTGTCTAAACACTACTCAGCAGAGCTCAGCAGCAAGTTTAGCTGCTTCAAGAACCTCGCTACTGAGAAATGTAACTTTTCAGCTGCAAAACTATTTTATTGATAAATTTGCGAGCAGTGCAGCACTGACAATAAATTTCTATCCGCGTCTCTGTGTGCACGCAAGTGCGTGTTTGTACTGTGTGACTGTGAGAGAGAGAGAGAGTGTGTGATTTCCGTAAATAAAAAATATGGAAGACCCTGCCCGTGGCTTTGTCATATGTTCCTTTGGACAGTTTTTAAGTTACTTTGAACATTTTTTTCACCGTTTGCTTTTATGTTCCACATGTGGGTTTGGAACAACATGAGGGTCAGTAAATTACATGATTTTCATTGTTGGTTGATCTACACCAGCATCTCAAGCAGCTATGCTTATGTCTTATCAGCACGGGGGATGTCAGGAAATACTACTACAGAACGTACTCTGAATGAGACGGATACTAAAGAGAGCCATATCTTGCACGATTATAGTCTAAAAGGTACAGTTACCAACAGCTTGTTGCATGGAAACCATACATAGCAACTGCATCACGCTGTCAGGAGCACAGGTAGACGCACTGAGCGATGATATTCAGTGTCACACTGCAGACTTCAGCACACTGATTCTCATTTCACATCCAATTCTCCCAGACGGCACTGTGATATAAGTGTCCCGTCAGGGGTTAAAATGGATCTCAATGATCCATAACGATTTGATTTGAAAAGAAGAAGAAAAAAAGCTATTTGCTTATCGTTGCATCTGATTTAACCTGCAGTGCCGTTTTTGTTTGTTGTTTTTCCCTCAGATTCTCACTCCATTGTGTTCTTCACTCCTTTGAAATCATAAAATAAATGATTTTCTGATATACACGCACTGATATGCAATAGTAATTGGCTTATTAAGAGCAGGCCGGCTCTGAATATTGTCTTTCATGCAGTGTGTAATGTAGCTGTAGTTTTAAATCCGAAAGTGCACAAAACTACTGTCTCCCAAAAAAAAAAGAATCAACTCTGTAAATCTTAAACAATCCTTAGTAATTCGAATGGCTACACATCATGGCCTAACACATTTGCATAATTCCCGCCTATATTCTACGTCGGCAGGCCAACAACTTGACCCGCCCACAAACACGCAATTTTACTGACGATTGCTTCTCTAATCTCGGGCAGTTTAACACAGGATTCAAAAAACCCTTGCTCTTGAAGATGATCCGGAGCAGCGGCTCCACTGAATCTCAGTCTGCAAGTATGATAAAAAAAATCAATGCTTGTATTTCCATCAAGCATTCGAAAGACAGAATTATGGCAATAGGCATATTTCCGAAGTGCTGTATGTGGTAGACCAATCACAACAGACTGTGCCATCTGACCAATCAGAGCAGAGTAGGCTTGTGAAAGGAAGGGGTGTAGAGAGACTGAATTTTAGAAGTGGTTCAAACAAATCACTTGAGAATCGCTAGAAAACATTGCAATATTAAAAGCATTTTGAGTGTTTTTGGACCTTGCACGCATGTAAACCTACACAAAACACAAACAGAAGCCTTATAAGAATTTTGCATAGATTCAGCACATATTTTTCTGATGTTTGTTTATATGAACCCTATGGTCAACCTGCCCTCATGGCAATTCGTCCATATTTTACAAAGTGGCTAACTCGTACGACCTTACAATTTTTACCAGTTTCATATGAATTTGTACAAATTACCTACAGTACACCTAAACACGAAGTGAAATGATATTATCTTGCTGTATGTGTCGTGGTCTTTATATTATTTTCTGACTATGCAACCAAAAGCCATTTTATAGTGGTTAAGCAAATAATAATAATAATAATAATAATAATGTTCTACAACATTTTAAAACCCACGAGTCATCACTGCAATTCGTACAGTACGTATTTTAATTCGTATGACCTCACTCGTATGTTATCATTAATCCAGGCTTTAGCAATAAGCCGATTTGCTGCTCAAAAAATATTTCTTATAATTATTAACGTCTTATAATTATATAACAGTTGCTGTGCTTAATATTTTTAAGGAATTCATGACACATTTTTTCATGATACGCAAATTATTTTGTACCAATATAAATGTCTTGACTGCCACTTTTGATTAATTTTGCGCATCTTTTCTGAACAAAAGTATTACATTCTTTTAAAACAAATCTGGCTAAATGTGTTATTTATCACTAAATCATTAAAGAACATCTGATCAATAACCATATCCGTCGCTGATTAACCTTATAATCAATTACTATTGACTTGCATTGTTATTTGAGATTATCATTGACGAGCACAGACAGAGCATTGATCCAGATGTGAAGGCACTGATTGCTCTGCGTGATACAGAACAGGAGTGTGTATAACGGAGAGTCGTTTCTCATTCTCTCTTATCTCAGTGAAACGGAGAGCACACACACTGCGGAGGGACTCTCAGTCAGAGAACTAAAATGACAGACACAATATTTCTTCTTCCCTTTCATTCCCCCTCTGACAAGCACGCATTTATGCATATTCAACGAATGCGCAAGATGCCTCAGAGGAGTCGTACATTACAGACTCTGAGTCTGACATTAGTTTGTTATGTAAGGTGGATCGTACAAGGTACAGTGTGTTAATATGAAGAAATTTGGGTATTTTGAATTACGGTAACTATAAAGATAACGATATTAGCGTCCACACCGGAGAACGGTATCATCAAGCTAACATCTGCTGCTTTAAGATCTAAAGCTCGTTACAGCAGGATGGATTCTGATTGGCTGTCGATGTTTTAATCGTTCAAAAATTCGGAAAATGATTTTAACGATATTGTTTCTATGAGCCTTTATCGTTATGGGGTGGACTCTGCTGTTCATTAATAATGAAAACAATTTTGAGAACTATATCTTTATCGCTATCTTTATCAGTCCTTAGTGTGATCGGACCTTTGTAGTGTCACAGTACATTTAATACAAATATTTCACAAAAATCTCATCATCAAAATTAAGTGAACTGTTTAATTTCTTTGTTTTAAGCAGGCCTTTTCTCTTACTGGTAAGGTTTTATAATGTTTCTTATGTATCTTATACTCACAAAAGCTGTATTTAATTGATCAAAAATACTGTGCAACTAGTAATATTGTGAAATATTATTGCAATTGAAAACAACTGCTCTATATTTAAATATATATTTTTAAATATAATTTATTTCTGTGATGTAAAGCTGAATTTCCAGCATCATATGCTGATTTGCTGATGTCTTATATTTTTCATTATTAAAACTATATTTTTTAGGATTGTCGGATAAGGTGGTAAAAAAATAAATATTTTTTGTAAAATCATATATAAATATATTATAATAATATAATATAAATATTAATTTCTGTTACAAAAAAACTAAAAAAGGTAAATAAATACCTACTGACCCCAAATGCTTGTCCACGATAATTTTGTGCAAAACATTTCATGCAGAAAAATTTTAATTAAAAAAAAAAAGTTTAGAAGAAAAAAGTGTAGAAGACCACTGAGAAAACAGCACACACGTCAATTCTATT
The DNA here is from genome assembly GCA_032359435.1 of Enteromius unitaeniatus. Taxonomy (NCBI): domain Eukaryota; kingdom Metazoa; phylum Chordata; class Actinopteri; order Cypriniformes; family Cyprinidae; genus Enteromius; species Enteromius unitaeniatus. Next base: position 3,766,098 of record JAUMHI010000039.1, on the reverse strand, counting down.
ATGAGTTATGTTCTCACGGTGTAGCTTGGAGCATTTGTGTGGGCTATGTTTCCGGCCTTAGGCTCTGCTGTGATCTCGCTCTCTGTTTCCATCAGAGAAACGGGGAGCTCCACCGCAACTGACATGCATTCTGATGATGTTTTAGTTGCGGTTCAGAGATCGAGGGGTCCGCCCTCTGCTCTCAGTGGCCCTGCACACTGAATTTAATGAAGTCATTAACTCAGACAGCAAACAGCATGCATGCCCAATGCACTCAAAGCAACTCGCCGCCCAGCGGGGAGCATGTTTATTTTAAAACGTCAGATTGAATTCATTGACTTTCGCTCTCTGTGGAAAACACCACTTACAATGCCGTAATCTCGTTGTACTCGGCTACTCTACGTGGTTGCAACGTTCTCATGGGAGCGGAATGAAAAATGACTGTTTTTAGTGACATTTGTTGATTAACTACTACATGAAGGGTCTTAAATGAACTTTGACTGATCGGCATTTATAATGAGTTTACCGTATGAACGTCACAATCAGGGTGGCCAGTGGCTCAGGACCACTTTTGTCTAGTCTTGTGGTTCTTGTACAAGTGCTTTTAGGGTGCAGGATGCTTTATTAATGGCTTAACAACTGATGAAACTGATGTTTTTAATACTGTTGTTGTGAATTCTGCCATAAATAATAAAGTTTTGTAGCTCTAATAAAGTGAGCTGTCACAATTAATCACACATGTGTTTTTGTAATGCATGTCTGTGTGCTGTGTATATTATTATGCATATAAAATAACACACATATACAGGAATATTTACATTAAGGCACGATTAAGACAAATACCATAATTGACGATTATTCTGTTGGAAGTTTTCGTTTGTATTAAGTTAATTGCTCGATAATTATGTAATTATGAATGTGTATTATTGACACTACCAATACACAAACACACACACACACATAATATAAAATAGAACATAAACAGAATAAGTCAGGCTCAAAGACAACCCAACATCAGAAAATAACAGAAGAGAAGGATCTAGCTGGTTATTTGGCATGTCTGAGGCATTATTGTTTCTCACATCTCTCAGGGCTGTTGTTTCCTATCAGCTGTGACAGACAGGCAGTCGAAGGTGCTCATCACAGCTCTCCCTCTGGACTCTCACAGTCAGGAGCACTTAGGAAGGTCCTACACTCTCACACCTTTAATAGGCTTCAGACAGAGAGAGAGATTCACAGGACACAAATATATATTCACCATATTTCTGAGAGAAGAGTTCAAACATGGTGCACTAACAAATATAGAGCATCTTTCCAGCAGTATTGTAATTTATATTTTATACTTTTTACATTAAAATACTGAGCATTTAATGCAAAAATGAACACAAGGCGCATAAGAATATATGCTATTTTGGATATTCTTGGATAGTCTTTTGCTCAGCCTATATTGTGTTTACTCTCCCTGTCTGACCATTGCCTGTATGACCACGTCTGTATTAATAAACTGTCTGCAAATGGATCCATCGTCACATGAGTCCTTGTCACACACTGACAATAATGAAAACAAATCACTAAAACAAAAAGACCAGTTCCAATCTGATAGGTAGTTTAAAGTCTGCATGAAATTGAATTTATTTCCTATGTCTTTTAAATTCATGTTTTATGATAATACAAGAATTCTCTAATTAACATTCAATGGATGTTTTTTTTACATTCAGATGTTCATCAAAATACTGAAGGAAAAAAATTCTATTTTCATTTTATAGTGACCTGATGCACTCGCAAATGCATGTTGGTGTGGCGTCACACCGACAGAGGCCGTTCCCACAATAGTTGATTGACAGCAGCGTGTCACACAGACTGAACTGGTGTCTTACCTCAGACCCGCCCTGAGTGAGCCGTCAACAGACCGAGACGCAGAGACAAGCACCCTTGATCAACCGAAATGCGTTGATGTTCGCGCGAATCATTCATGATCCAGCCTCACCTACAGAAGTGAGTATCATGTCTTTTAATGAATCTTTGCAAATAATATGCTAATTAGCAATTTTCACTATGAATAAGGCTTAAAAAAAGCGCCTCGGAAAAGAGGGACGGGGTCAACGGAGCTCGTGAAGATTTAAAGGGGAAGTACACAGAACAGAGGGATTTCTAAAGGGAGCTGTTTTTGACAGGGTAAAATTTTTAAAACCAACTATTTTACAAACTTTCGATTAAGACCCTAAAGAATCATATTAGCTTGTGGAAAATTGGCTTTGTATGACTCCTTTAAAAAAAAAACAAAGCAGATGTTGGTTACATCTTTGTCAAGACAATCACTTCCTGTTAATGTTGGTGGTTCTTGATCAAAATTAGCCACAAAGTGGACCAAACTGTCCAGTACATCCTGGACGAGCCCCCATATACAAAGCATAATATTACATAAGCTCTCACTCTTCACAAAGCACAGGAGGAAACAAAACAGTAGAGCACTAGTTCTACACACTACAGTTACGAGTCGTGACGCTTGAACACACACAGAGCAACTTGAGAGGATTTGCTTCACATACAAACCTCATATTCCCGTTAGCCCAAATTTACCCAGTGAGAGATTCAGAGGAAGGGATTACCCTCAACCGACATCCATTTTCCACGTTTCATAACCTTATTCAATCACACAGCTCAGTGAACTGAGCTATGCATATGAGCGGGGGGAGATACCTAATGTGCTGCATTACACTGAATTACACAACCCCTGCTTAGAAAAAGCCCTCGAAATACGGAATAAGACTTCAGCAGGGGTGGAATAACTGAACATGCCCTAACATAGCCTCCCCAGAAGTCTCTCGGCAAACTCAAAGCCCATATATCACATGTTCAGTCCATTAGGTGTATAGGGGGTACAGACCTGCTTTGAGAGGCTAATTTGACTCAAAAGTGGCTCATTAAATGGATGAGAGAAACCGAGACAGAAAGAGAGGACAGATAAACAACAGAATGCGAGTATGAAAGGTCAGTGTGGGTGGATGAGGGCTCTTTGATAGAAACCCCTAGAGTGAATGAATGAGTGTGGGTTTTTGTGCACCGACTGTATATGCATGTTCAACATTCCCGCAAATACATCGGTTCAGCATCATTCACCAAGCTGAGAACTCAGACCAGCTTAAACAAGCTAAAACCAGCAAATAAACTTTTTTTTTTTTTTTTAAAGGAGCTTAAATCTTGATATATATCTGTTCCAAAACAAATCCCGGCTGGTAATCATTGGGCACCTCTTGATTTGGTAAGCCATTCATTAGTAGTAGTTAAGCACTTATTAAACCTAACCAATACCTAAACTTAATAACTATCTTACTAACTATTAATTCATAAGCAACCAATTAGAAGTTTATTGAAGGAAAAATCATAGTTAGTAGTGAATATGTGTTACCTATTCTTTCTATAAAAGACAACATTTTAGAATTAAAGTTCTAAATATGAGGAATGTCACATGGATAAAAACTATGTTGTAATTATGAGAAACATACCATAACATTCATTCATTCATTCATTCATTTCATTTAGCAGACGCTTTTATCCAAAGCGACTTACAGGTGGGGAAAACAGCAGCAATTAGTCCTAAAGAGGCAAAC
>JAUMHI010000039.1:3748338-3759262 GCA_032359435.1 Enteromius unitaeniatus | reverse complement strand
AGTTATAAAACTTAAAAATAAAATGTATGTAAAACAAACATTATTTTGCATTAATGTAATATGCATAATAATTTTAATTTAATTATAATTAAATGCATTATATTTATGAGAATTTGGGGGTCAAATGTGCATAATTTGCATGAAAATGTCATCATCTTTGGTTTTAAAAATAGGCTATATATATATATATATATATATATATATATAACTACTTTTTGGGGTATTTTTCTCACCCAGACATGTTTTATAACAATGAAAACATTCAAATTTAATGAAAAACGAATTATATATACTGGATACTGATAGTTTTAAGTTAAAATCAGCTTTTAAAAAAGTACCACCAACAAAATTAAATATAATTTATTATTTAAACTTTAAAAAGTAAGAATTTTATAGATCTTTTTATGCAGTGTTTTTTTTTCATTACTGTAATTAAATTTTCAAGGTTTTATCATATAAATGTCACAGTTGTTTTTAAAAAAATCACTTTTTAACACATTTAATTTGGCCAGTTATAGTTTTGAACAACTTTCTTATTCTTTTATTTATTTCTTACAAATATGTTCCTGTCCCAGACTACATGAGATTCTCTTATACACTTTTGAAAGATAAACTGCAGAGAGAGAAATGTGTGTTTGCTGCAGTTCTAGCTGACTGCTGTATAAAAAATCCCCTGTCTACAAGCTGTTTTGCATCTAATTCAGTCTGTCACTGTAGCTTCAGCTTGTCAACTCCTCATCAAGCTCCTGATTAGTTCAATCAGTTCTGCTTCCTCAAGGCCTCATCATATTATCTGAAATGAGTTCTGCTGTCTGAGAAGGAGGGGGCACAAACTATTGCTCACGGAGTTGGCATATATTGCGAACACTAACTCAACTTGATGTCTCGAACTGTCTGGTGCTGATCTTGCTTGTGTCGTTGTGTGTGACACTGGGAGATGTGAAAGTGTGGAGCACTGCTGAGATCACGACAGATTTCCCATCAGGGACAGTGAAGTATAGCGTGTCTGCTTGAGCCCGTTGCTTAGAGGTTTGTGCAGTAAACCGACAACAGGGTGTCAAGCACACAAACCCGTAAATTTATACCAAATTAAAAGTCATCATTAATTACGCTCATATTGCACGTTAGGTACAACATGCTTAAGGATTGCAGTAATTACACACTGCATGTGGCGCCCAACGTAGAGCCTTTAGAAATATTATGATGCTTGCATCTGTTAACCTGCTTATGCAACTTAAAGTACCCGCAGACCTGGGGATTTACTCCTTTGATTTCTTTACCGAGCACAAACAGCTAAGATCATTTCCATTGACTGTGTGATAATTCAGAGGAAGTAGATAATAGCTTATTTCAAATTGTGCAAACTGAAATTGTGAATCAAAAATATGCTTAATGGAAGCATGTGAAATTCCCAGAAAGTAGCGCATATATATATTCAAAAGAAAGTTTTTTTTTTTGTTTGTTTTTTTTTGTCAAGTCTGTAATGGAAATGCACTTTAAGCAGCTCAATTGAGTTCACATAAAGACTTGCACACAATAATCATCCCAGAGTGTCCAAGTAATAAATAAACCAGCTTAATTTCAGGGAATCTGACTTGGCACTTGATTTGGCTCAAAATAAGTCAGACTAACTAAAATAAGACTGGATTACTTAATAAACTTGTTTCATGAAAGAGGCCCCTGACTGAGTTCAGATTAAAAACTAAAGGTCCTCTAAGGTAAATAAAATTTTAAAACTTTTCTTTCGTAAAACACTTGAAAGCATGAGGTTTTGAAACCTAATTTCAGGATCGTCGACTCATGTTCACAGATAATGTATTTTGGCCCCTCTTTAAAGAAAATTGCTAGTATTGCCACGGGCTTGAACTCTCATCGTTCGACCAATGACGCTGTCTGTATCGTGACGCAAGCCATCCCAGCCTGTACATTATTTTCAAGCATCTCTTATCAGCCTTAAACCAACCAAAATTGTATAGCTTCAAACATTACAAGATCCCTTGCCTGCCGTTTTCAGAGGCAGCAGAGATCAGCCGCTAAATTACACTGTGACACATCCAGTTTCTCCAGCTCTGAGTCACAGTGGAGCTCTGAGATTGTTTGAGATTGATGTCACCGGAGTCAGGATTGTGGCTTCCCCGTCCAAGCTGCAGCGATATGAAATACAGCTATTAGAGAATTAGTCATATTTCTTCCTTCCACCAGTCAGCCGTGAGATCAGATCTGCGTTTTTACATTGCTTGTTATCCTGCGTATGTGATTTTCCGTCATTTGCAACTCAGTAAGTTGGTTCAATGGTGCACAAACTCGGCTCGTTTTTGTTATTTAAGGGTTCCAGTTCTGCGCCTTGTTTTACATACTGGGTTAATAATGGATGTTTTTATTCCTTGGGGATACTCTGAATGGAAATCTGTGTCGTAGAGTAACTAGCTAAACGTACTTATGAGTAGTTAGCTCTTTTCAAAATGCTTCAGCAAGTGGTGGTTTGCCACAACAAAGCACTGAATCTCGGGTTTAAAAATCTTCCAAACTCTTTGCATAAGCTGAACCATATGCTTTCTTAAACTGGTCTCTTTCCATGGAACTGGAAAATCCTTTTAATTCTAGTGAAAGAGTTTTCAGACAGTTCATGTAAATTGTCCCATGTAAAAAATAAACCGCAGCGGTCGCTGCATGTCATCATAGTTGTTGTTTTTTAAATCATGGAATCTTTATTAAATTCTGCTCTTTTACTTGGCTTAAGACTTATAATAATCAAAATATTATTAAAAGCAATTTCAGATGTAATGCTGAAAACACTCAGTTAAGATATTGCCCCCTTAAATAGCTTCAGTGTCATAAACTATTTATGTTAGTAGCTAGTAGGTTAGATAACTACTTTTTTAACTGCAGTATAACTACTTTAAGTGATGAGCAGCTTGTAGTATCTCAGTCGTTTGGGTAGGGCTCTAATTAAAACCCACTGAAAATCTCCACATTTCCCCTCTTGCTCTCCATCCCACCTCATATCATCACTCTCCACTGATGGCCACTGGGCATAACAAATCTAGTTATGGGCGGCTGTGTTGGTGTTGGAAAGTGTTTCATGTTTATGAAGAGTATTAGTTATTCACTGTGTTTGTACCAGGTAGCGTTGTGTTTAGATTATTTTGGTGCTTAATTTAGATTTTGATTGTGCTACACTGATTAGTCACGAGTAATGTTGAAGGTTACGCTCAAGCAGTTTATTTTTGGTCATGGTCTGTATAGGATTTTGGGACAAACACTTTTAATGTTTTTGTCTGTAGTTTAACAATCAGGCCTCACTGAATTGAAAAATACCAATTTAGTGTGCAAATATTAGAATGGTTTTGTCAATGGGTTTTTGAATTTTTACGTCACACTTTATTTTAAGGTTCCGTTCTCACTTTTAATAAACCATGATGATTTTGCCTCAAGTTGTTGCTTTTTAATAGTTAGACTGTGGTTGAGTAAAAGTACTGAGTAGGACTAGGGATGTAGAATATGGTCATGCAGAATGTGCGTTAAAAGTCCTAATGAACAATTAAAAAGGCGGTAATAAAAAATGTCCTGCTAAACAACTACTTAGAATTGGTTCCTATTGTTAAAATGTATATGTATAATTAATTTCCATGTGTATGTATGTAAATAATTTTGTTTATGCTGTAGATCATTGATTTGTTAAAGCATTCCACAGGAGGTAGATGTGGAATTTGAATAAGAATAACAGGATGAATCATTTCATTTCAGTTCTAAGTAGTTCATCACAGGCAGTGTATTTTGGGAAATTAATCATTCTTCCACCTAACAGCTACTGAATCAACATATGACTTGGATACTCTTATTTCCACTTTCATTTTCCATATTTTCCCCCAATATGTTGGCCTTAAATTGCAGTTTTCACTCTCAATCTCTGCCTCTGTTTGGTCCTTCACAGAAAGTTCTGGGAGACTTTCATCTCCATCTGTCATGAGAACCACAGTCTCCACGGCATCACCTTTGAACAGATTAAAATCCAGCTGGAAGCCCTGGAGCTGAAAAAGACCTATGTGCTCAACCCGCTGGCCCCAGAGTTCATCCCACGTGCCCTGCGCTCGCAACATCCCCAGGGCCCTGGCAAGCACCAGCACTCCCCACCCAAGGTACGAGTCTTCATCCTGTACAATCATTGATAACCACATTACTTAAAAATTTGAACAAACCCCTAAACCAGTCAGAAGCTACACCAAAAACAAGCCTTACTCCTATAAACTGTTTTCCTGAATGAGATAGGCAGCCGTTTTGACCTTGATTTTATTGCGTTCCTCTTCCATTTCACACAATTAGTGTCACCATTGGGCACCTTCAGGCCTCCTCACAATACAATATACTCCCAGCAAATGGGCCAATTTTATAACTCATCTCCGTTCATCTCTCGTGCACGGGAAGAAGGACGTGACAGTCGCAACGTCTGCTCTGATACGGCCAGTGGTGTCCACGGTGGAGGGTTTGATGTGGAGTCATGCACGCTCTCCCTCGCTGACATTAATAAAAGGGTTTGCATGTGTGAGTGGCGGAGAGCATCCGACTAAATGCAAGTGAGCTCTCGCACCCTCAAAACAAATAATATGCCAATCAATCTTCAGCCCTAAGGGGAGGAAGGTAAACATGCCAAAATAGATGAGTGAGGAGATTTCCTCTTACCCCCTGTTCTCCGTAGCTCAAATTTGTATCTGTTTCTCCCAACCCCCTCAGTTTCATTTGGACTAGTTATTGAGGATTATTGGCTGCTTGGTTTATTCAGTCAATGAGAATAAATTAAAAAATGAAGCTTATTAACAAAACAATTCAAGGTAATTTTGTTTGTTTTGATATTTTTACATGGCATTTTACAAGTTTTTTTTGTTTGTTTTTTTAACACGTTTATTAACCTGGAATATAAAAAACAAAAATTATAATTTTTTTCTCTTCAAATGAGTGATTTACACATTACTAAAGAGGAAAAGTCCCACCCATTTTATGACGCTTTCTGCCCTGTTAGCGTAAACAGAGATAGATTGGAGATAAAGAATGTCAGCGCTAAAGAGGCATTACAAGTGTTGTGTTTTGGGATGCACCAACGAACATAGGGGTCTCTATAGACTCCCTCCATCTGACTTGCTGAGGACAGTGTGGTTACATTTTTTATTTTATTTTTTTTTCAAAGGGAATATCCAGGAAAAAATTAGTTAAGTTCCCTATATGTTTCGTGATCAATATCATCGCTTCATACGCGAAGGTCAGCTCTTAATATGTGCTTAATTAGCACTAATAAATGACTAATATTCTAGTAATATGCAAGTTATAAATTAATACCAAATTGCATATGAAAGCAATCTTCGACCGCTTGAATTTGTCAAGATTATAATCGCACGTGGGACTAAAAAAGTGTGTGATAGCAGCTAAGACACAGCTGTTTTATTTATCGCGCCATGCTCTTCGTTTGTAATTCATAAATGATACATTTTCGGTTAAGTTATCAGGCTTGTACTAATAGTGGAATGTTTATTTGCAAAGGCCAACACTGGTATTGCCGTCTTCTAAGAGGGGGGCCAGGAGATCCAGCTCATTTGCATTTCAAGGGACACACTTAAAAAGGGGGCATTTTGGTTTATACCCTAAAAGTGGCCATTTTAAGAAGATATAGCAAATAATCTGGGGGCTAATTTTGCATTAAAACTTAGCACACTCAAGCATCATAGACTTTTATTTTTACATGTTGGGACATCAAAAGCCCCCTTTTAATCTACTTTTGAGTAAGTGTCAATGGAGAAACTGTTTTGGTTATCATAATGGTGTTGTTACACCCCCTACCAGCTGGAGCAATGGGGGTCAAACTACCTAACCAATTACTGACTTCCAGGGTGGTCTGATCAATGGCAAATTGGGTTGTCTTTGAACACCACCATTGTCACCACTCTTCCAAAATGGGACACCTATACAAATGGCTGTCCCAATATAAATTCTTTCGTTCTATGCATTTAACCAATTGGCCATGTTTGATTACATGATGGGACCTACTTACAACAAAGTGCTGTAAAATTGCAGGTTTTCATTTATATTTATATCAGATTCAATGATCTAGCCTAAGCTACAGCTAAAAAGTGCCTTGCCAGACCCAGAGATTGGCTAAATGGATTCAGAAACGGTGAAACTCAACAGTTTAATTCTTTAATTCTAAGAAATAAGGTCTTCTGCGTACTTAATAGGGGTTGGTTAAATTTTCAAATGTAAAAAAATTTTAGCGAACTGTTCCTTGCGGGGCAATGAGCTTTGATGTTTTTTCATATATTAGACAGCCTTGTTAACTAACTTCCTGTCTCACACATGTAGTATGGGTATTGGAACAGGAAGCATATGCATTCTTGTTTTAAGTTTGCACAATAGTAGTGATGCCACTACAGCACCTTAAACCATTAATTAAAAAGATTGAAAGACCCTCTTATTGACCTTTTCCTAAGTCAAAAACGAGCTTTGTATTAGAAACAAAAGAGGGAAGATCTTAAAAACCCTTTTTTTTTTTTTTACACCAAATAACCACCATGTCACGGTCATCTAGTTGCATCTTGATTGGGGTGTGATAATTATAGACAACGCCATTGATTTCATCCAACCAGCACTTGACAGGTGCGTCCCCAATTTTGCTATAATTTTGCGGGCTTTGTACAAAAAGAGACTCATCACATGCTATTGAAATAGTAGCGTGATCAGCGGTTCCTGCAAACGTGCTGACCCCAGAGCGTCGGTGCTCGGAGCTGCCAGGATTCGGGCCAGCAGAACGCCTCAATCGCCCGTTGATGCTGTCAGCATGTCATTTTGTATGCACTCAAGCACATTGATCTGTTTTGAAAAGGCACGCATTCCCAGCGGATCGCATCAATGGACTCTAATTCGGAAGTCGTTGGCAGCACAAAAAAATACAAGCCAGTGTGTTTTTTTTCTTTTTCCTTGTGCGATTCTGTGCTTTCGGTGCTCAAGCACTAAGAACGAGAGTTTGTTCCACTCGATTCACTGATTATCTTTGTAGTTAGCGCTGTGTTTTTCTTGGAAATCATCTGTGTGTGCTCCAAACCACCCCCTCAAACCGCCCTCTGCCCTCATTTTACTGAATCTCCACCCACGTGGAGCCGACTCCCCCGACCCACGTATCGAAAACATCTCAGCTGAGATTTGCCTGGCCGCGTGGAAGTAAACCATTGTAACCGTTTTGACAAATCAGTGCTGCCTCAAAGCGATGCTCGTACGCAGGGTGACAGTTGTCGCAGAAAGGGGAAGCACGGCCCCCTGACCCTGTGACTATAGTTAGCGCACTAGATGCGCAAGACCCCCTTCCCCCCTCACTTTCCCTACGCAGGCTCCTTCATCCTCTAGCACTGATTCACTCAAACCCTCCTCTTCCTCCACAGGCGAAAGGACAGCTGGCCAATCACACTGAACCCTTCCCCCCTGAAGGCTTTGGTAAGTCTCTTTCTCTTTGACCTCTTGTTCTTGAAGGTTGTTCTTAATTGGGCGGATGTGCTCTCATTACGTGTTCTCTAGCTCTGAACTGCTACGGCGTAAGGTGGTCACGATGCCATAATCGCATAAATACGTCACTGTGCAAATTTTTGTTTAGCAACACAATTAGTATATGGGTAGCAAAGAAACAACTAAATCCTAGCAGACAAAACAAGCATTGTTCTCTATTATTGTGGAGGAAATACGATCAAGTTACCACATATTTTTTTGCAATAAATTGGAATATTCCGTATTTCAGAATCTTAAAAGTAGTAATTCTATAAAATAAAAGTAATAATTATATATAAAAATAAAGTAAAATGCCATTATATATTAATAATGTCCTAATATTTGCTACAATTAATGTGTCCCTGTCCCTTAAAATCTCAAAGTTCTGTTTCCCTTATTTGATGTTGATCAATGTTTATTTATTTATTTTTTTGAAATAAACTGTTTTATTGCAATTTTATTTGAAGTATTGTAATTCTTTTTTTTTTCTTTAATCATCTTTTTTTTTTTTTTTTTTTTAAACCAAAGCAAGAAAAGTAGATTTTTATTTATTTATTTTTACACATTGGCGGATCAGACAGTTAGTAGCAAGTATAAAAAAAATTGCCCTTTAAGGTTGGCACCAGTGTATTTTCCAGCAGGTTCTATGATGTTAAACCCTTGTATAGGACACCCCTTCAGACTAATTTGAGGCGGTCAAAGCCACTTCATATTACCCGTTGAACATTCATATAGAGCAGTTACCTGGAGAATGTGGCGGAGAGGTCAGCAGCTGTATTAGCCCCTCGTGAAAGAGATGTTTTCACAGCCTTTGACCTCTGATTGGAGAGTTTGAGGATATTATTGGTGTGATGTGACAGTGCTGTCAGAACAAATCGAGGTCGCTTGAGTGATTGTCGAGGCAGAGAGAGAAGACAGTGAACGAGACCATAGAGGAGTCCGAGAGAGACGAGATCAGTCAAGTGGATCCAACTTCCTTCCATCCTCACTTCTCTCCCGATCAAAACACGATTCTGCTGATAATCTGTGGCAGCAGCGCCAATTCCCCCTGAATTACTTTCCTGGATTGCCGTGTATCTGGGCAAATAAATTAAGCCAGGTGTGTGTGGGCTGTTCAGCGCTCGTGAGGGCATTTCGGGGGTGGCTGTAGAGTAATGATCATGGGGGTGTTAGGCTTCAAACGGACCACTTAAATCTAAAGCAGGGATGACCCTGAAATTGGTACAGATTAGGGTGTATTAGGGCGTATAGTTTCATGCTAGGCCTTTACATCAGACCTGTGTCTGCTTTTTTCCATACTAGGGTGAACACAAAGGAACTGCACATAAATCAGTACTTGGTAAATCGCAGGAAACAGGGTCACCCTTTAAGTGTCCAATCCTTGCTATTAATTTACTATTAACTTTGACCTTTGCCTCAAACTCCTAATTTGATGCTTATTAATAGTAAGGTAGTTGTTAAGTTTAGGTATTGGGTAGGATTAGTGATGTAGAATATGCTCATGCAGAATATTGCTTTATAAGTGCTGATAAACAGCCAATATCAAGTAGTTAATGCTGACAGTTACCACCCTTAAATGTTTTTTTATTTATTTGTTAATTTATTGTTGTATTTTATAACAAAAATGAAAGAAATTATAAGAAATGTATATTATTAATTTTATTTGCTTTATTACTTTGTTGTTTGATGCTTATAAATTTAGTGTTGCTTAATTGTCATTAAATGTCATGGTGCAGTATTCATGGTCCTAAAAAATGCAAAATTATTTATTTTTTTGCCGTTTTTTTTTCTCAGATTTTGTGATGATGTGTCACCTGGACATGTTTTTTTTTGATAAATTTTGTAAGATTCGCCAATAAACATTGTCATGTGAATACTGTACGTTCATACACTCTTATCAAAAGTGAGTGCTAGAAAACTGCTGCGATCGACAGATGGAGAGTAGAGAGTGACTTAAATCAGTGAATAAATAACACTTGGAGAAGAGTTGTAATAAAACTATTGATCAGTGTAGTGTCACACATGTGCATGTATTTTTTGCCAAAACATTTGATTTTACCAACATATAAACAGCCCTAATCAAAAAAAAAAATCACCATTTTCTATTATTACGAATTTGCTTTCTTGCTTGTTAACAGTGATAAACATGTCAAGGAGAGTCCAATTTGGGTTAAGGCTCTAGCAGATGTATAAATTGAAGGGCAAATGTCTAGATTAGCGTTTCTTCAGTTTCCTCCAGTCTGCTTGTTACTGTTTGATTACTGAACAAAAAAGCTATTCACAGTGTTATCAGAAATGATTCAAGTTCTGCTGCTTTACCATCCCATAGTATTAATTTAATATTATGAGGTATAATTCATTTAGTCAGTATTGTTTGGTGTTTGTATCTTCAGTTCAGCCCAGTACTGCTGTGTTGATGGGGAACCCAATTCAAGCCTTTACTCCACCAGGAGCCGGAGCTCCAGCCTCCGGCAAATCACCAAGCCCTGTTCAGAGAATCGACCCCGGAGCCAGCATCCTGTATGTGCCCGCTGTCTACGGGGGCAATATGGTGATGCCCATGCCTCTTCCGGTATGTTCTGGACTCATAACTAGGGCTATCAGACTTCTTTTTTTTTTTTATCTAATTAATTAACCACAAATTAAATTTGGCTGTGCAAATACCCCCAAGAGATTCAAAGCTATTATTGTGTTTAAACTTTAGGCTTAAATGCTCTAATGTAAAGTATAGAACATAAAAGAAGATATTCAAGAGAAACATCTAGGTATTTTTAGTTCACTGGGTTCCAGTGTGTTAACTGTGTTTAAATATTTATTTGTTATATTTATGCATTGTTTTTTCATAACTAATGAAGTCCCTAGTCATAACCTTTTAATCTTTGAGATGTTTCACCTTCCAGATGTTTTCATGTTTTTTCCTGTTATTTGGAGACCCTTATCTTTCAACCCTAAATCCATGTGCTTGAACATGCTGTGCACTTGATATGATTCTCACTCCACCCTCCTTTCAACAGTTGCCATGGCCCAGCTACCAGAACCGTTTTGCTATGGATCCTCGCATCATGAGTCATCAGGCTGCCATGGCCGCGTACAACCTCAACCTGCGGCCAGCAGCCAGTCGCACCTCCCCTGTGCTGTATGGGTTCAGTCACCCGTCTCCACTAGGCCTGAACCAGCAGCCCACCTCTGAAAAAGAACTACTTCAGGAGCCCAGTGGAAATGGTAAAACAACAATAACACAACCCTAGTGCATTTAAACTAGTGGCTCAACTGATATGTGCCATTTTCAGCGCAAAGTATTTTGCGTATTAGTAAATAAATACACACACATACAGTACATATTTCCAAAAGATTTACATTTATTTATATTTTTATGTGTGTGTGTGTGTGTGTGTGTATATAT
>JAUMHI010000039.1:3727946-3748238 GCA_032359435.1 Enteromius unitaeniatus | reverse complement strand
GTTTTGGTCACTTTTGAATGCTGGCGGTGCTTTCACTCTAGTGGTAGCATAAGACAGAGTCTACAACCCACACAAGTTGCTCAGGTAGTGCAGCTCATCCAGGATGGTACATCAACACAAGCTGTGACAAGAAGGTTTGCTATGTCTGTCAGCGTGTTGTCCTGAGCATGGAGGGGCTACCAGGAGACAGGCCAGTACATTAGGAGACGTGGATGAGCCCATAGAGGGCAGGACTGCTACCTCCGCCTTTGTGCAAGGAGGAGCACTGCCAGAGCCCTGCAAAATGATGGTCAGAAACAGATTCCATGAGGGTGGTATGAGGGCCCGACGTCCACAGGTGGGGATTGTGTTTACAGCTCAACACCATGCAGGACATTTGCCATTTGCCAGAGAACACCAAGACTGTGTTTTAGCAGTTCCTGCAAGATGAAAGCATTGATGCTATGGACTGGTCCGCCCATTCCCCAGACCTGTATCCAATTGATCACATCTGGGACATCATGTCTTGCTCCATCCACCAACTTCCCATTGCACCACAGACTGTCCAGGAGTTGGCGGATCCGCCACCTCATCAGGAGCATGCCCAAGCATTGTAGGGAGGTCATACAGGCACGTGGAGGCCACACACTACTGAGACTCATTTTGTTTTAAGGACATTAAATCAAAGTTGTATGATCCTGTAGTTTTCCACTTCAATTTTGAGTGTGACTGCAAATCCAGACCTCCATGAGTTAATAAATTTGATTTCCATTGATAATTTTTGTGATTTTGTTGTCAGCACATTCAACAATGTAAAGAAAAAGTATTTATTTCATTCATTCAGATCTAGGATGTTATTTTCTTAGGGTTCCCTTTATTTTTTAACAATTTTTTAACTGAAAGAAACTTGCATTTTGTATGTTATGTATAAATACACACACATACAGTATATTTAGAAAATATTCCCATGTATATACATTTATATAACAATATATTCTAAATATATATATATATATATATATATATATATATATATAAACAAAACCTTTTAATTTGGATGCATGACATACAAGTTTCAGTAGAAATGTCATTCAATATTTCATCATAAATAATTGACAGTACATTTAGCAGTACACTTAGACCTTTTTATCAACAGCAGTATAATTATGAAACTACATACAAAGATGTAGGTAAAGTGGGTCAGAAAAACTCTAAAAACTTTTTGCTAAATGTGTTTATTATAAGTTTATACTAAAACACATTGGCCCGGTTTCACAAACAGGGCTTAGCTTAAGCCAGGAATAGGCATTAGTTAAATTAAGATATTTAAGCAATTTTTACAATAGAAATTTAGAATAGAAGTATTGCAGGTGTGCATCTTAATACAGAACAATGACACTGACATGTTTTAAGATATGTCAGAGCAAGATTTTTGCATCTAAAACAGCTCAAACATACAATTTAGTCTGGGACTAGCTTAAACCATGTCTGTGAAACTGGGGGATTATTTCAACTAAATTTTGCTCAAGTGTCAGAAAACATCACATAATAAGCACTCCATGAATGCTCTTTATAAAAATATGCAAATGTGTACTTCTTTTACACAAGGGTATCAAAAACAAGGAAAACTAATATACATGCAATAACATGGTTTCTTAAACATATAACAGCTGGCTCAATACCACAGTATAGTTTGAACCATGAATATTCAGTGTTCATGAGATAATCTTGGTGCCAATTAAATTACGAAAATACTATAAATGATTTTAGTTAAACATAGTGCTTACCTGCAAAAGCAAAGAACATGCCAGCTGGTCTCAGCAGGTAGTCTCTGCCTTTACCAAAAGCCCCCAGGAGACAGAGACTGCCCAGGGTCATGAAGGCCAAACTGAAGATCGCAATGGCAGCAGCTGAGATGTTGTATTCTGACAGAAGAAAATCACACAGAGAGTCAAAGAGCTGATCCAAGCAAGATCAGGTCTTCCTGAGATCTTAAGCAACATTATTATTAAATAGTTCTTTTAAAATGTCTTCAATCTGGCATCCAGCTGTCCCAGAAAATCCTACTTATATTACCACATCTAAACCTAATTCAGCACCTCAACGGTTCTTCCAATGTTTTTGTTATGTTTTTCATAGGTTTATGCTTATTAGTCAAATTTTGTTCGTAGTTATCAATTTTTTTTATTGCAGCTACTCCTTCACCAAAAGAGCTTGCATTCACCGAATAACTCTGCAGGCACCTTGTATCCACAATCAGATCATTCAAGGATGACTTCATCTAATCTGCTAATTCAAATGATCTGGCTAATCAGTCTGACCTCTAGACTAATGTTGCTTTTAATGTGTCATTAATTAGCAATATAGACAGATCAATAGCGTGAATGAGTATTGACATTTTAGGATGCAGCTCAGGAAATGCGTGGCAATGGAGCATTTGTGCTTTGCTTCACGGCTCGCTGCTTTTAGCATTTTATCAAACTCAGATAAGGCTTTATTCCACTTTAACTCAATGACCAAGCTAGAGCGTGAAATAGCTAAGATGTGCTCTGCTTAAGTAGGCAGAAAATTTAATGCCAGTGGCCACATTTGGTTGCCAGATTGCACTGCCTGAGTTTGGTGGACATTATGTAAACTTAAAGCAAAGACAAGTTTAAGTTTTAGAAGAGTGAAGTAGTTATTTAGCACAACTTTGTAAAATAATAACAAATGTTGTATCATTATATCTTGGGGGCAGTACTTGCATATGCAAAACTCATTGCCATGGCATTCACACACAAAACCAGCCTGCTGATCTGCTTAAACCAGCCAAGACCACGCTGGTCTCCCAGCTAAAACCAGCCAACCAGCCAAGACTGGTTTTAGCTGGGGTTTTTTCAGGTGGGAAAGCAGCAGAATACGGTGGTCAATCCTGTTTTTGAGTCCTTAATGCAGATATGTTTACATACAGTTTGGTTATTTACGGGTGTGACAACGGTATTCTGTAACCAAAGTGACACGTGTACATTTTTCGGACTCACAACCGTATTCTCGGAACACACGCGCTGTGTGGACGGAAAAGGACTGCTAGTTGTCTGTCACATCGCATTCGCACACAGTCGCTATGGTTACTGGTAAGGAATGACTCCCGTTGCATGTTCATACAGACAGAATTCAAAACACAACAAGCTGCTGTGTGAACGAGACATTTCAAGACTCAAACCTGTAAATACAATACAGTTGGCAATCCCAAATACAGAACTGACAACCGTATTCCGCTGCTATGTGAACGCATAGCCTAAGTGTTTTGGTGGTTCACTCCTTCAGTGGTGTAAACAGTGCTGGATGAGCAATGCTAGGCAGTGACAGATTACCTGTAATCTAGATTACCGGATACCAAAAATAGGTATTTGTAATTAGATTTTACATTTTAAAATACTTGTTATCCTACTAAAGTTACTACTGTTTTTGGTGTTGTTTTACTCATGTTATTTTAGGATAATTTGACCTTTTTATGATCTGATTAATTTACTTATAGTGGGTTGCACAGCAAATTTAATTTGATTTCTGCCGTCTTGGTTTTAAGTGGAAACCTTTTCACCATCCACACGTGACTTCTAAGGGGAAAAACCTTACCTTTCTGAGTCTTTACTTCAAAAACTTCAGCCTCTTCTCCTGATGTGAAGTGTTTGAAGTAGGAGCAGTTCTTGACTGCAAAACAAGATGAAAACAGTGA
This sequence comes from Enteromius unitaeniatus, assembly GCA_032359435.1. Taxonomy (NCBI): domain Eukaryota; kingdom Metazoa; phylum Chordata; class Actinopteri; order Cypriniformes; family Cyprinidae; genus Enteromius; species Enteromius unitaeniatus. The sequence continues at coordinate 3,744,544 of JAUMHI010000039.1, read as the reverse complement.
TTGTAGTTGAGGGTTGCAGGTGCTGCCGTAGCCTGTCGTTACGATGCAGCCAAACTACCAATGAGCCCGCTTGACATTTTATCCAGAGACCATAGCCGGGTGCTCGAAAACAAGCCAGGCATTCGCTTGTGTCCATCGAATGGATCATGAGTTCTGAATTATGTGCGGAGAGCATGTGATTACATTGCGCAAGATTTCTAGCTGGTTGGTGTGCACAATTTCTATGTGTTTTTTGGACAGGAAATCAAATTAGCTGATGAAGTATAACAAGTTCTATTTCCTACCATAATTTAGCCTTAGCAGCCCCTCCACCCCTCCATGAAATAAGCTTCTTGCCCATGTTCATTAGGTTACAGTTCCACAAAAAAGCGAGTCCTTGCTCTCGTATATCCCAGTCACGTTATATAAGAGTTCATAAGGTAGGAACCTTTTCTTTGGATTAAACTCACAAAGCAACCTCAGCATCCCTTGTGCAGAGAGAAAGACTGACATAGGAGCTGTTTGCTACGCTGGACCAAGAATCTCCAACACAAGCGGGGGGTTGGGGGAGGCCTATGTATAGGTAACCTAGCAACAGGCTGGTCTTAGCTTTATTAGTAAAGACAGCGGCGAGTGGTTGGGATTCATCGCGCTGTGCTGCTTTAGACCGTGATTTACTCAGCTTATTTGACTATTCCCATCACAGGCCCTTAGCGCAAGCTGTTCTGGATGAGTTCATCTCACGATTGGCCTCTGAGAGCACATTACCTTTGGCAGTAACGTTTGGTGCCATGTGTGGGCTAATACACGTGTTGGGTCGTGGTCAGCTGTCTAACCCTGCGTTAGCATTTCAATGCCCTTAACTCACGATGTGAGACTTGATTTAATTGCGTTTCAAGCCCTTTGAGGCAATAGAGAGTTGTGGAGTGTGTATTGTGGAGATCCATTGACATCCCTCCATGTTTTCCCAGTCTTTTCATGTCCTCTTCACCTGTCTTGCTTCGGTAGGCCTGTCAGCATCCTTCATCCATCTGACAGAGACATACAAGGACAGAGCGATCACGAATCAGTCCCACATAAAAGGGCTGCTCTTGACAAATCTGCCATTTTATCCCCTGGCACGCATCGAATGCGAGACCTGTTCCATGCGCCTTGCTCTGCATGTAGGCAGATCTGTTTTTCACCATGATTGTACCTAAAGCTAAAAAAAACCAGCATGAGCCTTTTCAGCTCAGCGGCATCGCCGCACAAAATGAGGAGCCGAAAATAGCAATTTGGGGCGTATCATTGACCTCACAGTTTTGTTAATGAAAGCACTTATTTCAGGGAGGAGGTCGATTGCTGGGTTGAAGTGGCTGTCATATTAGTTTTTTACATCTTGATTAAAGCTCCCTCCCTTTCATGGCCCAAGCAAACAGACCATTGGGCCGGGCAGGTTTTCAAGCACTGTGAGGCAGCTGTGCAGTTTTTATTTTGGTTAATATGGAGCAGTGGCTTAAGAAAACAGAGGTGTCCTCTTTTGTCCATTTGTAGAGTGACCGTTAGATTCTGGGTCAATGTGAAAGGAGGAGGACACATTTAAAGCAGCTAGCCCGCTAAGGGTGCTCATATCTGGGTCACACAAGGGAAGTGGCTTCCTCCGGGGCCTCCGTGCCTTTGCAGAAGTTTGGCTGACAAACTGAGATAAAGCTCCTGCAACACAAAGGTACTAAAGGAAGAGTTCATCCAAATATAACAACTTTGTCATTAGCATCATTACCATGTTGTTCAAAACTAATTGCTTTCTTTCTCCAGTGGAGCACAATCGATCTTAATGCAACTCTTTTTTTTTTACACAATGAACACATGCTGTGACTAGAGACCATCAGTTTCCACAAATGACAAAAGAGCACCATTGGAGTACTGTAATGGGTCGTTTACACAGCATCTAAAAATGTGGCGTTTTGAAAAACACGCAACACTGAACATCATGTTGCCATCAAATAAAACAGTTGCCATACCAACTTCCTAATGTAAACAAAAGCTTGCAACACTTGCCCTGCAACTGGGATTTTCTGATTGTACCAATGCACCAAATACACACAAAAAAACCCCATCATTTAAAGCACCAAAGCAGAGCTGTTTTGACATGGGAAAAAAGAGTGTTGTTTTTACACAACCATTGAGGAATTTCTTAGTATGTTGCAGACTTTTGATGAAGAACATGAGTCATACCAACTTGTGAAAAATGGGCATCCTATGTCTCCTTTAAAAAAAAAATCTTGAAAATCTTGTTACAGTGCTTTTGGTAACACTAACAAGAGACACCTAACATTCTTCAAAATATCTTCCTTTTCTCTTTCATAGTCTGAGTAAACGGTGACAGAATTTGTATTTTTGGAGTGAACTACCCCTTCAACTATTGCTTTGAACAATTATATCCTACAACACTGTATAAGAATCCACTGAGTGGTTACATTTTCAAGTTGTTTCAAGCCACTTAAAATGGCTATTTTAACATAATTAACTCCATTGGGAAGATCGAGAGACATTTTAACAGACCCGAGTGTTGAATGAGAGTGAAATGCTAGAATCCCTCGAAGAACTTGATGAGTCTCGCCAACACTCATCTCTCCTTTTTTCCCTCTGTGAGAAGCAGGTCTGGGAGTGAAGCCAAGAATCATTGAGCAAGCAGGAATATAACTGCTTAAATGCTAATGTTTTGGCTTATGGCTTCTTCTGTGCAATTCGAGAGGCTATCCAAATCTAACCACTCCCCAGGCAGTTGTGTTTGCAGGACTAGTGTGAACTGGGCCACACCTTGTCTCACAGGACGTCATTTTAAATGGCTGTGCTCTGCAAGGTGTCCATGGAGCCTCAGGGTTAGGTGCTTTCCAACCCTTGCCAGCACAAATTCTCCCACCGGGGCAGGAATATCAGTAGGTGTCTGCCAAGACTGCAATCCTCCACCTGATTGAACTGCTTATCTCCAAATGGTCTAAAGTGAGAGCTGCAGGGTTGGGTTGGAGGAAACTCAGGCTGCACATAGGTAAACGGTGCTGGTATTGTGTGCGGTATCATGCAGCAAACAGGGTTGTACTTTTTCAAAGACCAAGCAAGCAAACCCTTCACTCCTTCTCTTCAGAGGTTTTCATTGTAGAAGCCCTGTTTCCTGGAGGACTGGCAAAAACTGTGATATTGTAAAATTCTTCTGTAAAGAAGAATTACCTTCTGTAAAATTGTGATTTACGGAAATTGCATGAAGTCTATCAGATTTGAGCTTTAGGAAAGCTCTTGCCTTTTTGTGTGAATATGCTTCAGATGAATGGTCTTCAGTACATTCAAATGGTCCAACAGCATTTCACCCTTAAGCTACATACTGAGGCTGAGGTTGATGAGATTTTGTGCACAGTTGTCAACAAACCTATGATATATAGCTTTGATGGAGAACTCATTTTGCCTTCTACATCCATAGTTGATGGTAAATCTTGGAGCCTTGCTTAAGGAGGAGATCCTACCAAGACGTTCACAGGAACACATGGAGGGATGGATCTCTCTGTTTACCCCCACAGTTCTTCCTGAGGTGTGACAAGAGGATGCTGTTCTTACTGCACCCTTACACAAGTTACAGCCTTGATCCAATTACTTTTTTGACTCTAATTGTTTTTGTACAGTTTCTGCGCCCTCTGTTCCATTTATCCACTAAATACTATGCTCTTTTTGTGTGATTTTTGATCTGTAATCTGCAATCTGACATAGGTATATCTGCAGAATGCGGTTGATGGTTAATTATAGGAAACAGAAGGTATCAAGGCAGATCTTCAGAGCTCTGTCAATTAATGAGTCTTTACAGTCTTTATTGTCAAACGAGCTAATTGCATTGAAATATTCTTTTCTTCTTCTTTTCGATCTGTTTGACCTCATGAGCTTGGGTGTAAGAAAGAAATGAGGCTGATTCGTCCCTAGACAGTGTAAAGAACAGTTGAGTTATTTTCTGTGTCCCACAGGTAGATTCAGCTCATCTGCCTTTCCATTAATTCAATCCACAGATCTGCTCATAAATCATCTTAACCAGTCTATTACAGCCTTAAACAACCCAATAACATCAGAAACAGCAAATCAACACCCGTTCGATTCACTAGCGCTCTGGTCAGTGACCTCACTAATCAATTTAAAATGACGCAATTAAAACAAACTCTCAATGCGCACTGAGGAAAAGACTCCCAACTAAAATTGCAAATTCATGTTGAAAGGAGAAACTCCAGTGCATCTTGAACTTTCTAAAGTATGCCTGACCTGGCTTCTTCTGCTCTGCAGTTTCCAGTTACAAAACGTAAGATGAATGAGGTGCTCTTCCAAGAACTACAGAAAACAGATCCATGCCTCTGGGCTATATCGGACGACACTCCTGTGCTAATGACGGTCATGAGAAATAACTTAGACGTGAACTTCCTTACCTCCTGGCAGGCTGATAGGGCCACAGCCTTTACCCTGAGGGTCTTCCTCCACAATGAAGATACTCTTTTTACACAGCCTCCAGAGTCCGAAGTGGGCCGCTTCGCAGGTGGTGTTGAGCCGCTCCACCCTGGGACTCAGCACCGCCCAGTGGTCCGTCACCACCGCTGCCAACATGGACGAGATGCCCACCAAGATAACCAGGAAGGTGATCTTCACCTTGGTCTTCTTGTCCTCCAGCATGGTGGCCTCCGAAGATAAGTTTGAAAGCGTCTCTGCCCTTGAATTGGCGCTTTGGTTTAGTTTACTTCTCAGGCACTAAGGGAAATGTAAAAGTCACACGACAAGCCGCTATCTCTTCACTCCAGCTCACCGTCCACAAATCTCTGCTTCTGCTTGGAAAAAGAGGCCAGATAATAGTGCCCTAGTTTTCTCTCTCTCTCTCCCTCCCTGTACGATAGTCATTTGGTATGGTGGGCTGTGCCTTTAGACCTGCCTTCATGATTATTGACTAATATGTGAAATCTGCAGCTCGCATATGGGAAATTAACAACCCAGGTTTGACAAACTAGAGGGCTCATGTCTGAGTTTATGCACTGGCTAATGTCTTAGACTATTAGAAAATGTGATCTCTTGCATAATAATGAATAAACAGCCATATGATTTTTTTTGTTTCCCTATCTGTCAGAAATAAATTGATTGTTAACACTTTATTTTGATAGTCCACTGTAGACATTGTACTAACAGTAAGTAACTTTGCAACTACATGTCAACAGTCATTAGAGTATTAGTAGACTGCTTAATATCTTCTAACACTTTATTTTGATGAGACCACAACATACTGACTATGAGAAATTTTGCTAGTCAGCTAATTCTACTAACCCTAAACCTACCCTTTTGTATGCTTTCGGCCTGGGACACACTGGGATAAGCTCCAGCAGGCCTGTTTCAAAATTTTAATGGATGGAAATATTAAATTTTTTCAATTTAATTTTATTCAGGATGTAAATAATTATTTCTATACTTTTAGAAATAAAGGTACAAAAGCTGTCACTGGGGTGTTACATTTTCCAAAGGTACACTTTTGTACCTATTAGGTTCAAATATGTACACTTTAAATACCTTTAAGAGACCCAAATGGAGACTTTAGGTACAAACATGTACCTTTTAAATAGGTACCGCTTTTTTACCTTTTTTAGCCTCAAGCTCACATCTGCTTGATCTATGAACATCCGAGATGATTTGCAGATTCAATGCTCACAGTGTAGAGACAGACTCAGATTATTAGTCACTGAGCAAGGCTTTTACAATTTTTACATGTACTAAATTTCATTTTCATCTTGCGTGATTTGATATTGATGGCTTGTTGTGTTCATTAGCCTTGTGCCTTGCTTTTGCAAAGCAGTTTAATTATTTCCTGTGCTACTGTTGCTCGCTGGATCTGAGAGGCTCATGGGAAATTTCCTTTTATTAGTAGATGATCTACTTTCCACCGACAGTGAGTGCGAGAGGCTGTATCTATACCAGGGTATCAAAATGAATTTGAGTTTCAGGAGGAGATTAAGACTCTGGTCTCTCATTGTTAGCTTTTAAATGTTAATATAAACGGGTATAAGTATCACTTCCAATGGCAAGCTTCACTATACTATCACTAATAGTTAGCGTTAGTGAAAAATTTGGTAACTATTCCAAATTAATATAAATTTATATTGAATTAGAGAGTATCTTGAGAATATCATAGAAGCCCAGGGTGGGCTGTAAGAAATAACATAGCAACCATCCAACCAATCAACCAATCAGAACAGCTTAGCAACAACCTCTTAAACCTCTTTAACCAAAATTAACCATGGTTTTACTACAGATGAAACCAAAAAACTATGGTTATTGTACTGTAGTTAAACCAGGGTAACACACTAGCCATAGTTCAAAATGTTATTCCTAGTAAAACTGTGGTCATACAAATTGTATAATTTAATTAAATCTGCCCTAAACCTACCCCTCACAATAAACCTGTTATTTTAGATCTTCAAAAAAGACAATTCTATGTGATTTTAAGCTTGTTTCCTCATGGGGACCAAAAATGTCCCCACAAGGTCAGAATCAGACCTGACTCGAAAAGGTGAACTCAGACCCAACACTATACTAATTTCGATCTATGATTATATGTGAGAGTGCTTGATATATATGTATCATAGGACTGAAAGATTAACTGTAAAGAATACAGTGGTAGTACTTTGCATAGTACTATGGTTGGAGATAATTATTCCAATGGATGTCACTTGTAAGATAAACATACTAAATTCCCCATAATATACTGTCTTTACACAGCTGCCCATTTATTGAATCACTTTCTTTGCCACTCACTGTAGAAGAAAGAGCTGAGAGCGTAAACAGCTGTAGTGTCCCTGCTCTTGAGTTACCCTTACGTGTTAATAATGTAGCTTAACATAAACCGACATCTAAGTCTGAGCTTTTTATAAAATGCTGTGGCCCACTTATCAAGACTCTGGCCCATTTTCTTTGGTGACAAGTCTTTCGTCGCTTTCCGTTTTTACACAAAATGGCAAAATGGCAAAAGACAAAACTGGACTGAAAAGGGCAGCTATCCTGAAGTGAGGCGTTACTGTTCAGGAACTACAGCCCGGGCCTGATGTATGTTGTGCAAATAACAGCGGACGCGTTCATTGAGAGGGAGAGCTCTCTTGAATTTATTTTTCATCAGCAGGCTCTGCGTGGTAGCTAGGATACGACAGGGATTTAGATGCTGGGCAGAGGTTGTTTCCAAACACGACACTCACGCTTCAGTCTATACAGAATTTTTAAATGATAAGCACCACTTAATTTGTAACAATATTGAGCATTTACATCCTCAAGAGGCAGCTATTTTTAGCCCAGCTTATTCAGTATTATTGTTCTGATGAGTGTGGAGTTTAGTCCCTTTATTGTTGGTTTCCATGTGAAGGTCATGATTGCATGACTGTATTCTTGCCTTGAATACATAATTTACAGCTATTAAGTATCAATTCTGATCATTTATAATAGACTATTGATGCTGTTTTTATCTTTTCATTCACTTTCACCTATGATGTTTAAAATAGACTGAGGACCACATTTATGGCAGTTGTTTCCCGGTCTTAAGTGTTAAACCGTGAAAATGGGTTATGTACTCATTCTAATTAGAAAGCCATTTCTGTCCTACCTGTGAGCGACAAATGGAATAGGCTGTTAAAAATGGGTTGCTAAATGTTGCGCCTTGCTTTAGTACTATCTGCAGGTGACATTTAAAAACTGAGAAGCAGGTGTTTTGACAATTGACTCTTTGATTTGATTCTTTCTGATGATTCGGTCAAACCTTTTCACAAACTGCATGTTAATCAAATGATGCACTTGCTGAGACATAATAGAGATTTGAATTATGTACATAGAATGTAATTAAAGCAACCTTTCTGTCTTAATACATATTCATAGTCTTCCTGGTGAAATTCCCATGACTGTATAATCTTGATAAAAATTGTTGGTCTTCCTCCAAAACAACTTATTTTCCTTTGACACCATTTTGTTTCAAACTATTCTGGATGAATAAAATCAAATCCCACCCTGCTTTTCTTATTACTAAACATACTGTTTTACTCTGAAATGTCAATTATGAACACAAATTGAAATTAAAATAGATAACTAGTAACTTACTTACGATAAAATTATCATTGGCATTAATCATTGGTAGTGTTTGCTGACTTGGACCCCACTACCCTAATGACAAAGAATTATACTTTAGCATACTTAAAATATACTTAAGTGTGAACTTAATGTAAGATTTTCAGATACGTAAGTCACAGGAGAAGAGTAAATTATGTTGTCGTTTTTTTTTTATTTTCGCAATGCAAGTAGTCTTATGGGTTTGGAATAACATGAGGGTGAGTAATTATGACAAAATGTTCATTTTGGTGTGAGCTAACTCTTTAATGTAATTTCTGTTGAAAATAATGTAATTTCTATTACACTTTTTAAAAATCTTAAATTGTAGTCTTTTCAAGTACACTTCAGTAGCCTTTATTTTGCTATTTAATCTACAAGGTTACTTTATATAAATATATTATATGATTTGAAGTAGACAGATGCACATTCAATACATTTAAGTGCACTTCTTTTTCACAAGGGAAGGTACACAGGTAAAATCATTGGCCGTGGTGGCTTCAGAATAACAAAAATTCCATAGAAAGCTTTTTTAATGCTTATCCAAGGAGAAAGCTCTTTTAGCGACTACCAGCGGGTGCTAATGGCACCATGCTAACCTGAAAAACCTCGACCCCTCTGGTAAATCAACACATTTCTGACTGCTAGGAATACAGGATCAACACTCCTTTGTGCTACAGTTTTGTCACGAAGACCCTGATGTTCGAGGGTCACGAGCAACAGATGAGAAACATCTTACCCAGTCTGTCACAATCAACGTCAATGCAGCAGCATCTTCACCTCTGTGTGACACCGTCAGGAAACCCATCTTTAATCGCTGATACTCAAGTTCACTTCACCGAGCTTGTTGCAAGTACATGACAGCCACAATGCGAAATCAATCACATCTTGTCACGAGTGTTTCATTAGGCTCCTTTGAATTCAAATAAATGGTTAACAATTTGATCGCTTTAAATGCGTTAGCTTCCAAATGGAAAGACAATGGTGATTGGTTTCGGATTATATGCCAGGCTGAAGGAGGAGGTGAATAGACTGTATGCATTTCCTAATGACAGGCAATATTATTTAAGCTAAATTAGATTATCCAAACCCTCAGGGCCATCTCCATAAAGGTCACTGAAAATAGAACTGTCGCATACCAAATTGGTTTGTACCATCAGCTTTAATCTGTGCCACAGACACGATGGGCAGTAATGCGGCAGAACGCGACTGATTGGGACCATTCAGATGGACTAATTTCTTAATACTGAGTAAACAGCCAGTTAATGAAGACTATAATAGAGGATGTAGACAAACACTCATTGGCAAGGTCAAAGATTGTACCGTTACAGAATAGGAATGTCATGGTGAAGGATATTTTCTTTCTGGCAATGTTTGTTTCGTTATTTAAAAAATTACCGCGTTATATGCACACAGATGTAAAGCAGTTGGATTTGAAGGCAGATTCCGATTATTTTATATTTTTTTACATCTCTAAAATTGTGGCTGATGCTTGCCCTTGTTTTTGCTTTATAGTTGCCATGTTTTTTTCTTACTGACCCAAGTTAATATTAATATTCTGGTCAAAAGATGACATTTTATGGATGTGCAAGCAAGAAAATTATGTCTGATCTCAATGGAAGCTTGTTTCTGTCACAGAATAAACTTTTTATGTCACTATTCAGAATTATATATTCAAATCTGTTTGAATGAGAACAAAAATCAAGAAAAATCAAATGTATTTGCAAATTATGGTGGAAAATACGTATTTGGTCAATGACAAAATTTAATCTCAATACTTTGTTATATACCCTTTGTTGACAATGACAGAGGTCAAATGTTTTCTGTAAGTCTTCACAAGGTTTTCACACACTGTTGCTGGTATTTTGGCCCATTCCTCTGGCCGGATCTCCTCTAGAGCAGTAATTTTTTGGGGCAGTCAGGGGACCACATTCAGGGCACTGCAGGATTTGAGTCCCTGGCGGTGCAGTGTCTTACTGATGGTAGTCTTTGTTACTTTGGTCCCAGCTCTCTGCAGGTCATTATGGTCTCCATTGCTCCCACAGTTGATTTCTTCACACCAAGCTGCTTACCTACTGCAGAGACAGTCTTCCCAGCCTGGTGCTGGGCTACAATTTTGTTTCTGGTGTCCTTTGACAGCTCCATAGTGGAGTTTGGAGTGTGACTGTTTATGGTTGTGGACAGGTGTCTTTATGAGTTCAAACAGATGCCATTAATACAGGTAACAAGTGGAGGACAGAGGAGCCTCTTAAAGAAGAAGTTACAGTTCTGTGAGAGCCAGAAATCTTGCTTGTTTGTAGGTAATCAAATGCTTATTTTACAAAGGAATTTACCAATTAATTAATAAAAAAAATCCTACAATGTGGTGTTCTGCATTTTTTTTCTTATTTTGTCTCTCATAGTTGAGGTATACCTATGATGAAAATTACAGGCTTCTCTAATCTTTAAATTGGGAGAACTTGCACAATTGGTGGTTGACTAAATTCTTTTCTGCCCCACTGTATATATATATATACAAGGTAATTACTGACATTACTATATATATATCGTCACAATAATAGTTTCTCAGTTTTGTGAGAACAAAATGCAGTATGTTAATATGTTCATTATGTGAACATAAATTTAAAATCAGTTGCAATTGCATAGTTTACCTTTTTTTTTAAATTTGTGGTGCAAATAATCCTCCAAAGATCTTGTTGCATGTTGAATAATTTGAGGTATAATTCATGTCTGAACCACAAATAATGCAGGATGAAGATATTTATTTTAATACTTATGATTAGGAGGGTGTTTACAATCCATATTCTGAATAATAAGCAACTGTGATAACCCAAATACCACCAATTGCCATTCTTGTATGACAACTTTGTGCCCATCTTTAAAATGGTAAAAAAAACATGTTGGTTGTCTTACTTTGAAGATTAATGAACAGCCTGCTTTTAAATAAATGACTCTTTAGGGCATATCCCATTACTGAGAGGTAAGAGGAATATACAATTCCCCAAAGATTCAAACCGTTTATAAATGTCACTGGAAGGCCAGACTCACTATTTATACAAAAGTGCAAGAAAATCTTCATTTATTTTAGGTGTCAAAACTGTTCAGAGACAGGAAGCTCGCATCACTGGGTTGTATCAGAAAATGTTCAAAATGCTGACATTTTGGCCTGTTTTTACATTTTACATGACATTCCTCATTTTGTTTCATCCTCAGAGTATCTCAGCATTATTCATAGAGGAAGAACAGCACATTATCCTTTACTCACCCTCATTTATTTTCAAACCTAGCAAACCTTTTCCATATAATGAAAGTGATTTAGATCCTGGAAGCTTCAAAATTCAAAATCTTTTCAGTGTATATTACTGTACATAATTAAGGTCGCAAAAACAGTCGGAATGATTCATTCAATGATCCAGTTCTAAGGTGATACAATAATTGGGTCAATTTGAATATTGTGGGGAATACTGAGTCATGAGGACAACTTGACATAAAAGCTTCATTATAGTAGTCCATTAGTAATAAGTGAATATTCACTGATCATTTTAGTTTCGAGTCAGGTTAACCATTGCAACTGCTACCAATCTATTGACCATTTAAGAACCAGATGAATATGGTAATTTTTTCAATATATGAAAAATAGCTGCCCTGACAAAATTAGATGGTTGAGTAACTAATTGCAGAATGCCTAGCAGGATTGAAGTCTCATGATCTATCTAACCTTTTAAATACATCTTTAGATGTACTTTAAAGCGTCAAATGCCTTCCTAAAATAACAAAAACAAATGGTCTTTCTAATTATGTTAACTATAGGCTGCTAGGCTATTATTCCTAGTCCCATTACAAACACAAAAAATCACACAACAAAGCATATATGCATAAGCCAGACACCGTTCCTTGATTAAATTTATTTATGTGAGCAACGATATGTTTACTTGTCCGTGATACAGAGAAATACTGAGAACAACATTAGCAAATCAAGAAAACCAGAAGGACAAATGCCTTCCATGATGAACAGAGAGAACATTACAGGTATTTATAGCGAGCGATGCTTGGCAGTGAGGCATTCTGGAGTCATCCTGTTAATAGTACTGTTAAAAGCACACAAAGTCAATGGGTTAGAGAAAAACATGCAAACATTTACATCTACCCACCACACACCGTTCTACAAAGAGCCACAGCTCAAAAGCTTGTGTCAAAATGGCTTTACTAAGAAAAGGTAGCTGTAAATGCTTCAATTTAGTGAAACACCTACCATATATTTACATCTGTACCTGCAACCTCTTCTTTTGTATGGAAACACTTTTAGCGACACGGATTGGACCGCTCACATGGATAATGCAGTGGGGAAAAGCGCTAGATTCTTTGCCAAAAAACTGTCGAGGGGATGCTAGATGGGTGAGGAAAACCAGCTGTAACTAAAGAAGAGATGAGTTTATATTGCTGACTCAAAGAGAAATCCAGGCATAAGGCTCTGGTGAGGCTAAGACACTTTGAATGGTCTTCTAAAGGGCTGAATCGGTCGCACTGATGTCTTTCATACTGCTCTGCCCTAGATACTTATCAGTGGTCGCTGAAATGCTTCTCAGAGATGACCGGCTCAAAACTTTCATTTCCGGATGTCTGTCATTTCTCAGCTCTCCTTTTATCAGCGGACTTGAACAACGCCAGATCCCCAAAGGTGCCCCATTCAGACGTTGCACAGCCATCACTCAAATTCACAAGAAGGAGTGACTATATTTAACCCACATTCAGGCAAAGACCGAGGTGAAACCCCTCGGTGGAGATGAAGGCTGAAGAATTACATCACTCTTACTCTTACACTCTGACTCACAATGGAAAGCGACAATGACACTGGCTGGTTAATTACTGACACTTGTTGATGTACTATCGATGGCAGTCAGAATACGAAGTGATAGTATAAAACTTGAGGCCTGTTGAATACTGCTATCTTTCCCTGCTGAAAAGACCATTAGAGCTGGTCACCATTATATGATGTGTTTTGGATGCTGGTGCTGGGCAAGGAACCCTAGAGTCTAAACGAGACTTCTGAAACACAACGTAAAATCCAAACAGACTAAATTTACTTGCTAATAACCACTCTGGCATGACTCATTAGTGGAAAAATGTCCGTAATCTTTTCCTGTCTTTTTAATCTTTCAAAAAAAAAAACTGCAGCTGAAATAATTTTCCTTTTTGATGTGACTAAAGTAATTTAAATTTTAACCACTGGTCTGGATCTGCACATGGACACGTATTTCTTATATCCTGGCCATCCTTTTCCATATAATCAATGTGAATGACAACGTGGGCTGTCGAGCTTCAATATCAAATTTGTGGACAAATCGTTCTTTTGCGTTGGATCATTTGAGTGTATTTTGTACAATCAAGTTCAAGTTGGAATGATTCGTTTATTGACTCAATGGTTTAGTCCGTTGAAATACTGTGTATGAGTCATAAGCTACACTTGACATAAAAGCATCGTAATAGCAGTTCATTAGTAATCCGAATTATTCCCTGATAATCTTCCTATCCCATCTGATGATTGCAACAACATGAGATGATTAAAGACATAAATTTGGTTAACCACAGCCCCAGTTCTTATTCACATACTTTAAATGGAAAAATAGCTGCCTGGACACATTACTGAGTGGAAAATTTGATTTGGAACATGGTTAAACTTTTCATAACCCAATTAGTTACTAATGGACAAAGTCCAATCCAGCCTCAGAAATACATCTTAAGACAAAATAAAATGTGTTGCAAATGCAATATTGTGGTGACTTTAACCAGCAAGGCTTGCTTGGCCTGGCCACATAAGAAAGCACCAGACCAGATCAAACCAGTCAGAATATTATGAAAGTCCAAGCTGGTCTTTTCAGCAGGGTGTTTATACACAATTAGTAGTCATAAATCTCCTAAACTAAACTGTCCCAGTGATTATTTAGTAATACAACTGATATATCTAGTTAACAACAACAACAAAAAGAGAGGAATACAGTTTTGCACTGTTGCAAAGTGGCTCCAGAGTAAGTCTGAGCAGTAGATACTGCCAAGATGATAGGCACACTGAATAGACAACTGTGGCTACAAACATATGACACGAACAAGGGCGTTCAGTATTCAGTTCGAGTCTGAACTGAACACACACTAATGGGAAGGCTTCAGCTGTGAGCCTATGTTAGCACCATCTCATACTGTGAGAGTCATTATCACACTGGTATACATTGAGAGTATGGCACTGTACTGACAAACAAAAAGATATTTTTCAACCAAGGAAATGGATTGGCTTACTCAAAGTTCTTAATATCTGCCAAAAACCATCCATTTTACATTTGCACGTCTTGCCCTTTGATGATTCCCTCTGAGAGTTCCTGTTTATATGTGAGAACCAAGCAGAAAAACAAATTAGCATGTTTACGATGTTTGTTGGTATATGTCGAGATGAAATCGTTCCTTCTTCACAAAGTGCTTCTCCTTCACTGATGAGAGACGTCACTGGTTGACTGGCTTCACCAATGAGTATCCTTTCCTCTGGCATCTGCCACAAGCCACTGAGCCCTGCTGGCTATCCATTCAGTATGGCCTTAACATTATCTCTTCCATTCCAGTGTGTGCCCTCATACAGGTGTTGTCCTCCTGTTGATACTATCATTAAGGTCTTTGGGAAAGCAGTTGTGCACTTGGAGGAATCCTGAATCGTGGTCTGGGCTGTAGGAGCTGTCCGTCCCTGACTTGAGGGGGTCTCTTGTCAATGTGTACATGTTGATCTCTCCGACAGGCACGGAGCTCATCATCTTCATGCCTACGGGTGAAGCTTCGCGAGATGCTTCCGTTGAACGAGAGCTGGAGCGTGAGTGCCGTCGACGATACCGAAAGCTAGGTATGCGAGAATACGGCGAAGAAGACGAGGTAGACTTGATGAACTCACGCCGCGCTTTGAACCGTACTTCCTTGTTCTTCTCAATGTAGATATTGACAGCCAGAACGGCCACCGCCTCAGCCACAATGAAAGAGAGCGCTCCAAAGTAGAACGACCAACCGTAATTATACTGGTTCTTCTTATCTTCATCTCGTTTGTCACTGGGGTCACCTGCATTGCTGGAGATGTAGACGATTATACCGATGATGTTGCTCAAACCTGCCAGACACAAAATACACAAATTTTAGACAAAATAGGATACATTTTCCCAGGTGTTAATATTAATGTAGACATGGTACTTGTTACAGGATGCAAATTAGAGGATGGATACCCGACCTGAGCCCGAAAAAATTCGATTGGGCTGGGATCGGACAGAAAAATGCGCACTCTACTGCAAATGTCTTCTGTTTATGTCAAGGGATCAAGGTTTGGCTGTTTTTTTTATTGCATTTTAACAAAATACACATACATTAACAACCAAACAAACAAAAAAAACCCTCCTCAGTATTTTACAATAATACATTAACAGACCATTTCACCTCTTTTATTTAGTCTTTTATGAAACACATTTCCAATTCCACCACATTTTAAAAATGATTTAAAGGGTCCCCAAAACTTTTTCAATTTAAAGAAATAAGCCGTTTTGCTTGAATTATACATATATTAATGAATGTATACTCTTTTTTTTTTAAACTTGGTCTTCTTAGGTAATAAATGAAATAAAAAGATTAATGGTGTCAGTAGTATATTTACATAAAGGATCTTTTCTACCATTACTTTCACTTACAGTGGTACAGCGTTCCATTAAAGTTATTACATTTTAAGCAAGTATCAGGGATATTTTTATATATTTATGCAACACAACTGGAGTTATTTAAAACCTCATCAACCATTTATATTGTAGCAGTTTTAATCGTGTGTTCATCATTAATGATTGAGCTTTTTTACATGCTTCCATCCAATCCTCCATTTGAATCACGTCCTTTAGATCTCCAAGCTTCCAGTTTGTAAACTAATTTGTAACTATTTAAAGAAATGTTTTGTAGAAATATTGTATGCATTAACTATTTCCTCAAATGACATAAGAATGATATTCACATATAAATCTTCTATCTTTCGAATACCCTTATCAGCCCAAATCTTGAAACCTGCATTCATTGCCCCAAATGGGACTGAAACAAGATAAAGGGTAGAAGACATAGATATTTTTTCACATCAAACTATACAGCAATCATATTTATAACTATAGCATTCAAAATTTGAGCTTAAAATAATCAATGACGTTACTAAAGTCTCTGCGAATAGCGTCTAAATACTCCCCTCCCCCACGCGCCGCAAACATCCAACCAATATTTATATCAGTTGCTCATGCTCTATGTCTTTGTCATGGTTAGGTTATCCTGCAGAACATGGTCGCAATAAAAAAAACAACAATTTGATTTGTTTGTTTGTTCTTGAATTCCCCTTGTGGCTCAATAAAGTATATATAATCTCTTATCTAAATCTATATAAACTATATCTAATGTAGAATGGAGCAAAGCCTCTTGGGAATCAGAGCAAGATATTTTCATCT
>JAUMHI010000039.1:3697887-3723915 GCA_032359435.1 Enteromius unitaeniatus | reverse complement strand
CTACAGATTGCTCAGGTAATGACCACATTTACACATGAATTGATGCTAATGTTAGCCAAAAGACTAGCCTAGTTAGCTTCCCCTTGGCTAAAGGAGGTTAGAAAAGGCTGGGTTTTCTAGTGTTAAATTAAGAAATTCTTATGTGGAGACCTTGGACCATCTGGAAACTCTGAAACGAGAAAACAAGAATTTGCATTTTGGGTAAGTCACTAATTGGGTTGAAGAATGTTCTCAACATACCTAATCTATTAAATGTATAAAAGCAGCAATGGTTCCTATTCTCTGTACACAGAGGAAATCTCAGATCTCAATGGGCAGATAGGTGAGACTGGAAAAAGCATCCAGGAACTGGAAAAGACCAGGAAGCAAATGGAGACAGAGAAGTCTGAGATACAATGCACACTAGAGGAGGCAGAGGTAAAGAGATATCCAGTAAGTTTGTAGACTGCATACAGGTGAGATTAATCCTCAAAAAATGGATCATGATATGTTTTAGGCATCCCTGAATCATGAGGAAACTAAAATCCTCCGCGTACAACTAGAGCTCAACCAGCTTAAGGCTGACCTAGAAAGAAAGCTGGCCGAAAAGGATGAAGAGACTAAACAGCTGAAGAGAAACAACCAGAGAGTCACAGACTCCATGCAAAATACTCTGGATGCTGAGTTGAGAAGCAGGAATGATGCACTGAGAGTCAAGAAGAAGATGGAGGGGGATCTCAGTGAGATGGAGATAAAGTTGAGCCATGCCAATCGCCTGGCATCAAAAGCCCAGAAACAGCTTCGAAACCTTCAAGGACAATTTAAGGTGACTTGATTTAAAGTCATTTCATCGTAACTGACATTTGAGCCATGGGTTAGAAGTTAGGGGATTATGTTTTCAGATGAAGTTCAGACGAAGATTATCCAGGTTCCACAAGTTTGCCAAAGTCTGTAACATACCCAAATACATCCTATTACATTCTTGTCATTTTCCACTCAGTTTGTCTAAATGGTGGTGAGGGTACAGCTGATCAAACAGCACTGGTCTGTTTCTCACCAGCAGGTTTACCTGGTTGGCTACATGGGAACCTGGTTGATCCATGGTGTCTTTTGATCCCAACATGACTAATCTGATTTGGTCCATGTCTCAACAGGATGTTCAGCTTCATTTTGAGATGAAGCTGAACAGAGAACAGAGAACTTTCAGAGAACAGAAGGACATGAAGGAACAGCTAGCAATGTCTGAACGCAGGAGCTTGCTGATGCAGGCTGAGATTGAAGAACTGAGAGCTTCTGTGGAACAAACTGAGAGGAGCCGGAAAATCGCTGAGCAGGAGCTGACAGATGCCAGTGAACGAGTCGGACTCCTGCATGCCCAGGTTAGCAAGTCTACAAGCGTAGCTTTGTCACAAAAACACACAATTCAATTCAAGTGTATTTATATAGCACTTTTTACGATATGAATTGTTGCAAAGCAGCTTTACAAGTTTCAACAATTTGTTTATATATTGTAGAAATTTAACTTAGAACAAAATTTGGTAATTCTGTATGTTGTCTGAGGGTTGGCATCCTCTGAGGTCCTCTGAGAGGGTTGACATCATCTCAGGTGTTCGGTCATCTCAGATCATTTAAGGGTTGGATCCAGCCTGAAGCTTGTAAAATTCCTAGTTACCAGGAACAGAGACAGAGAAACAATGCTTTTAAAAAGTATCATCTACCTCCACTTTTTCAGAACACTAGCCTTCTTCACACCAAGAAAAAACTTGAAGCTGATATTTCCCAGCTCCAGAGTGAAGTGGAGGAATCTGCTCAGGAGTCAAGGAATGCAGAGGAAAGGGCTAAGAAAGCAATAACTGATGTAAGCAGATGACTACTTATTCCAACTGATTTGAAATTTGATAAAGAGGTGCTCTTTTTTTTCAACTACTAATGTTCTGTCACAGAATCAAACACTGCTTTATGTAAAGCATTTCCCATTCTCAAATATGATAAAGCTTGGTTTGTAGGTCTGTTGGGTCAACACAACCAAACTGCTCCAGAAGAATGTTTCAATCAGGCCAAGTCCACCCTGGTCTTGGACCAGTTGTTTTGGTGCAGATCCAAGCATATTGTGTTCATATATGTCTAAACAAACTAAACCAAGCAAGAAGATGCACAGGGTTCCAAAACAAAGGCTCCAAAAGAGCCAGGTGTAAAAATTGCATTCACTATTTCTGTACTTATTTCCCTAGAAGGCGGCAATGATGTCAGAAGAGCTCAAGAAAGAGCAGGACACCAATGCACACCTGGAGCGAATGAGAAAGAGCCTGGAGGCCACAATCCAAGACCTGCAGAATCGTTTGGATGAAGCAGAAAACTTAGCCCTGAAGGGTGGGAAGAAAAAACTCCAGAAACTGGAATCCAGGGTTTGTAGGAATCTGGTCAAACAAGCACATGGATCATATTAATGTTTTCTGTACTATACTGTTACCTGTTGTTTAGGTCCGTGAACTGGAGAATGAGCTGGATGCTGAACAAAAGCGTGGAGCTGATGCTATCAAAGGCACTCGTAAATATGAAAGAAAAATGAAGGAGCTTACCTACCAAGTATGCACTAGACATCTGAACTGCTGGTTGTCCAGTAGATAAATAAGTAAAAATATTGTTTTTATATGTAGTCTGAGGAGGACAAGAAGACAGTTAGCAGACTTCAGGACCTGGTAAACAAACTTCAGATAAAAGTCAAGGCTTACAAGAGACAAGCAGAGGAGGCTGTAAGTCAAAATACATCCATCTGACTTGATAAATTCTCAACTCTACAAATTCAGTGAGTAGTTGCATATAGTATGTGCTTGAATAGGAGGAACAAGCCAATGTCCATCTAGGGAAGTGGAGGAAGGCCCAGCATGAGCTTGAACAGGCAGAGGAGAGAGCAGACATGGCTGAGTCTCAGGTCAACAAGATGAGAGCAAGGAACCGGGATCTGGGAGCAAAGGTCAGTGTTTGAATCTCTTGAGCTGTCTGGCGAATATGCACTGCAGAGTGGGATGGAAAGTTGTGGGAGATTAAGAAAATTAAAATATTGTTCCTCTTTGTTAACAGGGGCAAGAAAACCGAATGGAGTAAAGAATTCATAGTCCATGTGTCTTTACTTAAAAGTAATAATGAAAGCAGCATGTCTGGAACAGTTCTAGTTCAATAGTGACAATTTTCTTAGTATATTCATTAGGCGAAACTATTTAATGCTAACATTGCTGGAGGTGAAAACAGAAACAATTTGATATGTCATGTGACTACTCAAACACACACAGACTGAAGGATTAAATAAAATTGGAATTGAACTGCTTATTCAATTGATTTACTGCAAATCACAGTCAGGTAATTGGAATTTAAGCAATCTGAAATGTTTGTAGTACAGATCTACTGACTATTTAAGTGTAAGATATCATTATGTTTATTGCAAAATGATCAATCATAAGAATCATAATCATCATGTTCATAAAGGTGAGTTGTTTAAAAATGTAGCAATATTGAGTCATTACTACATTCACAGTACGCTTTGTGGGAGTGGGCATTCACTGCTGAGTTCTTTTGGCACTTTTCCTGTTTCCATGGGAACAGCAACCTCTCTGATTGGTGGATCTCTTAGGATTTTGGGAAGTGTAGTTTAGCTGTTCAGTTAAACTTTTCTTTTCAAAAGCACACTTATTGTGTGTGTAACTTGCTAAGCAAATGCAATGATCAATCATCTCTACAAAGGAAATAAATGGGGTTTTACTCCCATTTTGCTCTTCGACAACATTGCTAAATACTAAATAAATTTAATAAATACTAAAAATAAATATTTAGTCATGATATACTAGATTTAGTCATGTTTTATTCAACTTTATTCAACTTGTTCGAATATAAAAATAACAAAATAAATAAATAACACAATCTAATGTTTTTGCCCAATCATTTCACCCTACTTATATTATTTTATATTTTACAATTATTTCATATTTTAAACTGAAACACCGGTCTCTGGAAAACTGTTTGCATTGTATTTATTTAACTTGTATTATTAACTTTTGGTAATAATTTGATCAATTTTTAAAATGCATTGCATATTTAAAGTTCATGCCACATCATGACTTACAAATTATTATTATAAAAGCAACTAAAACAACTGACAATCGTTCATAATTGTCTCCAGTTATCACTAGTACTCATTTTCTTGCCCTTTGTGATGCTTGTGCAGTGAACGCTAGGAGGTGTGTGCTTATATATATATATATATATATATAAATGAATAAATAAAAGGAGCAGTCAATTTTATTTACAAGAAATTCAGACCCACATTTAAAGTTTTTTAATGACTACATTGCAGAGTGGTATCTGTTCATAAACATACTAAAATAGTATTCTTTATTATGCAAGCCAGATTTTTTTTTGCAGTTCTAGCATATATCAAACAGATTACAAAGAGGTAAAAATGCTGAGCTCAGATGTTTTATACTCACATAGAGAGGAAAACTCTCTACTCTCTACGGACTACTGTATGTTTGAGACTTAGGAGAACGGCTATATTTAACATGGCATTTGACGGTTCTGCCACACATATTTTATTCAGTCTAATCTAATGAGACTTTTTACCAAACAAAACAACAACATGTTTATATCATATACATGTATGTCAGTTGCTGAAGTGTTTCTTGAAGACCATCTCTCTTTGGGAAACCTTAGAAATTTTGTGACCAAATAAAAGGTCATTATTACTGTATATTAGTTAAATAATTCTACAACTATGTAATGTTGATTAACTTTTTTAAACCATACCAAAGATGTAAGAAAATACAGCACATAAAAACCTAATTAAAAGATACCGAGAGCTGACATATACCTTTATACAAAATGTCGCCTTTATGTATGTCCCAACTTGTATGTAGTGTGATCTATATCAATAAAGTGAAGCAGTTTGTCTGCAGCTTTTTTCCTGTTAATATTGTTTCATAGAAATATGAATTTAAGATATCATATGGGTTAGAAAAGGTGAAACATATAGCCTACTTATGTTTGTGCATGATATAACAACTGCACATTTATATACTGCTGCTTCTCAGATTAGGCACCAACCTGTTCTGGTTTTCTTATGAATCAAGAATAATGAATTATTCATAATATTTTTCAGATGCATAAGTATTCATGAATGAAGGGAAAGAAGAAATCAGGTATATCAGAGGGAAAAGAGAGAAGCAGGGTCTAGATAGTCTTACAGAGAATTTTCACTGCATAAAGTCTGAACCGCATTGCATCCTTTTCTGGTAAAGAAACAGCCTCAGACAGGAAGGGGCCATCTGAAAGCTAAACATAAGATGTAAAAATCCAGGATGACACATTAATTGACCAATTACTGTAGAAATTAAGTGAAAATATAGACTTTGTGGTCATGAATTCCAGTTGCCCAAAAGTAATAATGACTATAATGCATTTAACACTGAACCAAAAAGCAAAATATACAAGTTGGCTAAAATTAAATGTCTTTCAAAAACTCATGCCACAAAAATTCAGGTACATGTGGAACAGCACAGATGGTCTGTTAGCAGTCTGTGAGGCGTCGTATGAGGCAGAAACTTGGGTTGGATAAGTTTGTAAACTTCAAATTTCTTGAATCTTCTTCTACTAGCTGAGCAACTTTAGTCAGCAGAAACAGAGGCACATATTAGTACATGTGTTTGAAATGCGATATATCACACCCCGAAGCCATTAAATATTCTAGAGATTCATAATGCATCACTCATATTAATAATCAAGATTGCATCTAGCCAGAGAGCATGGTGAATTACACCCACGTGGAAATGACTGGCTTGTTTTCATTGCGCGAGTGGAATACTCATTACAGTACAGCACAGCCAGCAGTTTCCAGCTCCACAACACAACACCACAACGCTTATCTCCAGATAATATGTAAATGCTGAATAGAAGCTATCTGTGTAAAGAAAAATATCAAATGATTTAAAAAAGTTTGTATTTGTATTATCACCTTCATCTTTTAACTCATGAATCCTGTCAACTTGTAGATGCTGATTGCAGTTTTTTCCCTAATAAATATATGAGTAAATAAATGCATAAAATATTTGTGAAAGGTCCAGTTTACTAGCCCAGATTCTGCATGTATGGCTTTTCCTGCGCTCCTGTAAAAACACTCCATTTCTTCCAACTTTGGTTTCTAATTTACTTTTTACTTTTACCTCATTTAAATCTGACTCCAATTTTAAGTTCTCTGAGATTAAAATTATAATACTTATTTTAGGTGCTGATCTTGAATTAAGTTATCTTAATTTTGAGACCTGATTCTCCTAGATATGCTATACTTTCTGTTCTCCTTTCCTTGTGGGACCTAAAGTCGTCAGGAGCGCCATCTCGTACATAACCTCACCAGCCTGATAATTACTCAGAGGTTGGAGGTTTTGGCTAATGTTTTCTTTGTCAGCCGCCTACTGCTTGCCTTTATCAAAGAACATAGTTTACTTAGCCTCGCCAATAACCAACGTGTAAACTTCAGTAATATCAGAAATGAGGAGGTCTTCAGAGAAAACGTGCCTACTGCTCCATTTTTCTGTGCCCCCAGTTTGTCATATCCTGGCCATAAAATAATGCGCACAAAATCCTCCTCACACTCTACTAGTGACAAAGAACAGTCTAGAATGAATCAAGAAATAATGTTTATTTTATTCGTCAGGTAAAATTATATCATGCCAATTACACAATTAAACAATGAAAATCAGGTTCAATTTCAATTTAGAAAATACATAACCTCAATGAATCGATGTATCTAACAGTAGAAAATGCATACCTGATTGTCTGAAAAACATGCTGCAGCCTGAGAGAGACCTGGAGGTTTGGTCCAGAGACTCTCACATGCATGCAGCGTGGGGGCCTGGTTACAGATTTCCCCCCGAAGTGAATCATCCTCTCCCTTAAGTACTCCAAACCAAAAACACAAATTTCTGCATCAGTTATAAAACACAAAAGGTCTTTGGTTTGTCAGCCGTTCTCTTGCACCTGGTTGGAGATTACCATCTGTTCCTTAGGGAAGACCACTCCCTTTTGTAGCAAACTCTGTAAAAGTTTTCAATCTTTTTGATAATATAAATGACTACTGTGAACTTAAGACCATTTTACCAATCGCACAAAGACTTTTAGAATGATACCAAATATGAGGGAAAAACAATATATTCACAGTATATTTTCCTTGGTGTCTTTCAATGAAAACTTTTGGGAAGAAAGCTGTGAGAATGGGAGGTGGGAGTTTCAGAGAAGGGAAAGGGGTCGTAAAATTGGCAAGGAGGTTTAGGGGGGTTTGTTTACGGTCTTTGAAGATCCCCTTTTCCAGATTAACTTTTATTGTTTTGTTGCATGCTCTGGGCCTCGAGAAATTCCTGAGTGTTGACTTCCCAAGGAGATCCAAGCACCTTTCCAATCCTTACATTTGCAAATAAGAAATACATACATGCATGAGATTATATGCATTACAATGCTAGTTCATTATAATCAAATTTTTAATTTTGTCAATATTTTATCTGAAGAATTAAAAACATGCATATGAAAGCCAAAATATGAAAAATCAGGGATGCATATACTGAGTAACCCACTATTTTGCATGTGGGGTTTCTCATCTCATTTCTCATTTCACATGAGATTTGGAGCCAAATTAGAGGGGGTTTGGAAAGCTGATAGCATCACTATTTTATTTTCACACAGAGATTAGTAGGTCTATTAGTAAAATATGTTAACTTTAGCTGTCTTTTTTCATTATATTCTAACAGTTACAGTTCAAAATGTCAAAAAGTTCTTTTTTGACATTTCTTCTTTTTGCCTCAAGTATGCATGCCTGTAACTCAAGAAGCGTTAAATATATCTTAATATCCTTTTAGATTCTGGTTCTTAACAAGCTTTCCTTTTGGATTCTTTATTTTAAAGGCCTTTAGCGGTTCAGTTGCAGAGATATGGAGATCATAGTATGACTCTTTTCTTTTCAAAGATGAATATCTAAAGAACAATTCTTGTTAAAAGTAGAAATGTATCTCTCTTTTTTTCTATCAGCTTAGTTGCATAGAACATACCTGTCACAAGTGGCAAAAAATTATTTTTTCTAAATATGTCATGTCTGGAACTAAAAGTATTTAAGATACATTAATTTCCTTCTAGATTCCCATTATTAATAATCTTTGATTTTTTATTTCATTTTTAAGGCCCTATGTACTTAGTCCCAGAAACATAGGGATTTTAAAACAGCTCCATGTTAATGAACATTGATTTATCATTATTATTAGTAGCAGTAATGCTAAATATTATTATTATTATAAAGATCATTGTTGAGTAGACAAATTTAAAAAATATATGTATCTTGATCTTTTTTAAGACATCTCGAAATGTATTTAAGGCTTCCTGAATGAGGACCACTGCCTTAGTAGATTTATTAAAATCCCAATTGAACAAAATGTGTAACGTACTGAACAATAATAACCAATCAGCTTTTCACTGACTCAAATGACACACACAATTGCAGCAAATTACCAAACTGCTGCAGGCTGCCCACACAAAAGACTTTAAACGGATGACTGACAGAGGATTGTTTTGCTGTGTCTTCTCAGGAGCCCCTTTTTGACACAGCTGGTTTACCCTCGCTGCGCTGAAATGAAGTCCACAAGTAGAAGACGATAGTGCTTGAGACCGGCTTTCCGGCATCATTGTCTTATCATGTCTAATTTAGTCACCCGGCTTTAATTAGTGGTGCGGGGGTTCTCACCTTTAATTATGATTGTGTTAATTAAAACTGTGGCCACGTTTTCTTCAGAGTACAATGTCATAGTAAGGTGATTTTGCAGCAGGGGCAGCTTTGACTAAGCTTGGTGGTGGAAAAACAATACAGAAAGGCTTTTGTTTCAGGCTAATTAATCGCTTGACTTCTTATGACAGGCGTGTAGTCATATGTCAGTGTCAAGATTTACAGGATTTCGTTGCATCCACAGGAACACTGTCAATATCAGAGAAGCTTACTGTTGCCATACGAAGAACCAAACACAAAATATACAGTTTACAAATAAATGAGTGAATGCACATTTTGGACATACATTAAAAAAGGACATGAAAAATACAATTAAAATATGTCTAACCATAGTGTTCCCTACAGTCGACAGAATATGACATTTTAACCATTGAGGTCTTACATTCAAAGCACCACAGACTGTCTGTGACCTTTAAGTTACACATATTTCTGTATCACTTTCTCTTTAAATGTTACAAAGTACACCAAATTCCAATATTTTGTAAGTATGACAGTAATTTTTTTTGTTTTGTTTTGTTTTTTTACACCAAAATTCAACTCATATATAATGATCAGAGAAAATGTTGCCTAATCAGTTAAATTCACAAACATGTAATGAGGTTTATTTAATTAGTACTTTTAAAATCCATTCACGAGGGTTACTTATCATAAATAAAACAAATAAATATTTCCTTAAGGATGAGCAGTATTTCAGATGTATTTGAAATGCAAAATACTATTTTCCCCCACACATTTATATACAGTATATATATATATATATATATTTTTTTTTTTTTTTTTTTCCACTCCTCAACTAATTAAATCATGCATTCCTCGCTAGAGGGCACAACTTACAGAGCTTTTTTTTAAACTAAACACATTACTTAATGTAGTAAACGTAGCTTATTTTTGCATGCTTTTTTTAATCACTGCTCGTGATAAAAGTCGTTTAAGTTTCAATTCTGGAGCAAACATGCTAAATAAATCATTACTTATGTATAAGTATTTGTTTACTCACGCTTTGTAGGCCCATTACCGCATAGCAAGTGCTGCGTGAACCCTAGAGAATGTTGTATTATAAGGGCACTGCTGTAATTCTGTGTGGCTGATCTGTACCGTGTCTGTACAGTGTTTGTTGACACTTCTCTTAGTCTTTAATGATGTAGTTTGCAGTGCCCCCACAGTCAGTGGGTGTTTTCTGCCCACAGATAGGTTTGTTTCACTAAAGAGGAGTTTCTGACGTCTCATGTACCAAAGAGTCTTGCAGCTATCCGTTCAGACCAGAAATTAATATGAATGCATTTCTGTTTGTTTGTTTGTGAACACACCAAGGGTCAAGGTTTGGCTGGGAAGTATGGGCCAGTGTGCCCCTGCTGGTCAATGTCGTAACTACACCATCTGGCATCAAAATACATCTTTCTCCACTGATGCCAATTTAGTTCAGTTGGTTCCTTCCAGAATTTAATGAAGAAAGTGAGCTTGAGGAGGCAGATTTAAGCGGTGTTTATAAATATATATATTTACAATTAAATTAAACAAATTTATATTTAAGTGTATATGCTGTGTGTATGTGTATACACAATTAATTATAACTACAATTAAATATTTGAAACCGAATTATTTGAAGCCAAATAATTGCTACGTCTTGGGCGAAATTGCACGTAACAAAATAAGCGGAAGCCGTGTGTGTGTGTGATAGCCCCGCTGACCACTCAACCTAAATCCACATAACATAAATGAGAGGAAAAAGTAACATGTTTATTGTGAAGAGGCTTTTTTAAAGGGTTTAAAACTTCAAAGGGGGTTCAGGCCAAAATAATAAACAAAACACATAACTAATAACAGAATCCAACTAACCTGCCAAAAGAAAAAGAAACAAAAGTACATCCAAATACCCTATCTCCTTAACTAACATAAACAGGGAAGAAATAGATACAAAACCAAAATGACACCCCTCTCTACTAAACCCCCAACTAAGTTAACAATTACAGAAAACAAAACATAAGGCCTCAACACAACCAGAGATCAAGCAAAAACAACTTACAAACAAATACTGGCTTTCTGAACTATGAAGATCAATATAACTCAAATTAGTTAACACAACTTTACTCAACAGAACCAACTTATTAAAGACACAAAATCACCAAAACAATAAGAAACCTCTTAGAACCAAACAGTGGATAAAGCCTGGGCAGTGTCAGGAATGCTGTTTAAATCTGAACTGCTCTCTCTCATCCTCCAATCAGTGGGCACAGCCAATCATGGATGTCAGGTGGTAACCATCTTCCTACTTGTGAGTGGAGAAGTGACATAGAGAGGGAGAGAGAGAGAGAGAAACAAATACATCCCAGGATGTAAAATTATATATATATATATATATATATATTATATATAAATATATATAGAGAGAGAGTTTTTGTTACCTGTTTTTTTTTTACTGTAATGTTTTCACTTTTTGCATTTACAAGACCCACTTCCATTTGTGGGTAAAAGTAGTTTTTTTTTACATTTTCCATCTGATGTAGTTATATAGGCAGTGTTAAATATCATGTCCATATTCGGTTTTATATT
This sequence comes from Enteromius unitaeniatus, assembly GCA_032359435.1. Taxonomy (NCBI): domain Eukaryota; kingdom Metazoa; phylum Chordata; class Actinopteri; order Cypriniformes; family Cyprinidae; genus Enteromius; species Enteromius unitaeniatus. The sequence goes on along the minus strand of JAUMHI010000039.1, from coordinate 3,712,577 downwards.
TACTTTAGTTGAAAAGTAAATAGCATACTGTCATTTAACAGATGTGGTTTCCAGTAAACCTATCACAGAAACAGCCTGCCTGGAGCAACTTGAGATCACACACACGCACACACACTTGCTATCTAAATAAGCATGTACCATAGACTTCTTCCAATGTTATGTAAAGCTAATTATACCTACTTTAAACCCAAATCATAATCCTACCCCAAAAAAGAAAATATTTATTTTCTGTATGATTCATTTTTCTAAACAAGATTCTCTCTGGATGTCCTCAGAGGGAGGTTTGATCGTCATGGTCTTTAACGTTTATATTCATTGACAAATCAAGTATTTATAGAGAAAGCACATAAAAGAACAAGCATCTAGTCATTCTGATTCACATCTGCATGAGGATGGAAAACCTCTAGATTTAAGAATATTAGAATGACTAACTTGTAAGTATGACTTGCTCTTCAATTGCACTGCATATTCGTTTTAAATGAGTTGTTTGGCCTTTGCCTACAAGTTATTTTAGGAAGGATCCATGAGAAAGTTCTGTTTAGTGGTCTGTGGTCGCCCAATTACAAAGATAGTTGTCGAATTTATTTCCTCTAGACTGTTACATCCAAAGAAGTGTCAGATTTCCTGCCAGCGAGTGGACTTGAGTTTGTGCAGGAAAACGTTCCTTCAAATTGCCCCATTTAGGCTGCAGTCTCAAGACAGCATTCTGTCTTCTGTCTTCCTCCCTTCCTTTCCCTTTTTAGCGATCTGTCTTGTCAGTCGCAAGAACAGTAGAGCACTTCTAGCTCTGTCTGAGAGTGTCATTAAAGCAGGAAGTGAGGGACCGCATGGGCAACAAGCACTGCACATAGGGCTCAAATTGATTTAGTAGAAAAGGAGAGTTTGACAGTACAAAACAGTCCTTGTTGCTTAAGAGAGTGCCATCGGTCCGTCCACACAGTGTCAGACATTGTGCTGCTGCTCAGCTCTCAGAGAACAGCCAGATTACGGCACTAGACTCTCTAAAGTCTTTTACAGCTGGAACTCCCAAACAAAGGCTTTTAGAAATCACTCCAACCCAAAAACCAGAGCAAAGCATTTTTCATCTGACCCTTTTTTGGTTGGGGGGGGGGGGGCTAAGTGACATGCAAGTTCATTCTTTCCGTGTCTTTGGCGCTGACCCTGCGATATGGGTCCTTTGATGCATGAAGGGGTGAGAAGTTACATGTATGAGATGTTTGGCTGCCTCTTCTGAGTCACTTGGACTGATCTTAGATGCGCGCAGGATTTCTTAATTAAGTGGACTTCTTTTCATATCTCTGGGAAAGGCTTGATTGGAGTAGTATGGTAAGAGTTTTTTGCTGTTTGATTAGACAGTAGCATGTTACCTAAATGAACACCCTGGATTAAGCTCAATCATTTGGAATTTGCACATAATTTCGATTACCACAAAAGCAACAAAAAAAAGAAAAAATAGAAGTTGCTTCGCAGAATGTAAACAGGAATGCAACATTTAACATTTAATGAAAGCACTTGTGTTAATTATTCTGTTAAGACGAAGTAGTTGTTCTTGCCTTTGGTATAGTTGGTTTAGGTTTTAAATGTTACATTTTCATGACAACTAAGTTGTACAATTAACTTGTTGTAAAATTAAACTTTTTTTCGTACTATAAATAGCTTCACCCTCTGCCCAAAAAGTTTTCAATTATGTTTACACAAGAATTAAAAAAAAATGTGATTGTCATGTACAACAATGCACAACAATGTTGTTAAAACAATCCCCATTTACAACGGCCCATGAAAATGAAAAAAAAATCAGTATTTTGCATTTTGCATCCAGTAGTTGGCATTGTCACTTTGTAAAGAAACACATTGCAAACAAGTAATATATGTGTATGACGTCACTTTTTTTTTCTCGCAAATTCAAATTTTTTTGTAGTTTACAAAGAGACGATAATAACAATCATTTAAAAGCTTGTTCTTTCAAAACTGATTTTTTTGTGAGTTTTTATACCACCAAAATGCTGTTGTGTAAGTAAACGGACAAAACACATGAAAGTCCTTTTAGTTTTTAGTAGTATGCTAAAAACTAAACAGTACAAATACATCATCAAAGAATTGCCAATTAAATGCCTCCAAAACTGTTTTAGCTGAAACCAAAAATGCACTTTTCTGTCGCTATGGTCAAATATTTTTGGTCTCTAAAAATTTCAGTGCATCACCTTTAAGTTGTACTATTATGTACTTTAAATATATAGTGTCCTTTTCTATTGATCATGATGTACAGTTGCAGTAAAGTATGCCAGATTGCAGTGCTTCATCCTTCATGATGTCATTCTCAAACGACCTACATGATAGCAGTTTAATACTTCAAATTGTAATTTTTTTAGCCATGTTTTCACCTTTACCTTTGCTTATATTTTATAACATATATTATAAAACAGCACAAATAGAGAGTGGAAGTAAATGAGAACTCTCTTTGTGTCTGCCCCTAGGTCTGTGTTTACCTATTTCTACATGTTCTTTAATGAAGTGCTGTCAAAACTCAGAATAATCTTTTCAAATTTCAGATCTGGCCATTGCATCAGAGTGTTTGTATTCTCAAGGCCCTGCTGTCGACCTTGCCCCTTGTCTCTTTGAATCCCCCTCTTTTCTTGAAGGAGAACAGAAAAAGCCCATATGTCAGATGAAGTCTGGTTTGTTTATAGTCTTGTTCATTAGCTTTCTCTACTAGTAGGACTCTTCGGATGTTAGGATTCAGAAATTCCCTCGTACATTTGTAAGAAGGTTCTCTAAGTTGCCCCTAATGAATACAGCTCAGCTTATGAATGAAGTTAATCTTTTTAAAAAAATTGGTTTCATTTAAATGCCATTGACTCCAGTTGTACTATTAGTATCCATAGAAACCAGTTAGTCAATTGAGGTCACATATCAGTGACAACATCATATTATGACTTCTGTTATAATAATGTGCTTGGCTTAGTGCCTGTCGATCAAGGAAACCACAGCATTGTTGAGTCTAAATATAGGATGTGGGTATAAATTGCACTATTTGTTCAATGGCAAAACTGAACTTTATGATTACTACACACACCCATTCAAAACAAGTTGTGCCAATTTTGTAAAAAAAAAATTTTAACAGGTTTTTAATTTTGGGAGTTTTAGAGCACACATACAATGTGTCTTTGTGATCAGGAAAAAAAGTGGGAAAAAAAGCTTTATACACACACACACACACACACACACACACACATATATATAGTTTTGTTTATAGTTAGTATAAATGTGTATATATGTCAGATACTATAAAGTGGTTTTTATATATATAACAATATACATAACAATGATGCTGAACTGGAATATGGAAACACATGAGTTTAAAATAATCTAGCTGATCCCCCATTCATAATCATTACTTCTGCCCATGTGCTGTGGCAAGCTTTATGCTTGTGCTTCAAGGCTTATTAGGCTATGTGCAATTAAAGACTCATTATAATGATTTAAATGGTTCATTAATAAATGTTCGATTAGTCGACTAGTAGAGCATATTAGTCATTTAAAATAATACTCCACTGTATAAGTCTGTTTTTACGTGTCAATACAGCTTCATTTGTATGATGCAAGGTTTAAGAAAGAACAAGGGCTAATTTCCTCCTTAAATCCTGAATAACTGCTAAGAATCATGCTAGTGGCCAGTTAAAAGCATTTTAGTCGCTTTTGCTGATGGTTGCTTTCTGGGTTTGACTAAAATGACTGATTGTAATTAATCTTAACTGGTGACAGAATGGCACAGAATAAAAACTGCCTCATGGGGAGAAACCTCCACTTTCCGTGTTTCCTTTAGCAGATAGAGTACGAGGCAGATAAATGGAGGGACTGATGTAGATAGAGAGGCGCAGACAGAGAGAAAAAAGAAGGGTGCACGGAGTGGGTGTGGAATCTCTTTTATGTTTTGCATCAAAAGAGGGATCAGTCCACACTCAAAAAAATAGCTTGTTGATCTAACTGAATAAAATTCTGACACCTATTTCCATTCATTTGAACTGATTTATTTAAACTTAAGTAAGTTAACTGTACTGATGAGTAAAATTCATGCTAATATAGTGAGATCACACCCATTTCATTTGACATGTTCTGTGAATGTTCCCTGAACATAATTCACTCTTGTTGACCAAACCATTGCTGTTGCTGTACAGACTGGTGCCTTTGTGCAGAGTTTTGTTGAGTTTTCTGCATTTTTACGAAAGTGGACAGGTAGAGTTTAAGCTTTTAATGTTTAGTTATTTTGAACATTTAAAAAAGTTCATTATGTTCAAAAGTTCAAATCATTATGATATGCTGATTGATTGATTGCCTGAAAAGTATGTATGTATTTTTGATGCTTGTTTCTGTAGCAGCAGCCAGTTGTCTCCTGCAGTATGCCAGCAGAGAAAATAGAGAGTGTGTCTCTTCCTGTGGGTTGGAAAAGCTACAGATCGCCTGAGGGACGAAAATACTATGTCAACACAAGCACTAAAGGTATTACTGATGTGTCTATTTGTGTATGTCAGCTGTTTTGACTGTCTGGAACAGTATGTTTATGCAAAGCATTTTCTTGTCTCTTCTTGGAATAGGCTCTCTGTGTCTCTTATATTGAGAAAGAAATAATTTTGTGGTTGTAGATACAATTTTTACTCAAACAATTGCTAGTAAATATCACAATATCCATAAATAGCAGATTAAACACTGAAGTAATTATTTTCTTGCAAAACATGCTTTATTCAAAATCATTCTCTCACAAGGAGAATGGCGGGTGTGTACAAATTATGTGTCAAGTCAAGTCAAGTCACTTTTATTTATATAGCGCTTTTAACAATACAGATTGTAGCAAAGCACTGAACATTATCAAATAGAACAAGAAAGGTGTCAAGAAAGGTGTTTATTTTTGTAATTGTTTTTTATATTTTATGTCTTGGATCATATTGTATATCATATCATATATTTGTGTTGGGCAAGCTACTTAGAAAATGTAGTGAGCTAAGGTATCAGGTATCTAGGATCAGTGATCAGTAGCATTTGTATTTCCGATTTGTGCTTAAGCATCAGAAAGGCTTGGGAAAATGTAACGTTAGCTTGAGTGGACGCTACCGCACTACTTGATCAATAAAATAACTTTGCTACTGAAAAGCTATTTGATTTGGAAAACAGCAACGCTTCCAACACGCTTCTGAGAAATGTATTTAAAATAGTAGTGTCACTACTTGTTGCGATGCTACTGCCCATCACTGTCATATATCTATTTGTGTGCTGCCCATTTTTAAATATATATGCGCCAATTGTACTGGTTTAAGGTACTTTTAAAGTATACTGTTTTAAACAACATGAAAACATGGTAATTCTGTAATATTGCTGTATTAATATCTACATTTGAATAAAGAATAGCATCTCTGACCAATGTGCCCGTTATGTGAATGCTCATATACATAAAAGCAAAAAAGCTCCAAGCTAATTTAGCTGCCCTTTCCAAATTCATCTTATTTTATGGTCTTCCCACCGCTGCTGTGGTATCAGTCTTATATGCCATAGTGATTCATTCATATAGCCCGAGGCTCATTTTTACATGTGTATGTTGCCTGATAAAAATGCGAAACGTTGATAATGCTGTTGTGTAATCATAGAACCCAGTTCTTTTCCAGCCCCAGGCTGGAAAACTTCATTAGCATTCTCCATCATCTTTATAGCCTATTCATCTGGAGAGGGGCAAATCAGACTGATCTGGATTAATCTGATAGTCTTATGTCCTTTCTCACATACTCGCACACTGTTTTCTTCTTTCTCTTTTCTGACAAACCCCAGCACGCTGCCGGATGCATAAAACTGTAATGACTTCTTGTTTTCCACTGAAGCATAATTGAAGTGAGTTTTGAATTTGTGACGGTTTAGTCATGCTAACTATCATCAATTCCGAAGTACAGATTCCAAAGAATATTTCATATAATGTAAGGATAAAGACCAGTACGAACCACTGCCTGTTCAGGCATTGACTGAATAGTTGCTGTAAACAGTATTGTCACCATAATTGTGTAGGTAAAAAGATATCCAACTGAACCTTGACCTGGGTTTTGATATCCTGATGCTATTTCTGCTCTCCAAGTTAATGGATGTAACAAAGGGTGTAACAATCTTACTTTAAAACAGCCATGCTGTTCAGTGGCCTTTTATAAACATGTGCCGAGGGTTTTTGTTCTTTCTGAGCTGGCACCCTGCATTATTCTCCAACAGTCTGGCACTAAACTATGACTGTCCTGTAGACACTGGCAGAACTTTCCAGAGGCGATCTGTGTGTACAGCGCTGCCATTCTTGCACTGTAAACACTTTTATTCTATGCTTATGTTATTACAGTCTAGTGAGGCCTGCCGCACTATTTTTGGTACGATTTGGTATCAAAAGCCTTTTTCAGAACTGGAACTATATAGTGGTTGATCTAAGCTGGTTCTGATCATTACTCAGATTTACACAGGAAATAAAGAGGCTACCACAAATCAACAAAATATTTTGAACAAAGGTAGCGTGCCTTTAAAGTCAGAGACTGAAATAGTAACATTACCATGAACTTCATAGACCCAATGATAGCAAAACTGACTAACATGAAAAGCAAATGTGATTCATATATAGAATAAACACTAACTCAAGTCAAATATACCAAATACATTTGGTAAGTACTATAATGACAAAATATTACAAGATTTCTTTTCCCTCATGTGTTTTTATTGTTATTGTTATCCTGATAATGCATATATTAAATGGCTGTATGTTTAGCAGTTAGCTTCATGACCTTGTCACAGCAGACCCAGTTTAAAATTTTTGACTGAATGCTTGGAATGAAGGATGCTGTTTTGCAAGAGTTAGCATAAAAAAAACATTTTGACTCACAGGAACATGGGGCGAAAAATATGGTAACAATTTTCAGCCATGGCTGTGAAAAAGAAAAATAGCTTTTGCCACATTATTCGCTAACTGACCTGAACATGAAAAAGCAGTAATGCAGATAGGCAACATATGTGTGCTTTCCTAACACTCATGTAGTATACATAAGCAAACAAAGCTAGTAACCTTACTAGTGAGGCATCGTATTTAATAGCATAACAATGCCTGTGTTTGTTTTAGAGACAACGTGGGACCGGCCAAGCACATCCACCATCAGCCCAAAAGCTTCTGGGTTTCACCAACACTCAGGTAATATTTGCACTAGGGCTTGAAAAAATATTGATTTTCCCATCTCAAGCCAATTCAATAGCGCTTTTTACATTATAGTACATACATCTGATGTCATCATTTGTCTACTCTAATCGTAACTGAATCACAATGTTTGGTTACCATTACTCATCTAGACTGGATTTTTTGTAATGCTGTAATTTAGGTACAGCATACTATTGGAAAAGTTAAAGCAAGTGTTATTTACACACAGATCCAGCTGTTCGCAGCTGCCCACAGAGGTTTGGACAGTTTTTACAGTTTAAACAATTTACATCTTATATTCAAGAATTATGGGGTAATTAAAATTTTTAAGAACATGGTGGGCAGAGGTTGAAAAGGGACATGGTCAACAGAGATGTGTCGTCAATGTGGACACAAATAATTGATGAAAACATGGCAAACAGAAACATAGGGAGAGGACATTCCTCCTTGCAGATCCTCTCTAGTTCTGTCAGATGGTCTCACCGGAGATGCTTAATTGGGTTTAAGTCAGGGCTCTGGCTGGGCCATTCAAGAACAGTCACAGAGTAGTTGTGAAGCCACTCCTTCATTATTTTAGCTGTGTGCTTAGGGTCATTGTCTTGTTGGAAGGTAAACCTTCGACCCAGTCTGAGGTCCTGAGCACTCTGGAGAAGGATTTTGTCTAGGACAGTGGCTTTCAAACCTGTCCTACAAGCACCCCTGCCCTGCACATTTTGTATGTCTCCCTAGTCAGACACACCCAATTTAGGTCTTGCAGTCTCTACTAATGAGCTGATGAGTTGAACCAGGTGTGTCTGAAAAGGGAGACATACAAAATGTGCGGGGCAGGGGTGCTTGTAGGACAGGTTTAAAAACCACTGGTCTAGGATGTCCATGTACTTGGCCGCATTCATCTTTCCCTCTATTGCAACCAGTCGTCCTGTCCCTGCAGCTGAAAAACACCCTCACAGATGATGCTGCCACCACCATGCTTCACTGTTGGGACTGTATTGGAAAGGTGATGAGCAGTGCCTGGTTTTCTCCACACATGTACTGCTTAGAATTAAGGCCAAATAGTTCTATCTTGGTCTCATCAGACCAGAGAATCTTATTTCTCACCATCTTGGAGTCCTTCAGGTGTTCAGGCTTTCATGTCTTGCACTGAGGAGAGGCTTTCGTCGGACCACTCTGCCATAAAACCCAATTCTGTGTTTTTCTGTAAATATGGGATGCTGTGTGTAAGTTGAGGGGAAAAAATTAACTTAAATTATTTTAGCAAATGGCTGCAATATAACAAAGAGTGAAAAATTTAAGGGGGTCTGAATACTTTCGGTACCCACTGTATGTTGGAAGAGAACAAACATATAAGAAGAGGACATGTGGACACATGAAAAGAGAAAACATTATAGAAAAAGAAAACGCATGTTGGAGAGAAGCACAAGACATAGTAATTTAAATATGAGACATGTTACAAGATAATAGGCTAAGAATCAGAGGCGTGAGAGCTACATCAGGAAAAATAATGTCCCAGTGTTTCAGGAGAATCTAGTCTGTGAATCAAAGGCTGGATGTCAGTGCTTAAACCAGGGAAGACCGCCTCATTAATGCTTAGACTGTATGTGTTTCTTAAGCCCTGAAGGAAGGAGAGGGACAGCTCAAAAAAGAACCAGATTGTACCACCGCTTCGTCATAATAATCACTCACCACTGGACACAGTCAGTGGACACGTACACAGAGGCTGTTCAGACTTAGTGCGAGCTGAACGTTGGCCATCTGTGAGATGTGGTTCCAGACTCAGTGATATGATTACTACTTGTACATAATGCGTTATGTTGCACATTAGCTTCGGTGTGGTGTCAATAAGGGTTTATTAAGTCAGCGTGCATGTGTCAGTGCTCGCAAGAGCTGATGAATACATGAAACTGTTGACATAAAAATGTTGACTGCTGTTCAAAACATGTCATATGTTGTATAAGTATCAGGCACTTCAGTCTGACTTAGAGCAGTGTTTTAAGAGCTGTGGGTTGCAGAGAGGAAATCGTTAAAAGTATGTGAATGATGTGCATTTATATGATTTTAGAAATATTGCACATTTAAGTTTGTTGGGAAGCTGAACGAATATTTACATAATTCTGGCATGATGTGCTAATCAGCAGATGGCACTGCAATGCTTTAATAACAGCCATACTGTGCTTGTTTCCAAATCTTTACACACGCTTGAACCTAAAATAATCATTCATAAATTTTGTAAAGGTTGAAGCGAATTAAAAGAGTGTTCACAGTGCGCTGTTTACACATTAATATTGTGTCGTAAAAGCGTTCTGAGCCGAGGTGAAATTACAATACTCACCCGAAATGCACAAGCCTTATTCAGAGCTTTTCTTCATGATCATTTGAGAGTGCATATACAAACTAGATTAGAGCTCATCTACTGTTAAAATCTAACCGCAATCTATTAAGATCTCAGAATCAATCTACGAATACATTTTTGCATCAATTTTATCATCGCAGCCTTAGAATGCACTGTGGCTTGTTTACAATCAGAGGAATGCAAATGCATGTGTTGTGGTTATCTCTGTTCCGAAATTTAACACAGAAGAGAAGTAATTGTTGAATAACATCAATATTTTAGTTTTCTGTGCTCGCAAGAAGATTTCTTGTAGCTTTGAACCACTGGTGTCACATGGACTATTTTAACAATGTCCTTACTGCCTTTCTGAATGTGTCAGTTGCGTTGCTGTCTATGGAGGATCTGTATAGTGGGATCCTTTCTGAGATCTAACCAGCACCCCTCTGGTTACCAGTCTTAACTTTAATCACTTTCCCACACAGTATTTATACAAATACATGGGAAACTTTTGAATTTAAAGAAGACTCACTTTGTCCCTCTACGTTGCAGTAAATGGGTGGCAGCTTCATGGAGCCTCTGGACATGTGCTGGAGCATCCAGATGTGTTCCTGAGGAAGACAAGCCTCAGTAACCAGGTACAGTCCCATTTGGCAGCATCACCTGCTTATCTAAATAAGGCATTATAACTCTAATAATCTGATTAACTCTAATCTTTTCTGTGGAAAATCTGTGGAATTATTCTCAGTATGAAATGCAAACAATTTCCAAATACCAAATAACTTCCATCACTACTTGGATTTGGACCTAAATATATGAGTCAGTAGATCTGGTGCCATCTGCGCCAATCTGGGAACAGTAACAGTTAAAGAAACTGGCAAAGCAGGGCCAAGTAAAACCCTCCCTGTCCCACGTGATCGACTAACAGCCAGACAAGGGCAGCTCATGTCATCAGCAAATGGGAGCGGCAAGGAGTAGGCCATATGGGCGGCCCAGTTCCGGATCCTCGTACGCGGTTAGAGTTTGATCTCAGGCCAGGATTGGAAAGGTGTTGGGTTTTAGCAGAGCTGGGAAGGGTTAGACGCAGAAGGCGAGGGACACTAGGAGAGTCTGGGGTGCCGAACACTTAGCAAACGGGGCCGGGTGAGCAGCGAGAACGGAACCGCAGGTTGCGGGCCTGCGCCGACATGTTCTGCAGGACGGTAAGACAGAAAGTCAGGTTTTGCATGTTCGTTAGCTCCTAGTGCTGTGCATGCTGGTTCTTTGGCCATGTTTTAATTGGGAAGATGGAGTGTGTGTAAATAGGTGTACAGATGCTCAGCACATACTGTAATGCAAACGCACGCGCTATGCTAGTACAGTTGAGCACAGAGGGGAGGCGGTGTAGCTTGATGCATGCTGGGAGATGTTTGCTTATACACGCTAAGCACACAGTTTCTAGCACACAAGGATGGTGATGTAGCTTTAAATAAGGCACATACACACACTCGCGCTCTCCAGCCTTGGACACACGCACACCTCTCTCGAAGCTGATGCAGAATGAATACAGATACCTTGAAGCATCAGCCAGTCTGAAAGATAAGCTCATACACGCACACGCGTGTGGTGAGAAATGGCTTTGTTTTCGCTGGTCATGTGGTTTGTCTCTGCTGACAGCGTGCTGTTGTTTGCTGCTTACCTCCAATGATAATTAGCCCCATTTCACCCCTCCTCCTTCTTTCTCCTCTCCTCCTCTCTGCTCAAACACAAACGCTGTAGAAAAGAAAGGGGGCGTGGTGCTGTCATTTGCCTCCTGTCATTTTAAACACTCTTTTCTCTCTTATTTTGAACACTCTTTGGTTTATTTTTAGTTATTCATATTGTTATTTAAATTAGCATGGTTTGATAAGTCAGATATTACGTATACTATCAAGTATCAAACTTTGGCTCATTGCTGATCTCTGCATGATACATCAACTATAATTATGATTTTTAAGGTGATCTTGGTTATTAGTTTTCCGAATTATCCGGCATACAATCTTTACACAATTAAGCGGATTAAAAATCCCATACACTTGGAAGGAGGAATTCGAGTCTTGATATATCAAGACCAGAATATCATAGAGACTGGGGGTGGGCTCTTTTGACTTGGACCAGTAAGCAACTGCCTAGCAACCACTCAGAACACCCTAGCAACCGCATAACAGCATGTTAAGAGCTGTTTTCTCTGCTGTTCTCTACAATCTTTCTTAGGCATATACAGTTCTTTATTGTTTTATAGTATTTTGTTTTTATTCCAACTCATGAGTGAAAAAAGCTCAATTATATTTGTCTTTGTATTTCATAAGAACATTATGATTTTTATTTGTTTGCTTTTTTATTTCTCGTTGGAACTTTTCATGGCAATTACGCACATTTACCTCTTAGAGTAGGTAAATAAGGTAAATTTTAGGTAAATAAAAATTTCATTACACTAAAAAAAATCACCCTGACACAACACAATGCATATTTTAGCATATTTATTTTATTTAGATTATTTAAAGTTTGAATTTTTAACTCTCTTTGCATAAATTTCGTGTCTACAAGGAAAAACTCCTGCAAATGCATATTCAATAAGACTCAAATATAACTGTGTCTGCGCTGGCACAAACTGTTAGTAAAGCAGACCCTTTTTTATTTATTTGTTTTTCTATTACAGTGAAAGGAGTGTAAAAAGTAAATCACTACAAAAATAAAATGCCAATGGTTCTAAAAAAAGACTTTGCTATTTAAGGCAACATATAATTAATTTTTTTATTTAATTATTTCTTTTAATTTTTGGTATGAAATCTGAGCTGTTCATCAGAAAAGAGATTCACCATCTATCCTGTTGACCGTGTGCCCTCTTTAGTGTTGCTGAAGTCTTGTGTAGCTCACCTACTCTCTCCCCCCCACACTCCGTCACGCTTCCACGACCCCCCTCCCCCTGAACCCCCCACCACACACGCTCCATTCTGCAACACTCGCCACAGCAACAGAGCCAGGCAGTCAGACTGTGCGCGGGAGTCAAGCGGTGTGGCAGAGCAGCGGCGCGAAAGTGCAGAAAGAGTGAGACAGCGAGAGAAAGAAAGAAAGACAGAGAGGAGGCACGGAGCAATGGATATGGAGGAAAGCTTTGATGCGGAGGGCAGTTTTGATGATGCCTCCTGTCTGTCCCCTCAGAGCCCAGGGTCCACCTCCCCGGCCAGGAGGCAGAATAAGGAGAAGGAGATCAAGGAGACCAAAATCACTGTGAGTACTGCTCACACAAACACAAACACACGTATAGAAGAGACGCTCTGTATACATCAGTCCCAGCTTTAATAATACCATCATTCAGAAAGCCAGGGTGTGCGGGTTTTGCAGAACTGGCCCCTGGGATTCCAAATCAGTGGTTGGCTGTTTCTCTGAAGTGTTTCGCAGATGTGAAACATCTGCTCAGTGTTTTGTGCCACTCTCCTCACAGCTTCGCCTGCCTGTGTGCGTGCATATGCGTGCTTGTGTTTCACGAGTGATGCTGCTGGAAGTTTGTGTGTGCGCTTCTGAGAGTGTGAAGATGCACTATGACTAGTGGATTGCATCACCACTGTTTTGCAATACCATGTTTTAACGGATACACCAACGTGGAAGCGTTCATAACCATTCTGAGATTTAACTGCTGTGATGGAACTCCTGGGAACTGCTTTGAATGGAACCAAACGGAGTAGAAATGCATGATTTTCTTTTTGAGCACTTTTCGAGAACTGCTCCGTGTTCTTGCATTAACACACTCAGATTTGCCCATTTCCCAAGAGAACGCTTGCTATTCCAAACGCTGTTGACCAGCTTCCAACCGCACCATGGAGGAGAGTATCGTGAATGCCAACACAAGCTGTGCGGATGCTCTGTGCTCTGCCATGGCTGATGCTTGACAGTGGACGTACGCGGCGCTCGCAGACACTCCACTTATTCTCAAATTATGTATTCAGTGTGAGTGCAGAGATGTGGCTTTGCAGCTGTATTCGAACCCTGCTGTGATCCGGCTTCACCTGAAAGCGCTGCAAAAACTGAATGATACGCTTTCAAGAAACTACTTGTGTTGCAGTGTGTTTAAAAACGCTGCTATCATTCATAAAGCGGCACACAGAAGGTCGCATGCCACTGCAGGTCAGATTTATTCCCACCAAAACTCTCGCAGGAAGTCCTTTACTTCTGAATAAGCCTGAACATCTGCTTTGAAAGTAGGGATGATTTTGTGGGCAGCTCATTTTTGGTTTTAGCAAGTACCTGTAGTGATGGTTGGTGCAGCTGCCAAAGTATATATTTACATTGGCATTCACAGGGGTTATGTAACCTGTGGTGTGAATATTTCGAGAGATGTACAGATATTCTGGTGTGCGTATAGGCCAGGTGAGGTGTCCGTCAAAGGAGAGAAACAGAGACCGCCCACCAGGGAGAGGGAACTAGAGAAGACTAGAGAACCGGGGAAGACATGGCTAGTCCAGTTTCCATGGTGACAAAGGCAATAGTACTGACTAATGGGTGTTGAAATAAAAAAACACACACACAAAGAGGTAGAAATGAACGAGAGCGATGTGGGAGGAATGAAAGAAAGCTGTCATTCAGTGTCACTGTTTGTACAGGCAGGTTTAGTATGCGGCAGGTATAGATAGACCAACTGCTCTAGTATTCGTACGTGGTGTGTGTTAATAAACGTGTCATTTCCTCTAACAAAGGAAGTCTGATCGCTTATTGAAGCGTAAGCAATAATGTGCAGTCATTATGACCAAATGATAATGACCCGAATAGCTGAACATTACTCCTGTTATTAGACAGCTGCTTAGCAAATAAATAAATAAATGGACAAGACATATTGACATGTGTTAATTAGTTTTATTATAATTTTTTTGGATTATGTGAGTATGAAGGGACCAGCACAGATTTGTTGAAAAGGGTTTGCAGTTCTCATTAAAATAAATATTTAATTGCAAAAAGCTATGTCAGATTATATATTACATGTTAATAAATTGCACATTATATTGAACATTATGCAAATATATGTGTGTGTGTGTGTGTGTGTGTGTGTGTCTCTTACAAGTTATAAAAAAAATATATATATATATATATATATATATATATATATATAAATACACACACACACACACACAAACATAAATAAAAACAAAAAAA
>JAUMHI010000039.1:3669508-3697787 GCA_032359435.1 Enteromius unitaeniatus | reverse complement strand
ATGAAGTAAAAATTTGAGTTTGTATTGAAAAAGGCAGACACTGCTATTTTTTTGAACAGCCCAATATCATTTTTTCCATACTTTTCTGTAAAGAAACTAAAATATTGAATGTTTTTCTTCATGTTTTGGTGTAAAATATAATGTGCAGTGTTCCCAATAAATGGAAAGAAAAAATATTATAAGAATTCAGAGCTTTACTCACGTTTAAAAAAAACATTTTGAACACAACTGTATATAAACTTTTTTTTTTTATGGTTTCCTAAAAATAATGTGAAAAAGATTTTGAGCCATATTAAATCAATGCAAAGAGACTTTTTCCTCCACTCTGTTAGACACTGTTTAGTTTGACTTTCGCCTAAACGAGTCATCGGCATTTAGAATCTTTCTCTGTTACAGATACACATCACTAAGTAAAATATTTGCATAATGTCCGCCCACGTTCAACTTGCCCCGCCCACAAACAGTACAATTTCATCATGTCAGGAAGACTGTACCCTGCGTTGTCATTCAGTTATGGCAATGGGCGTTTGGTCTTCTGACACACGCAGTAGCGGAAGACCAATCATAAAGGACTGCGCCATCTGACCAATCACAGCAGTGAGGGCTCACGGAGAGGCGGGGTTTAGACAGACTGAGTCTTCGAACTGCTTCACACAAGTCGTTTACGAATCATTTAGAAATGGGGTATAATTAAATCTATTTTTGGAGAAAACTAAAGTGTTTTTTGACCTTGCGTAAATGGAAACCTGCTTTAAGAGACAATATTAGCAACCTTTAAAATGGCATAATAGGGGGCACTTTAAAAACAAAGTAAAAATATTTCTGTTGAAATCAAAGTGTGGTCTCTATTCTTTCTGCCTCATTGTCTTAGGATTGTTTATGGAGATGTAATGCTAAACTCAGCCCATGACTGAAAGAAACGTGACAGAGATGAAGTGAGAGGTTACTTCTACGACTAGAGGGGTGTACATTAATTCCTGACCTGGTACGCTGGCGATGCACAGCACACATGAGTTACAGACGTAGAAGCTGTCCAGCAGGTCGTCTGGCCGCGTCACATCCATGATCATTGCCTTAGTGGAGGAGTGTGTGCTCGTACAGATCCAAACCCGACTGGACATCTCCACATGCACCGTCTGCTCCCGCTCCTGCTCCTGTCAACACAAACAGCATCACAGCACGAACAAACAACACTGTCAATGCTGCCGAAGAATGTTTCTAAAGGTATGCGTGTCTTTATGTGGGTCTGATCCGCTTTTATAAATCACAATGACGCTCGTAAGTCTAAATACCTAGTTTAAACAACCACTTTTTTTAGCTTTTTATTTCATTAAGAGATCATTTACAATGTCAGTCAAGATTTCTCATAAAGCCAAATCCTAAAAGTCGTTTTTATGACAATTTTGCATACTCTCTCTCATTTATAGCTCTGTTCCTTTCTGTATGTATAAAGCTTCTATATATAAATGAAGTTAAAGATGTTACAAGGTTTCAAATTATAAACGGGGTATGTAAATGCGGAGCGTGATATGCTAATGAGCTCATACATATGACTATTGTGTTAAAATATGTCCACTTTCTAAATCAACTTTTACTTCAAACAAGTCTTGCACCTTTGGTTCCTGCTCCAGCTGATCGAGGCTGCTCTGGGAACCTTTCTTCTGTTTGGAGGCATCTGTCTCGACATCAGACTCTTCTCCAGAGACGCCGGAGCTTCCTTCACACGAGTGTCCACCGGACAGGTTCACTCCGGCCGCACACAGGAGCTGCGCAGGGGAAAGTAGCAGAGACTGACATAGTTGAATCCTTCGTAAACGTATTGCATATTTTCTTAACAAACAGAACTACTGAAGTATGGCAACAAAACAGTTGATTTTAATTCTCTTTCTTCACCTTCATAGAAGAATCTTTCTGCTCCAGTGGCCTGAGACACACAGGAACAGGAAGGTTTATTTTGTTCTCTGCATGGCCACCATTAGCAACCTAAAAAGAACAAGATAACGGTACAATTATAGAGGATTTTTATTAAAAGTAGAAAAGGTGGAATTGATAAAATATAACATTGCAACGTTACAAATAGTTGTGCAAAAATGTGCAAGATAACATCACAATTTGAAAGTATGGAATAAATCAAATAAAACATAACAATATAAACATAAAAACAAGCAACAAAGTAAATAAAAGACTACACTGTTTTTCAAAAAGTACAATTACAGATATTTTACAAAAAAGGATCAATAGAGAATATGGAATAAATAAAATGAAATAAAACAAAAAAGTAAAAATAAAATGTTACAGGACAATTGAAGATATTTGACAAAAATATAAATAGAAAATGTGTAAATAAAAAAATATGGTGTAAAGAGATCAGAAAAAAACACTGTGATTTGTTTAGCTGCCTTTTGTACTAATAAATATATTTATAAACTGAACCTATACAATAAAATAAAATTAAATAAAATGTTGAATTGCCTTGTATTTTCCAGGGAGACTCCAGCCATGTGCCGTTACCCTGCCGTCCTCCTTCTGCACATGGGCTTTCACATGCTCGTACTGAGCACGCTTTTGCTCCCGGCGGGACAAAGAACCACTCGAGTCCACCCTAATGGAAAGAGTCAAAATGTCATGAAAAAAGTCAATTGGGAACAATGATGAACTATGTATCGCAAATTAATACTTAGACAAGAATATCTTCCTATTCTTCATTGACATGGATTTCAGGTGCTGGGACTTGATACCAAAACACTGTGGTATGTGGAAACTATGTGGAAATACAGTGCCAATAACGCACATGCCTGAATTGTATTTTACTTAAAGACTTAATGTGCTTGACAAGGTTAAATAGAACACTTACTCTTCTTTGAGGAAGTCGAACGCTTTGGACTTTTCTCTTGGGAACTGGGAGAAGGTGTTGCTCTTTTTCATGATGCTGGGTGGGTTGTACTTGACGTTGGACGGTAAACCTCTCGCTGTGTTGCTGGACGCTGAGGAACTGGAAGAACTGAACAGGCGACTGAAGCTGAAACAGGACACAGACAAAGATGGGTGTGAAGAGCCCGAGCTCACAACTGTGATCTGCACGACTAGCAGTTGAGGTGAGGTCTTACAATTGCCTGATGCTTGACCTCTTCTTCTCTGCAACTTCAGAGTTTTCCCTCGAAGCTCTGTGGAAAAGCAAGACACATCACTGTAGGAGAGCCGAGAGCGAGCGGACAGTCTTCTTGTGGCGGCACGGAGCTTTTGTTTAAGAGCCAGAAAAACTATCCTACTTTCTTGGACAATTAGTTTGAGAAAAGAGCTCAAGCTGAGTGCAAAAAAAAACATGGTCTGGTCAGACACTCAAGAAATAAACAAACAGTAACATCGTCATTAGAAATGTGATTTACTTGGCTGCAGAATGAAATAAAATAAAATAAAATAAAGTTTAAAATAAATTAAATTAAATTAAATAGAAAGGACTCACTATGCTAATGCACTAGCTGTGTTATATATTTTTGTCTCACATCAATTCACATCAATAATTACTAAGCAAACAATACAATAGACATATCTATAAAATACATTATATTTATTTAAAATTATGTTTAATTTCTTAATGTTTGATTGTAATTTTTTTTCTTTACATTATTACATAATTTTTCATGTCTTTAAATTTAAAGTAAAGAGTATTATGTATTGTTCTGCTGTTTGATAACCTAATGTTCAGCGCTAAAATCTTAATTTTTCAATACAAATAAAAAAGGTTCTCCAGAATCGTGATCTTTATTCTAAAAAAAAAATGTGATTCTCATTTTATCAAGAATCGTGCAGCTCTAAGTGAAATGTTTACCGGATCATTTCTGTCCACCTCACAGCCTCCTGCAGCTCCATCAGTCTCTCCTTGTACTGGTTTCGCTCCATCAGGACTCGAGCCATCTCCACCCGAGTGAACCTCCTCCTCTGAGCTGTGGGCACATCGCTCTGCGGATACTCAACGAAAGGGGACGCAAAGTTACACATTGTACATCATGCGGCCATAACAATTATTATTTTCCCATGAAATTGATAGTTCACCTAAGAATGTATTTTGAATATGTAAAAAAAGTCCCTGCAAAAACAGAAATGCTCTGAAATATTTGTACAATTTAAAATAGCATTTTGAAATATATTTCAAATGTTGTTTATTCCTGCATCATTAGTGTCACATGATCCTCCAGAAATCAGTCATTATCAGTTCTGCTGCTTAACATTTTTGTGAAAATCATGAGTTTTTTTCTTAAATGAATAGAACAATAAAAAGAACAGCCTTTATTTGAAACAATATAAATTAAAGTCTTTTCATTCTCACCAATGCAATGCATCTTTGCTGTTTATATACAATTATTACTTTTATATAGTATTAATCTCATTGTCTCTTACATTTATTGTCATGCACAAATATGAATGCTTACCTCATCTTCCTCTTTATTATTATTATTCTGTTTGGCCACCTCTGCCTCTGCTTTCACTCTGCGTTATGAAATATTCCCTCATTAGTCCCTCATTTCCAGTGCAATTGTACAATCTGTTAACACTTTTAATTGCACCGCTCAACCTCACGAAAAAGACGCAAACAATGACTCACTTTTTGAGTTCCTCCTCCATCTCCTTGCATTTCTCCTCTATTTTGGCTTTGGCCTGCAAAACCGCATCCAGCTCCCCCTGAAGAACCTCCTTCTCGCAGGAGAGCTCGTCCACGCGAGCGATCAGGTCGTTCTTCACCACGTTCAAAGCATTTCTGCGCACACAAACAATGCGCTGGCAACAACAAAGCAACATAAAACACCAAATAAGCCATGAAGAGTTACAATACTACCCACTTTGTTTCAAGCAACTGCACGTTTTCCTGAATGAGATTCTCCACTTCTCGACCCATGCCTGCGAAATACATCACAAAAAGAGGAGGTGAACAGATGATGACAAAAGCAATAATGTGATATTGATTAAAAAAATGCTTTTTAAAGGCCGAAAAGGTTGGAGATGAGTTTTATGTGCCCTGTGTTTTCAGGTTAGACAGGTATGAATAGTCTTACCGGACAGACTTGGGTGTGAAAGCGCATGCACTGCACGTGTTCGACAGAGAGACAGACACATGGAGAGTGAAACAGGAATGGACAGCTGTGAGGTGAGAGTTAACAGGTCACAGGAAAACCAAGAGATGCTGTAAGGAGTGGAGAGACTACTGACAGATAAGTCAACCACATCCAGATTAGCTATAACTAGACCCACACACAATCTGTGCCAAATTCACTTATTAAGATTATGGCTAAAGTGAGCTACAAGATAGCTGCTAGCAGTAAGTGTAGAAGCCAGGCATCAATTTGGGAAAAAAAGTGATATACATTACTGTGATATGCTACTGTTATATACTGCTGATATACTATTAGATGCTGTTCTTTTGAACTTTTTATTAAAAAAATAGTCCTGAAAAAATATATTCCAATTTAATTTATTCACGGAATTAACTGCATTTGAAAACATACTAGAACAGAAAATAATTCTAAGAAATTGCAAACATTTTTCACATTAATTCTGTACCACTTTTATACGTAAAAGAAATGTTACAGTATTAAGTCATGATGTTATTTCTTTAAAGTGTGTTAGAAATTTAGATAATTATAGTTTATTTTTTTTACATGTTATAATATATTTTGAACAATTAACTCTAATGGAGTCGACTGCAACATTTACGTCTTGTTTTGAATTAAATCTTTCTCATTGAATATCAATAGTACTATTCCTACTGAAATATACATACCAGGGCCGGGACTTGATTAGAAAAAAGAATCTAATTAATTAGAGGCTTTGTAATTGATTAAATCAAAATTAAATCGCATTTTAATCGCATATAAATATTTGACCTGAGAACATTGAGAAGTACGTTTTTTCATATGGATTTTTAGTATACCATTAAATCATGACTGAATAATAAGCTTAAGCAACAAAATATTGTTTATTTTTGTTCAACCAAGTCCAACAGACCAGTGCAATATTGCCATTAAGTGTAGCAATAGGATATTTAGAAATATAGTAGCCTACATTTCAGAAATGCAGGAACCCTATAGGTAGGTAGACCTTCCGTGAACTGTTTTAAAAATCCATTAGTTTTTTATAACAAAACTTCCCATCCACAGGGCCAATCAAAGCGGCCTCATCAGCTTCTTTGTCCATGTTAACTGTGGTTTGTTTTTGTCTGAACGCTAGTTGGTGCTCATAATCAGTCCGCCGAAACTCATCCAGTGAGAAGCGTTCCGTGGTGCAAAAATAAGTGCGATTAAAATGCGTTTAAAAAATTGAGCGCGTTATTTGTGTGTAATTAATTAATCTAAATGAACGTGTTAAAGTCTCGGCCCTAATATATACACTTCTATTTTAAAAGATTGCAGATAGATTTGGCAGTCTGTTTCTGCCACTGAATAAAAAACTTAATGTAGTTTTTAATCTGAAATTTTTAATTCTAACTTCTTTAGTTTTTTTACAATGACAAATTTACATCTTGCGGTTCTGAAAAAAATGAGTTAAGTCAGAATAAAAAATTTTTATTTCTGACTTTTCTAGCAAATGCTAGAAATTTGTGTCAATGATTTTTTTCCTCGCGATTATGATTTTTCTTGCAATTTCAACTTTTATGTTGCACAATTCTGCCTTTTTTATGCCAATTTGTATCTCACAATTCTTCTCTGAGGGGAAATAAATCTTTTCTCAGAATTGCTAGCTTATCTCACATTTGTGACTTAAAAATGTGTGTTATAAAGTAAGAATTGCAAGGAAAAAAACAATTGTGAGAGCTCTCAATCTCATAATCAGTGCAGAAAACGTGGAAATGTCTGTGTGGCCTTGAGTCTAACACTATTACCCCATACTGTGCTACATAATGCTACAGTAGTTCAAAATGTTCAGATCATGTTGGTGCCATACGGTTGGCACTGTTTGCTACTGTATGACTCAGTTAAAGGGGAACGTATGGAGAAGTATGAGGAACGAACGAAAGATTTAGATACAAAAATGATGCTAACTGAAACACATGCTAAGATTCTCTGACAGAAAGAAGCAAGGATGTCTTACACACCGGAGTACTCCACTGCAGGTTAGAGGGAAGAACAGGACAACAGGGCATGTAGAGAGAAATCTGGGTCAGTTCAACATGCAAAACAGAGCATCATGAGACTGTGCCACCATCACAGAGCTCATCTCATTATGACGGCAAATGACACACATTTAAAGGAATAGTCCACCTAAAAATGAAAACTCGCTGACAACGTGCTCACCTTCAGAACATCCAAGATGTAGATGAGTTTGTTTCTTCATCAGATTTAGCACTGCATCCCTTGCTCATCGATGGATCCCCCGCAGTGAATGGGTGCCGTCAGAATGAGAGTTCTGATAAAAACATTTTGACGGCACCCATTCACTGCAGAGGATCCTCTGATGAGCAAGGGGTTCAATGCTAAATTTCTCCAAACAGATTCCCATGAAGAAACAAACTCCTCTACATGTTGGATATCCAGAGGATGGGTAAATTGTCAACAAATTCTTGAGTGAAGTATTCCTTTGATGTTAATAAAAATCAAGCTCAAGTGAAACTGTTTTAACAGCAACAAACGTACCCAGCAGATCTGCTCCTTCATCCACATCTCCAATTAAACCTGTGCCTGCTGATGACACTTCTTCAAAGAGAGACTCTGTATTTCGGTCGAACACCATGTTCTCAATCCCTTGAGTCAGAGTGCTGTGAACACATCAGCAATGAACATGTTACATCATTCAATCATGGGCATCATAGACATATTCAAACATTTTAGACACAGTGCATGACTTATGGCTCACAGGTTACCTTGAACCTTTATATCCGAGGTCCATGTCCAGCTCTGGTGTGGACTCAATAATGGCCTGAACATCTGACTTTTCCTCGTTATCAGCCAGACCTGAATAAACAAAATGGACAACTGCATACTTATCATTTAAAATGTGACTAGCAACACATACAAGTGGATGTAATTCAAGTCACTTTATTTATATAGCGCTTTTAACAATACAGATTGTAGCAAAGCACTGAACAATATCAAGTAGATAATGGTAATAGAACAGAACTCTGAATAGAACAGAGTAATGGTAATGTGTAATGACGAGAATTAAACTTTATTTATCAAATGCAGAGACGGTCTCTGTAATCAAGACGACGATAATCACTAGAAATCAGGTGTCCCCAACTAAGCAAGCCAGAGGCGACAGCGGCAAGGAACCAAAACCCCATCCATGATAGAATGGGGGAAAAAAACCTTGTGAGAACCAGGCTTAGCTGGGTCCAGTTCTCCTCTGACCGGACGCCCAGCACCTAATTTCCAGTTCAATTTTAAACACGTTGGATTGTGTGAGGACTTATAGTGTGTGTGTGTCTGTCCACGGAGCTAATTGGTCTTTTCCACTCATACACTTTGAAATCACAGTCAAAAAGGTAGCGTAACAATGTTTTTCTGTCAAATAATACATGGTTTGCTACAATTCAATTAGGGAGTTTTGCATTGGCTTGCATAGACATAAAATTTGTTTAGCATTTTGAGCACTGTTGATCGGATTCTCAAACACCTGTGATTGTCCATTGTGTTCACATGATAAACAGATATGTCGGACACGGCTCTCAAAGTGCTAGCAATAAATGATGGTATTGTCACGTTTAAAATTTGTGTACCGAATGACAACCCTAAAATTCAGCGTTGCATCAAGGAACAAATTACATATTTAAATATTTTCAAATATATATATATCTTTTTAATTGTAATAATATTTTAACAAACAACCTTACCGACCCTAAACTTCTAAAAAGGTAGTGTATAACACTCAATTAAGTGCCATTTGAGTACCACCATGAAGAGAGTGTCTAACCCGCAGAGACGCTCCTGGTCCCCGGAACAGCCTGAACCTCTGTGTTCTTCCAGAGTCCTTCTCCATCCTCTCTGTGCGAGTCCAGGGCCAGATCTGAGGCCGTGGTGGACATGGGAGTGACAGACTTTGAGCCCCCCTGGCTGAGGTCAGACAGCTCATCCTGAAATCAGTCAACACACAATGCTCACATGATGAAGGTCAGAGGTCACAGCTCAGGGAGAGAGGAGAGAAAGCAACATGAAAACACAAGGGGGTCGGGATATTCACTTAAACCCTGAACATTTGACAAACTGAGGTGAGACCAACAGCCACACAATCACACAAAGGACAGACACAACAAAATATATAAGAGATGGCCTTGCTTTAGGCATATTTTTTTTGTGTGTGTGTGTGTCAAATAATAACTAGACAAATCAGTGTCAGTTTAGGCTAAAGGTATTAAAATAGAAGACTGCAAACACAAAAAAGTGCAAACACTTGACAGCTCAATGATGCAACTGTAAGAAAGCTTACATGACACAAAACTATTGAGATTGACCGATACAATATGTGTCTGATAGCCAAGATGCAGAATTATTGTAAATATTAGAGTATCACTAAAAATATTTGACATTTCTGACTTTTGACACAACAATAAAAAAGGCTTATTCACTTTATTCGAAACAACGATGCATGTTATGTGTGTTATGATTAATGCAAAGTTGCTTTGCTGTTTGATTACTACGATGCACATTGTAAAATAAATACGTTTACAGTTTTCTCCAAACAACATATTAAGTAGAGTGATTTATAGGCATACCATACTGGTACTTAAGAACTGAAAACACAAGAGGGGAAAGGAAAATCATCCAAAACAATTATCGGTCAATCTCTACAACAACACTACTACAAAAGCACACTTCAACACATATATTTACAAAGCAAATATCATTTATGCTGATGAAACGGGTTAAAACACTGTTGTAAATGCAACACAATTACAACGAATGCAGTCAATTACAGAAAAGCCAAGTGTTGGGGGTATTTATTTACACTTTAGGAAACCCACATCTACAGTACATTAACCTACTAAAACTAACAAACCTTTTTTGCCCCGCCCACCGATTTGTGTAGTACTATGTAAATGACAAAACTGTGTTTGACCATCCCGACCATATCAGTAAGAACTCATTTGACCACAAATTCGTTTGCAAATGAGGCAAAATTTGAGATTTCTTTTTTTTTAAAGACCAACCGTATTGAATCCAATGTCGCACCACACAAGTATGTGCAACTATATTCATTACATGGTCACTTTTGCTTTGTCTGTTATTGTTTGATATGCACCGAGTATTTATGCGTTTTAACTTAAATCACAACAACGTTATCGACCAATCATAGCAGTGGGCGTTTACTTCCGTGCCTATTCATACACAGCATTCTGATGAGCGGGGGTTAAAAACAGGACAGAAAATAGCTTATTGCTTCTAAATTCGAATGTTTTTTGATGTAAAAAAAATCTTAACATTATAAGTGGACCCCAGTAAACTGTAAAAAATTGTTTTTTTAAAAAAAGAGGCCACTCTAAAAGTAACATTCCCCAACACTTGTTAAAACTAAATTATAACTACAATAAGTGTTTCAAGCAAAGATGTCCCCTACCATTCTGATAACGCAAAGTTAGAAATATGCAAATGAAGAATGACATCTAAGACAGCATGAAACTGAAATGACATGCGGTGAAAGCTAAATTAACACCATGCATTAGCTGTATGCAACTATATCATAGACAACTACAAATATTTGGCCATTACTCCATGTTAACATGCCGTTTTTATATTTAGCATTTACTAATCTAGATCTTCCACATGTGTGCAGTTGCATGCAGTTAAGACACCAAACCACGTTGTGTGAATAAACTTTCTGACTATTAGGAGGACAACGGTGATTTGCACGACACACTGTCCGCCGGCACACAGCCTCGCTACCTTGCAGTCGTTTGCCAGCGAGTCCCAAGCTTCCAGAACATCCTTACCATCCCTTTTCTTTGGAGTGTCCTCCGCCTCCAACTGCTTGGACAAGAAAATTGGGACGTGGCATCTTATATTTGTTTGAAACACAAAACACAGTAGCGCTCTTATGTGTTTGTGCTGCGATCTAGCATTGTTGGGTGGAAGAAAACAACTCTAACATAACATTATAATGCATGAGAACATTTAAAGCAGCGATCCATACAACAGAGCTTCAGATTTTTAATGTCGCCATGTTTCATGCTGGTGAACGTGGATGTCGAAGCATCAAAACGGTTCATGTTAAGAAGAACGCTCCAACCGTTTACAATCTTCTCTTCTCAGAGTTCTTTCATATCATCTCTCTATTATATCAGTTGTTTTCTGCTCATGGCCTGGTGTATTTTTTCCCTGGACATTTGTTTTAGTGCTGTATAAACTCTTGTATGATGATGTTGTGATGTTACTGTACCTTGAGGCAGGCGTTAGAGCGCTGATGACTAAGGTTATTAAATCTCCAGCCCTCCATCCCAGGAGTCTCATCTCTGCCCTGGATGTCAGGTGTCAGTAAAGTGCCACCGCCGGACATGGGGAAGATTCCCAGAGACAGGGGCCGCTCTTTCCTGTTTAAAGAGGAAAAGAAAGTCTAAAATCATCATGCATTAATATAAATGTGGAATGTATTCAATCCTTGCTTCAAAAAAATTGCATACTTTTTGAAACAACCACATGATGGTGTTTGTTTCTTTTGGGCACAGATCATTGAATCACGTTCATCTTACCGAACTCGGCCAATCGTTCCTGTGTCAGAGCTCTCTCCTGTCTGCTGCATCCGGATCCGTTCCACATGTTCCATGTAGCTGTGGATCATCTGAAGAACAGATGGACAAAACATAGGCATATTAACTGGCCTAAAAGAGCTGCAGGTAGTCTCTGAGCAAGGCTGCGTTAAATTAATAAAGTAAAAACATTTGTGAACTTTTGTAAAGATATTGTGAAAACATATACATTTACATGCATTTTTAACATTGTAATTTTTTCTTGCAAATGCAAATCTGAATTTTCAGCAGTCTTCAGTGTCACTGATTTTCTGCTTAAGTAATATTTATCATAATTGTGCTGCTTAATATTTTTGTTAAGCCTCTCACAACTTCCATTAAAAACGGCCTCTGGTCGACCAGTTTTTCACTCTTATACAATACGAATATATATTTACCATATCGCCTAATCTTCATTTTCATCATGAATGTTTTGTTTGAATATCAGATATTCCATATAAAGATTGATTACATACAGGAACTTTAAAAAAAAAAAACAGGCAGCACACATCGTGCTTGTAAATCACATAATCTGACAAAATAAGAAAAAAGTGTGTCGTCATCAAGGCTTTCACAGATCTTACCAGAATGCATTGTTTTGTAAGGCGGCAGCCTTAAGTCGAATGCACCTAATGTTTTAAATAATCAACTATTTTTTTAATACAATAAACTAATTCTAACATTATAAATGTCTACATTGTCACTTTTGTTCATTGTAATACGTCCTCAATGAATAAAAGTAACATTTTATTAAACAAATAAAAAATAAATAAAATAGTACTTACCCCAAACTTTTCAAAAGAATTTTTATTTAAAAATCAATATTTGATTACTATAGGTTATGGTTGTCACCCCCCCAAAACTGCAATGTATACATGGCTTTTGTCATTTACATTTGATTTTTCATTTGCTCTCATTCTTACCTCTGTGTGCCGCAGGTGAAGTGAATTATACTCGCGCTTGAGTTCAGCCTCTCGCTCCTCTAATCGACTTACTGAGAAAGTAGTAGTAAAAAAACACCATTAAAGGAATTCTGAATAACTCACTTGTTCAACAGCACAAGACTCATTTACAAAGATTGTAGTGCTGCAGTTCAGTCCAAAAGTCAACTGCTTTGGCATCATTTTGCCAATACTGGCATCGTTTTGACAGTATTGTGGCATCTTTTAGCATACAGATTCACATGATATGTCTTGTAAACACAAAGTACATAAGCCTTGAAATAAATGAGGACAGAAAAACGAGGCTAATTATCACAGCCGCCGTCGTAACAAGTCAGAAAACTCCCAAATGACCAACAAAGACCCTAGAATTGGCCTGAAACCAGATATTTAAGCTAGTTTGAAGCCGATGCCTTCAGTGAGGCCTTTAAAAATACTCTCAGTTCTGTAGAGAGAAGATCCACAGAGGATATTAAACAGGCTTGATTTAAGAGGTGACACAAAGACATAATCCACTTTTAGCTTTCAGGTTTAAATCTAAGCCTGCAGCGGATCTGCCAGATGCATCCCACAAATCAGACCGGCTAATTCACTTTCCACATACTTCACTTAGGCGCAACGATTTCTGGTAGAACTGATATCCATTTCAAATCTCAGAAAAGGGTTTGCAGGAAATTCTGTATTAATTAATGGCAGAATTAATTCATTACTGCCAGATTAAAACAGCAGACATCCATAATTAGCATGTTTTGGTGCTTGACTAATATCATTATCACCCACGGGTCTATTGTAGTACACACTCAGTCTGAAATGACCCCGGTTTAGAGTTTTTTTTTTACGACAGAACATGAGTAATGTTATTCAGGGCCACAGAAAGCATTGCATTTAATAAGACTGAAGAGATTAATCACGTGAATGCAAAACTAGACAAAACTCGCTTACTCAAAACCAGGCTACTCGAGGTGTCCTGACAACAAATCTAATTCTGTTTTCTATTCTGTTGGAAAAGATGCAATGCATCACTAAATTTGGTCACAACGTTCATTTAGTTCTTCTGAATTATTTTCTAAAATATGCATTCTGTGTGCATGTGATCCGAAGCGAAGTAACATTAATAAAGGCTGTTGTACTGTTTTAAACAGACACATTCAACTATTGTTACTTGTACCCAGCGAAAAACCTTATACTTTTTCATATAAATCCATTGGTGAACAAGTGATGTCATGATATAATTCTCCAAATCTGTTCTGATAAAGAAACAAACTCATCCATATCTTGGACACCATGAAAATGAACACAAACGTTCATTCTTGGGTAAACTAGTCCTTTAAATCAATCAACAAATGCATATGGTGAGGTAAGTCACACAAGTGGAATATGGAGAGAAAACAACACAGCAGGTTTTACATTCATATGTCAGGAAATAGATCTAAATTAAAACAGTAAATCAATATTGCGGTTAGATAACTAGCACCCAACTACTTCACTTTAATGGAAATCTGCAACAATGACTCACAGCCATGAGGAATCAAACAGCTACATGTTGAAGCCAAAAAAGCGTTAAATATTTGCTGTGCATACGTGCCACTCTACAGTCTCAACGATCTATTAACAGGGTCAGTAGAATGCTTTGACACAAGAGAGAGCAGATTAAATTACGAGACAGTACTGTATTATCAACCATGTTTGAAGAACACTAAACTGTACTTCACATAACAGCTCAAGTATACAGAACTATGGACTATAGCTTTTTTATATTGAAGCAGAAGGACTTTAAAGGAACACACCACTTTTATTGAAAATAGGCTCTTTTTCCAACTTCTCTAGAGTTAAACAGTTGGGTTTTACTGTTTTTTAATCCATTCAGCCGATCTCCGGATCTGGCAGATCACTTTTAGTATCAAAAAGATATTTTTTGCTAATTAAAACTTCTATAGTTACTTCGTGTACTAAGACTGACAGAAAGTTCCTTTATTATTACTCCGGAATAAAAGTATGATTCCTAGTTACTGTATATCAGTAACTTTTCATTTTCCGTAGGTCTTATTTCACTATGTAACTATAGAAGAGTCATGTTTTAAATAGGAAAAATATTGAAAATCTTTGGTCATTTTTAAGCTTGATGCTACCGGTCTAATCAGATTCAATGACCTATGCTAAGCTGCAGCTAAAAGTGCTATCGCCAGACCCGGAGATCGGCTGAATAGATTCAAAAACGGTAACACTCAACTGTGTAACTCTAGGGAAGTTGGAAAACTTGCCTATTTAAAAAAAAAAAAAGTGTTCATGTTCCTTTAAGAGCAGATGCATGACATATAACATGTAGAAGACCTATGAAGGTTTAATAAATTGTCAGATCATGGAAGTGTGCGGCTAAAGCAGAATTCTTACTCTGGTCAGCATAGTTCTTGATCTTCAGCTCCAGTTGCCGTGAATGTGATGAAAGGCTTTCCAGATGGTTCTGCAAATCCTTCTTCTCTTGCTCTTGGGAATCTTCAAATTCAATGAACTTCTGCTCACAGAACACAAAGAACAAATTAAATAGTGCATAATACATTTCTTTTTTTAAATGACCAACCTTAAGCTTACAGGATTTAGTTATGTTACATCATATCATCAACAGTAAAAAAGTGACATATGTAATTTAGGATGAGTCATCAATATATCTGGTCCTTTAAATTAACTTTAGTTAGCTAGCATATTGATTATGCACTCTACAGACTAAAAGCTACAATATTTCAAGCAGAAAAGGAACTTTATGACATCTGCAATAAAAAAAATAGCATCAGAAAAAAGCAGCTTCAACAGAACGTGATTCACATGTTCGCATCACACGCAGAGTTGTGCGAACAGAGAAAAACTTACTGTACACAAATAAAATAAATATTCAGAATAGTTTCAAGCAATGGCTTATTCCTGAGCGAGTATCGTAAGCTGTTTCCACTTTTATAAGGTGAAAAAAAGTTTAGTGATCCTGCTGGCGACGCACGCAGTTGCACATAAATAACTCGACAACTTTGAACTAAATTAATACTTTATAAATTTCAACGTATTAAAGCAACAACAAATTAAGAAATGTATGTTTGAGAGGTAACTCGTCATAGTTTTAAAACGTTAAATATGTTTCCATAAAAAATTATTGGATGGAGACCTGATCTGATCAAATCTGTGTGATCGGATCACGGACAAGACCCTGGATGCTAGTTTAACGTTAGACTCAATATGAACTCATTCATATGAACTCATTCATAAATATTCATGAAATGAATATTTCATATTCATATTTGTTTTCATATTAGAGTAAAGATGAGGTGGAGCTGCTTCAGAACAGAGAGTAAGACAGGAACAAGCAGTAGACTCTTATTTTGTTCATTAAGTAGTGGTGGTGGTTTATGCATTTTCAAGTAAAGTAGTTCATTTGAAAAAAAAAAAAGAATGTTTAATTGTGGAAATTAAGTCTTACATTACTTCAGTTTTATTCACACACATTTTTGACTTTATAAAAAGATTACAGTAGTAGATGCTACTATTTTTGGGAGAATTTATTATTATAATTAACTTAATTATTTCCTGGATTTTCTATCACCATAGTCCCTAAACATTAAAAAATGAATGCAATGCAATGCAAGAAATGGAATTAAAATTGAAACTATTTTCCCCAATTTCAAAACTTCAAGGTCAGCAAGAAGCCGCTTATCTATGCTACATTTATTTGATCAAAAATACAGTAATCATTACTCCAGCCTTCAGTGTCACATGATTCTAATACGCTGATTTGCTGCTCAATAAACATGTTAAAAACATCTGTGCTGCTTACAGTTAATGAACAGAAAGTACAAACAAAACATTTATTTAAATTAGACATCTATTGTAATAATATAAATGTATTTACTGTCACTTTTGATCAATTTAATTCATATTTGCGCAATAAAAATATGAATTTCTTTCAAAAACGTGTACCGACCACAAACTTTTGCAGCATAAGAAAACAGCAAAAGATGAGTTTTGCTAAGTTTTGCAAGCAAAAGTGTGAATCCGGCAAGGGTTTTTATAGCCAGGTCAGAGCAAAGGACCCCATGACCTGGAAGTAATATCTTGAGGCACTTTGACTAATTGGAATATCTCTCCTGCAAATGCATGTCTGGAGTACAGGGGTCTCCTGGAGAGCCTGGTGAAGTGTGAGTATCTGATAAAGGGGAGCTGTTTTCAGTGTCACTTTAGGTTCCCGTCACACTGGCACGCGAAAAATCATTCAGCAGCCCCCCCGAGCACAGAGATCAACAAACATAAGCTTCAAATCACATTCAATTCCCATTCCCTTTCAGTGCATCACAAAGCTCTCACAAACACACAGTTTTATTTCTGTTTTCAAACTGTTTTCTGACTAAATATTCTGTGAAACAAAGGGGATTATATGCATTATTTAATTCAATTTAATTATAAAGGGATGACGCTATACATTTAAACTGTTTTTGCAGCTATGATAAGGACTGTGTTGTTATCATTAACTAAAACTAATATCCATTTTAAATGAAAAGAAAATTATAAAATAAATGTGTAAAAAAAAAAGGTGAACTACCAAAATCCAAAATATCAAATTCAAAAAATAAATGAAAGCTGAAAATACATTTAAAAACAAATTACAAAAGCACAAAAAAATACTTAAAAGAAATAAAATAATTAAACCTAAATTAAAATGAAAAGTGAAAATATAATGCTAATTTAACATATCAATAAACACCATAATACAATAAAACACTGGTTTGAAACAACATATAATGCTGAATGTGTTATTTTAAAAACATTTTTACAGTTTTTTATATATTTATTTGATTACATTTTAATTGAATATATACATAACACAGGCATAACACATTATTAAGATCCCAAATAGTCTTAAAAGTTTAAGTATACCAGTGTCCTGAAACGTGAGAGAAAGATCAATGTTCACCACAACTGAATATTGATCCTAGCCTTATGTCACATTCACTCAGCTGTTGGAAGTGAAATCTGTCTGTCATAATAGGATGTATCCAGATCCCGTATCAGTACACACACAGGGATTAATGCGGCTCATGGCTCATTTGTGTTTTGGTTGAAGAATGTGCCAGACATATTGCTCATAATCCCAGTTAACTGTCACTACGTCAGGAACACATAAAGCCACTGAGCAGCCTTAATCTGTCCGAAGTCAGGCTTACACACGTTGAGCGGTGTACAATGTGTATAATCTTATTTCAAAAACAGAGTCGCATTTACACCCACACTTCAACTACTGACACATCCAATACAGTTTCAAAAGTTCAATGTGAAAAGTCCTCTGAAAAAGCACCGATCAGTCGAAATCCTGCCATAAATGGACCACTTGGGCTAGACGACACACTTTGGACTCTAGTAAATATTTATGTAAAATTCAATTTCACATACATTAAAGTCTTGGCTACAAAAAAGCTACTGTATATCTCCATTGTTATTGCTTATGATCACATGATGCATTATATGGGGTAAGTTGTCACAGCTATTAAAAACCCTATGCATTACTCATTAGTCATTTGACAATATCATGGACAGCAAATATCATGATGATTAAAATATTGTAATTTTTTTTACAAATTAATAAACTTGTTACAGCAAAACTTGTGCAAACACAAATAAAAGTGATTCAAATCCACGTACAAAAAACACTGATAAAAACTATTGGACTTCTGTTGGACTTTACAGCTACTCATCAAACAAAAAACATCCTCGCAGAACACTCTGATAACGTAACCCACAGGTAACACTTAAAAACAACACAAGAGTATCCAACTGCAATGTTTTCTAAAACAAACCCTATAAAATATTGTTATTAAATACCAGATAACTGTGAATGAACTGAATGTTCTGAACCAATTAAAATAACTGATTTCAGGAAAATAATTAATCAATAAAAAGTGTTATATGAACAACATGCCACATTTTTGGAGAACATTATTGGCCCAGATAACTCTGAAGCTCTTTAAGCGTTACTTGGAAAACGTTTGTTCATGACCAGAACATTAGAGCCAAAGTCCTGCCACTGTGACAACCTGCCCCGGTCTCTCCTCCCATATGACACAGAAGCAAGCATCCGTCTCTGTAGCTTGCAATACATAAAACACACTCGACATGTTGTTTGCCAGCTTGTTTTCGATCTCCGGTCTTTACATACAAGCATGCAAACAACATGCCTGCCCCAGTTTCATTAAACGAGCTGTTTGTGCATTAAGTTCTAACCAAGAGAGGACATAATAACGAGGTGCACCTTTGATTTCTTTATTTACTTGAGGCCCGAGGCTGAGACCCCCTCAAAAGGCAGCACTGGCTAAACAAGCCATGACAAAAACACGTGCATGATGATACGTGGCGGTGGCTGTGATGATGATGATGATGATGCTGCAGGAAAACAAAGATGCTGAAGATGATGTTAGGCGCTCACTCACCTCCTCGGCGTGTTTCCTGAGCGCCTTCTCTCGCTCGTACTGAGTGATGAGCTGCTCGTTATCCTCCTTGAGCAGCTCCAGCTCCACTTCGTGCTCCTGGTTCTCGGCGAACACCGAGTCGAGGTTCTCCAGCACCGCCACCACCAGCGGCATCAGCTCCTTCACCACGTCCTCGTCGTATTTGCGGATGAGTCTCTCGAACTCGCGGTAGATGGAGTTGGCCAGGCCCGAGACCCTCTCCGACATGATCACCGATGTCCCCGGATCGTCCTGGTACACAACTCCGTCATCCAGCTCCATTTTCCTTCCTCTCCAGAGAGACTGTCCTAGATATAAACCTCCGCTGTTCCAGACCAACGAGGCTCGGTTTTGATCTGAGGAACGAAAGCTGGATGTTTTCCCGTTAACTGGTCCGAAAAACGGCCACGGTGACCCCACGGAAGTCCAGAGTCCCTCCCTGGAACCGGCCGATGTGTTTTTCTTCCCGCGGTCGCCACACAACCGCTGAGCTGTTGACTAGACAATCGCGTGGTGACGTCACGCTCGGTACCGTGACACGCTGCGTACCGTGACGATTATATTATAATTATTTATACTTATTTATATAACATCTGTACCACAACATTACCTCACATTATCATATTTATATCGTACATTATCCTATTATAATTGTATTAATGTGGGTTATTTTCCGTTTTAATAATTCCGTTTTTAACAAAATTGCAGGATGAAAATTATAGTAGTTAACATTCAGTCCACAAATAAATAAAAAATCGTGTTGGGGGGTGTATTTAAACACAGTGTGAAATGCATTTAAATAACATTTAGTTGTGTCAGTATTTATAGTATGTATTTTAGAAATTATTTTTGCATCTGATGGTGTAGCTTTAAATGAAGGCTAGGCAAATGGGAAGTGACTACCTCTAATTATGCTGAATACATTATTTATCTAAAATAATTCCTGGATTTGTCCCAGTACTTAAATCAGGAGTAAGTATTTGAAGGCCTGGTCCCTGATGGCTGAGCTCAACGCGCTGCAACTTAAGAAAACACAAGCAAATAGAGAAAACACCAGCACATTAAGAAAACATTTTCATCAAGTTGACAACACAAGTGCTGGCAATCCTCACAACACACGCAAACTAAGAAACGTGCTGCATATTGGGCCGACCACAATGGAAATGTTTCAAGGGGAACCAAAAAAGTGAGGGAGCTGGAATATGGGCCTGATGCACAGACGCCGGTGAGCTTCGGCTCGCATTTACGGCAAGGGAAAGTTGCATAAGAAACTTGGCTAATTAATGTTTTTAAAATTGAATAGCGGATTTGGTATATCAAAGACAAGAGAACACATCCGCCCTACATTATTGCAAAATTCACTGAGATTCAACACTGAGAACGCCTTTCTTCTTTTGATTATGCGTTCAGTACTGCACATATACAAAAGCTAATTTTGACTGCTGTTTATACGATTGTATTTGTCAAACTGATGAAATTCTGCATGTGTTTTATTATTGGATTTCATAACTGTAACTGCAAAATTTAACAATGTAGCCTATAAGTTTGCATATTATTAATATTTAAGTATTGTTAATATTTATCTTGTTAGATTTGTTGCATAAATCATTTTATTTATAAGCAGTTTTTATGATTTATTTTGCATTAACTATATAAAATAAATATGTATTAGTTGTATTCTTTTATATGTGAAAATTATGAAATATGTGCACAGCTGAGAAATTAATATTACGCTAATTTCTCACAAGGTAAATATATAATAAGTAATAAGTATATATATAATAAGTAAATAAGTAATAATTTTATAATAATTTTTGAGAAATAAGTAATTTGTGTCAGTGGAGTTCTTGGTGAACTGAAAAGCAAGTTTTTTTGTTTATTTTAACACCCTGCTTGAATCATTTCTTTGTCTTTTGGATATTATTAGCCTAATAATCCAACAAATTCCACAATTAACTGTGAAACGTTATTATAAAAAACAGCTAATTTATAGGCTTAATTTAATATCCTTAACCAAATACAATTTCAAGGTTAGCAAAAAATAAATAAATCTGTAGTTGTTTATTAATTTTTAAAATGAAAGATGTATACATCATACAGGATAAAGCATGTGGCCAGTGCTTTGTAGTTGGAGCTAAATTAATTATTCATTATTGTATTTTCACTGGCTGTAGTCACAAATTTAAAATGTCCTGTGAAAAAGACTTTATGTAAAGAATAGTTTGATGTTTTGTTACAGAAAGAGTCAATGGAACGCGTTAAATAAATTAAGCAACACTGTCAATAAAAATTAGATACAACAACAACAGCAAAAGAATAACACACAAATCCTGTCCCTTAAAATATTTATTGGAGACATGTAAAAACTAGAAAAATAACTGTAAACCCTACAGGAATGACTCGAGAGGGGAAAACATTGGGGATGTTGAAAAAAAGAAAAGAAATACAATTCTACTCTACAAAACTCACTCCAAAATGTGCTTTGACAGAATCCACACCACTAGATTTAATGGTCTTACCATAAATTACTGCATTTCAACAAGCTGATGTTTGCAGGTAATAACAGTATTTTAAACAACCTTGCTGTAATATCGCATACCATTGATAAATGTTGACATCTTTAATGATATGGGTCACACAAAGAGAATTGTGCTAAATGAAATAGGAAACACTCTTCTTATTTACAGTTGACTTGTTGCTTTGGGGGGCATCAACAAAAATGGGTTATGTACATAAACTGAAATACAAATAAGGCATTTGTGTGGAAACAAAATGAAAAGGACATTTTTTTTTTTCGAAAACAATTTTCAGTGGTGGCAAACTGTTCATTAAAGCAAAGGATGATTTTACCACATGTACAATTTGGGCAAATAAAGAATGGGATATAATAATTTGAATTTATGAACACACATTTCATTTTCCCCCCTCTTAAATCATGAAAGAATCGCAAACTGGGAACTATTTCCAATCATGGACAAATTTACAATGACGCATTTAACTGTTTATGTGTACAATGCACTGTTCAATATTTCAATACACCTTGCATATAGAAAAGGGTTTTTTTCTTCTTTTTCTTTTCAATAGCAATAAAAAAAATGTATTGCAAGATGCTAAAGACAGAAGAAAAGTTTGCAAAAACGTCCTTGTTTCTGTAAGGGGATGGTTGGCGTCCAGGCGGAGAGAAATCAGTGATTGAACTGGCGTTATGCGTTCTTTGTCTTGGGCATCTTGCGGTGGCATCATTGGCTTGTGCCCCTCTATAAGTCTGATGGAGACACAGCTCTCTGTTCTTTGGCACTTAGGCTGGTAGACTCAGCTTCTTTCCTTTCAGCACTGTGGACCAGAAAAAAGACATCAGAAACTGAAGCAGGAAGAAGATTTTTTTTTTTTAAACAAGCCAAATCCTAAAAATGCAAGCCAAACACCAGTGTTTATATAGCAATTAATGCATACATAAACGTTCAAAGATCACTTGTTTATTAGTTTACTCACATTAGGTACCTTTCCTAAAGTAACAGTTCACCCTAAAATGAAACTAAGCTGAAAAATTACTGTCCTTTGGGTAATGAAAGAGTTCTGTAACAGATCTGGAGCAACTCTGAATTACACCATCCTCATTGCTCATTAATTGATGTGAATGGGTGCCGTCAGAATGATGGTCCGAACAACTGATAAAAACATTGCAATAATCCACACAAACATAATAATTTCTCAGCTGTTTGAACTGATTGTTTGACTGATTTAATGCTGAATTTCTCCAAATCTGTTCCGATAAAGAAATATTAATCTCATTACAAGGTAAACTGTCCCATAGATGTTTCAAAATTCAGTTCAATTCAATCCAATTCGCAATGTTTTTTTTTAAGTCTTAAACTCTTGCGGACTCTTCCAACTTTAAACTCACCTTTTGTGATGTAAAGGTAGAAGAAGTCACAATAAAGAATAGTCTGGACGACCCCAGCCACGATGGCAATCATGTCAAAGAAGCCCTCGAAGTAGAACCTCCAGATCCAGTTGAAGAGGTAGAGGGCACGGTAGACCCCCAGGCAGAACAGATAGTGGGTAGTGATGGTCTCAGCCTCACCGGTCTTGCTAATCATGAACAGCTGAGGCAGGATGGCCACAGACTCAAGGTAGATGGAAAAGGTCCACAGAATCTGTCATGTAAATAATAATTCATACAGGTTTGAAACAACTAGATTAGAGAGTATTTAACATTTTAAGTTCAATTTAAACAATGTTGCAATTTGCTTTTATTTATTTCAGTATGTATTATTCGCAAGTAATTACTTAAAAATAGAAATTTCATGTTTACTGCTGCTTGGTATTATTATAGTTGTGTTTAACAATAATGTCTGTTATTTCCAGAGGTTTAAGGTTATAAACTAAATTGAATAACACATTTATGACTGTCTAATACTCACCTCCAAAGGAGAAAAGTCATGGTTGACCAGAAAGGCAAGACCTCCCACTGGAACCACCAGAAACTCAACTCTGAAAGTGTCATGGTTTCCATCATAAGTTGCCCTGAACTTTGCGTAGATCAGGTAGACTGTGGCATAGGCACATCCGATGTAGATTACCTGATTATTTTCACAGCACAGAAACAAAGAAAATGATTAAAAAGTCCAGTGTGTATGAAACCAGTTTGGCAAAACATTGATTTTGCGATCACTGATATTTAAGACCGCCAAATTCATTGATCTGCGAACGTAAAAGAGCTTTACCTTCATGAAAGTGTTGTACAGAGAAATGAAGGATGTCAGGAGATCCAGGTACCTTGTGGTGAACACCAAGGCAAAGAGTATCTGGCTCTTCCCAGAAATACCTGAGGGCAAAAATATTCACACCCAAATATGAGAACAGCAGAATATCGAAGTCATAAACGGTCCAAAAAAAACAGTTGCATCTAAGTAAAACAAATGTCTGATGACAATGCATCTAGACTACTGGGACCAATTATGCAAAGTCCACACACCACTACATGTACTGCCACGTCAAAGCAAGGAATGCAATGGACTTCAGCAAATAAAAGAGGGAGACATGCATGACACGAAGCATATGAAAAAACGCCCGTTTGATTTTCGCAATGCAACGTATGAAGATGCAACTTTTCCTGCACATAGTAAGATTCAGTAACGATAGTCTGAACGACTAGATGGTTGAGAGAGCGCGCTAGTATTATATATATATAATGTATGCGTGTACATATATACATATACACACGCATGCATTTCATCTCTCTCTCTAACTATTATTAAACTGCAGTTAGTTACTAGGCCACAAGTTGCTGCTATTTTAGTCACTTAGAAAAAGCCTGTGACGTTTGATAACCTTCAAATCAGCATACAAAACATTAACGATCAATACACACAGCCCCGTGCAATTAAACATAAGCTTCATTGTCAAAAGCGACCAAAATCTAGCCTCTAACAGCTTTCAAGTGAAGCTAAGCCATTAGCTTGAATGCTACACAAACTGCACTTCATCTATATGCTTCAAGCTTGATTTAGAAACTCGGAAAACTTTTCCGACGGGTCAACCTAGTCCAAAGGCTCCTCTTTCTGCCGTAAACACACGTATTAAGAAGGACGCATGTAAGGGAAGTATGTTTTGTGTGAGTTTAGCTCACCTGCGCAGGACCTGCTCTTCCATATTTTCAGCAGGAGGATGATAATGGCAGCTAGATGCGACAGATCTCCGGTTAGCCTAAAGATGTTCATGATGCCTTTCTCTCTCGGGCTGGGTTTAGTGGTGTGAAAGAGAGCTCGGGATGAGTGCGATAGCTGTGAACCGGCTCAATGCCGCTCTTCTCCAGAGCATTCCTCCACGAAATATGGCGAATGAGGGGCGACGTGGCCGGTGGACGTGACGTGGCCAACAGCTAAAGCACTATGAATTCTGGGAAGAGTAGTTCTTGCGGCCGTGGCAAAAAAAACTATCGTAAAGCCTTCGCCTCAGTGTGCATACTGTCCATCCGCAAT
Organism: Enteromius unitaeniatus; assembly: GCA_032359435.1. Taxonomy (NCBI): domain Eukaryota; kingdom Metazoa; phylum Chordata; class Actinopteri; order Cypriniformes; family Cyprinidae; genus Enteromius; species Enteromius unitaeniatus. The sequence goes on along the minus strand of JAUMHI010000039.1, from coordinate 3,672,676 downwards.
TATAGATGCTATTTCGTATGCTATTTAGGGCATGGATATTATGCACATTGATAGTTACTGTCGAAAAAATGCTTTATACACAGATATTTTTCACAAGCATATGCATTTACCACATTACTCACGTGTGACTATAAGCAGTACAAACACAAGGAAGGAAGAACTGAAGGGATCTGTCACTTCTCATTTTTACACATTTCTGGTTTTATTTCTCAGTTCGGCAAGAGAAACTTGCTCCGATGACTATCTAACCAATTGAAAAGCAATCACAGAGAGATTTTAATGAAAGGAGTAGCACAACAACCCTTTACATCAACATGAATTTTGATTTCCTCTGCACCATCGCATTTCTTATGTTTATCACAGGTGAGCAGAGACTCGGTTATTCTGGTCTAGAGGAGGATTCATTTAAGCTATCACACTACATTGTAAGACAATGTTTTAAAGTCAACAAAGATTTTTTTTTGGAGCAGGTGCTATAGTCTTCAATATGTGTTTTTGCCATTTCTTATGTGTGAAATGTACCAGCAATTTCTGTGTGAAACTTGCTTCAGAGTAAATCCCAGGCCAAACCATTTTTCTAGGCGTATGTGTTATTATGTTGCTATCAAGAATATGATATTCTTAACATATTCTGAATTTCTACAGTCAGCGGATGCAAGATAGATGTCCAACAGCCAACAAAGCTTATAAGAAAAAAAGAGCAACTGTCCGTCTCCATCCCCTGCTCCATCACCCTATCCGGCTGTTCAAAGAACAGCCCGCATCAGGTCTCGTGGTACGTGTTCAAGAATGACTCTCACTACCAGCTTGATCTGAGAAACCGCTCTGCGAGGTACACGCTGGAGTACCAGCAGCTGACTATCAGCTCTTTGTCAAAAGCAGACTGTGGGGTTTATTACTGTGCAGCCGCTCTGCTGGATGCGGCTCACAGCGGGGCGCAGGCCATCGGACAGGGGACCACTTTGAAAGTCTCTGGTAAGAACTAGCAGAAGATTCAGCACAACCTCAGCCCTTTGCATGAGTCTTGGTGTTCTTGTTTTGAAAAAAAGCTGTGGTTTATATCCAGAGATGGGCTTAAACGGTAAACAAGCACTGTTGGTGACATTGCTAGTCCTGCTGAGTGTGTACAGCCTCTTTGTTCTGGGCATCATCATCTGCATAAAGGTACAATTACAGTACAGTACACAACTCCTCAAAGTAATGCAATGTTGTACTTTCAGGAAAAAAAGATACAAAGCTGATACTGGGGCAGCACTCTTAGATACAAAAGAAAAAAGGGAATACATTTGGTATAATATAACATTTATGGGTAGAAAAGGTACAAATACTTAGCTTTTTTTACCCCGGTATCTCCCCAGGGACAGCTTTGTACCTTTTTTTTCCTGAGAACATGTAACACAACTACTTTATAATGCTTATCTGTAAAGTGTTTATAAAAAGTAACTATATGGAATTTAAATAATTGACTTTCTTCCCATCAATAGACTGGACAAATCAAATCAGTCTTTAAAAGAAGATGGAGCAAAAGTGAGAACAAGGTATTGTTTGTCCTTAATACTGGTTCGCTGTGTTGCTGTATTGTGAAATATTATAACAATATCTCACATATTATAGAAATATAGAAATATATTTCTGTTTTAATACATTTTTAAAATGTAATTTGTTCCTGTGATTTTTAAAGCTGATTTTTCAACAGCCATTACTCCAGTTTATTAGAATAGGTTTAAGTTTAATGTTTAAGGGGTGCTTTATTTATCACATGTGATGTTAGATGTCATAAACGTGTCTTTGATGAATAAAAGTATTAATTTCTTTGTACTGACCCCGTTTTGAAGATATGATGACAGAAGTGTTGCCTTTTTAGGAGGACTCAGCTAGGCAAGTGATCTTCAGTGGAGTGGTGCAAGAACTGTGCAAGAGGAACTTAGTGGGTGGCAAAAAACCAAATTAACTCGTCTTTTAAAATGCATTTTTTGTTTCTATTAATTTCTATGTATATGTATGATTAAAAAGTGTATGTTATAGCCTGACTTTTATTTTGTATCATCTCTATAGTCTACTGATCTTCAGAATAAGTACCATAGTGAAGATGTTTACCAAAATCTTGATGAATGAAGAAAATGAATGCCCCGATCCACACAAGTCCTGAAAAACCCGCAGCAAACCTGGAAGCTATAATTTGGGGAAAAGAAGATGAACTGCGGCATAATGGATTTTTGCACTCATTTAAAAAATTTGTAATTTTCACATTTCTATTATGTGTGCTATTTTTACTGATGAAAAAAATAAACGTGATGTGGTAATATGTGGTTGGATGAAAAAATTGCAACATTTTGTAAGTCGATGACCTCGCTCTCAGCGTTTTACAGTCATGTGAGCAGTACTCTGGCTATGTTTTACTGTATTTGTTAAGTTAATATAATCACCGTATTCAGGAAGTTGTAAATGAACTGGCAAAATGAGTCAGCACCGTAACAGCACATTTCATTAGTCAGTTTCATTCAGTAGTCACATTAGGTGAGGCAGAATGTTGATTTATATATATTTTTTCAACCAAGTTATCTTTTATGTGTCCTGTTTATCTGTGTTACATTTTTACCAGGCAATCTACAAAGTTAGCAAGACAACACCTAATTACTTCAAATAATGAATTTACCTAAATCTGACTACGTTTGAACAATCTCATTCCAAACACACCAAAAGTGTTCTCTAATCCTTACAAAATAATATCCAATTTGCACAAATTTTTATTAATTTAACACATTTTCTTTAATAAATTATTTAACGTAGCAATTTAATTTGTCCTTCTTTAATTGTGTCATTTGTATCATTGGATAGCAAAATATGTACATATGAATACAAACGTATACATATCAAAAAGGGTATACAAAGAGGAAAAAACTAATTCATGTACATAGGGGGACATAGTGCTTAAGTCTTTTAAGCCTTTTTTTCTAATATTGTGTGAAATAGAGCTGCGCTGGAACAGACAGATCTCTTTTTTTATTTTTTTTATTTTGAACTTTTGAAATAACAAAACCGTGAATACAAAAAAATTATAAATAATACAGGTATGTAAACATCAGAGGTTAAATAATAATACAAAAAATAAAATATCACATGTAAAATAGAAGAGAGTAATCAAAAGGCACAAAATAGAAGGAAAGA
>JAUMHI010000039.1:3627131-3637566 GCA_032359435.1 Enteromius unitaeniatus | reverse complement strand
TTTAAAACACATCAAGCCGTTTCATGTGGACAACTGAATGATTAAAAAGTAATAAAAAGTTTAAAACAACGTACTTTCGCTTTTCATAATTTTTTGCATCCATGCTGAATAAAGTATTCATGTCTGAGATTTGAATGACAAATACTTTTGAGCCATTTGCTGATCTCTAAATTACATAACATAAATCTGTCCGGCAGGACTCCAGGCCGAACAGCACATTTGCATGCTCTATCTCCTCATGGGTTTCTGAAGGCCAGCTCCGAACATCTGGGCAACGTTTAACAATGATATTACAATGACCTAATGCTAAACTGATGGAATGATTGGAACTGTTAATTTGCTACATTAACATATGTCACTGCAGCATGGCTCATTTTCACATGTGCTGCACTCATGTGTCTTTGAAGACTGGTGGAACTCACATATACCCCTAATAAAAAAAAAAACAAAAAAAACAGTGATGACGTCTTTAGCAGAAAGAGCTCATGTGGGCGTCAAAATGACCAATGAGTATGGTTTCACGTATGTCTAAACCCAAAGACCTGTCTTATACAATAGGAGAATTACACCCAACAACTATACCTATACTGCAGTTAATATAGATGCTTTTGACTTCACATTGACCCTCTGTTCCCATGTTATATAAACCGAATGCTAATTTAAAAGAGTACCTGCGGATATTCACTGAACCAATCGAGTGCATCTAAGCCTTCACTAACACCAGACCAGAGTCTAGCTGATTAGAGCCGGCTTACTTTGGTCTTTTACAATAGAGCTGCATGCAGGAAAGAAGCCAGTGGGGAAGTCCAATTCAATATGCTTTTATCTTCTGGCTTGTCTTAAATAAATGCATGTGCAAACAGTTCTGTTCTTTGATTATTTGCCTGTGAATAGTGATGGTGGCCACACACAGATCTTTCTCATGGAACAAACCCAACATGAAGCACTGGATCAAATCAGTAAGATTCATGATGTGTTTGTGCATAATAAGGAGATGATATGGATAAGGATTTAGATTGTGGAATATAAAAGTCATATTTTTTTATTTTTAATAATGGACGCTTTTTGAAATGCACAGGATAGAGACTGCAATGAATTATACTGGAAAAGGACAAATTGGATTGATTGCGTTGGAATAAACATATCTGTTTATTTTTTTTATGTGTGAAGTGTTGACTTAGTAGACATAATTTCACTTCTATTAATTTGTGTATTGCTATACACAATGCTAATTGTTCCAAGATGATAAAAGCAAATTATTGTTAATAAAACCAGTGCTATTGTTAAATTTAAACAATAAACATTTGTTCAGTAATTTAAAAACATTTGAAACTTAAAGCAAATTCTAAAAACTTTGATTTACTAAAGTGACAAAATGAAATATTAAATAAATATAAGAAACATGAAAACCCCAAAAAGCTAATAAAAATGACAAAAGCACATTCAGTCAGATTATGATATGATATAAACTAAAATTACAGTAATAATTAAAACAGAAAATACAATAACAGAATGATAAATGCGTAAGTGGAAAATGACTAAAAGGGAAATAAGCAGTTGAAGCAATATATAAATATGGCCTATAAAAATTACAAAAGCACATAAATAAATTATTTTAATGTACATTTTAAAGGAAAGTGAAGACAAAATCAAAGCTATTAACAAATTATGTAATAAAATAAATAACCCTAAAAAAACAGTGAATGGCTGCCATTTCTTTCAGAACAGTGCCCTCTTTTGGTGAAAATACAATTAGCTAATCATTTAGATCACTATAATCATATATTTGGTTGGCTTTCTGATTTGATCCAAATGCATCAAATCTGATGTACACCTCTGAACCAATCTCTTCTGAAACATCTCTAAGAGAAGATATTTCCGCATGATTTCTTGGGGTTGAAACATTCCAGTTATGACTAAGACAGTTGAATAGAGATCTGTTTGATGAAGTCTAATAGTCTGGCTCGTCCTTTGCTCTCCCACACACAGGGGAATCTCCAAGCGTAAGGTTCTCTCAGCTGAAAGTCATTCTTTGTGTATACTGTTAAACTGATTTCTACGCTGGAAAAGGTCAGCAGCCAAAAATCCTTCTTTCAACAGGACAGCAAAGCGCTGGCTTTGTTTGAGTCTGTTTTATGACTCTTTTTATGGTCATTTATCACACATGCTTATGGGGTCTTCTTTCAAACATATGCTGACTTGAATGGATTTTGTGCATACGGATGGGTGGTCCATGCCGGATACGACCCCAGTTTGACCCCTAAACTGCCCATTTCTAAGCAATATGAACTGGACAGAGGTGTCAGGGGCCAATGGTCAATTCACATTGTGCATAACTGCCCGTAGCATATATGTTTCCCTGTAATACCCATGACACTTAGTGCTTTAATATTTCTTTAAACGTATGTTTAGTTTTAATTCAAGAAGCATTAGGTAGTTATGGTTTTATTAGCACAATCTACTAGTAAGTCAATTAAGATAAGTTAATTAAGTTCTTCTTTTAAATTCTGAATATTTTGTGTAATATTTTTTTCACTTTACCAGATGCAGTGTACCAATTAGCGGGAATAAATGGGTGCTTTTTACATTTTTGAATCACTGTATTTATAAAACAACAACCAATATTTTTTTCAAAACATAATAACGTAGTGGGAGATACAAGTGAATTTAAGAATTTGTTTAAATCATAAATAATGTTGGTAGAATACTATATATTTATTTGTATTTAATAAACAGTTTACCAAAAAAGTGTCCCAATTTTGCTGACTTCACTCTGTTTTATTCAGCTAGTTCCCGGGGTAAACATTTTAACTAAATGTACTAAAATAAATAAATAACTGAAAGAAAGAAAGAAAGAAAAGATCCTTTAAATACCAAAAACTGAACTAAAATAAAATATAAAATACAACTTACCTTAATATAAGACATATATAAAACAATATAAATATAAAACTTATTTTAATTCAGCTATTTCCTGAGGAAACATTTCTCATATTCATTTACTTTTAAAATAACTAAAACGGAAATATAAATAATACTAAAAGTCACAAAGACATATTAAAAAAACTGCCAAAACATGCAAAAATTACACTAAAGACTTAGCTTTTATTTGCTCTTCTAAGTTTACTTTTAAAAATTTTAGTATTTCAGCTTCAGTTAGTGTTCAAAGAAACATTTCACATTTTTATTTAGGTTTTTTTACTCTAATATTTAGGCTATATTTTATATCATTTTAACTTATTATTAATGAACACATTTGTTTGAATAGTTTTAGTTAACAATAGCAACAATGATAATTGTTCAAAACACATATATATTAGTCAAAAATGCGCAGTTCATTCAGTTCAGTATGCAATTTTCTTCTTTCAGTGAGTCATTTCAAATTATTTTCACTGCATGGGAGGAACAAACGCTGAGAGAGAATGATGCATTCCCTTTGTATTTTATGAAGGGTTTTAAAGCCACCAGGAGAAGAGAGATTGATGCCATTTTTACTCACACTTCAGGTGCACTCCATCAGCGTTAGCCACAAAAGAGCAGCTGTTCAACAAAAACAGACATAGCCTGCCCGTAAAAGCAACAGCAGTCTCCATCTTGCTTAAGCTGCCTTGTTTTACCACTAGAGAGCGCCCTAAACGAAGTCATGGTGATGTGCGCCTCACTTTCCACTTAAATGACAGCTTCTGTACAAACTTAAAAAGAAAAAAGTCTGATCTGATTGCACTGAACATGGTTCAGCAGCATACTGCACATAGAGACCGTCATAAGCAGCTAATAATGTGCAAAAGGTTCAATGACAGTGATATGCGTGATCTAAAATTAGCCATGACAGAAAAATATGTGCCATTTTAGAAGTGTTCAGAGCTATCAGCCTGAAAAAAAAAAAAGATTAGATAGCAGTCAGTCTAGCAGTGAAATATGCTGATACTAATGGTAAACATTCACAGCATGGGGCGACAGGCATCTTTCCCAGAACCAACGAATGCATAACCAGAACAGACTCCAAAGCTTCAGTCTGCAACATCAAGTGCAAGTCAAACAACTGGCATCAAAGCTTATAATCAGAAATGTTAGTACCTAGAATACTAGAAAAAAGAAAAGAAAAAAATGTCTTACTGCAGAACCTGCTGTAAAGGTACATCTTTATCACTAAAGGTATACAGTATATTGGTACCTTTTTTCTTTTTTAGTTTGTAGAAATGTTGAAGGATTTGTTTTATTTTCTGTAGTTTTTCAATATAATAATTGCTGGTTTGGTTTCTAAAACAGTATTTTTTATCACCTCTTTTCCCCCTCATACTCATGATGCAGATTTGTTTTTCTTCTTGTTTCTTCTCTCTGTAAATGTTTAATCCCATAAAGGGATTATTCCTTTCAGCATAAAATCATTTTCCTTCATTATCAGTATTTGGTGTAAATCTATTTGGTCCGCACAGCTGCATTGGCCGTGCTGTCTTAACATCATGTTATCGAGGCTGTTTAGAGATAATGATTGTTTTTAGATTCAGCAGACCCTATAATCATGTTGATTATTTATCCCAGAGGTCTCTCTTGATCCTTTCAAAACAGAAGACGTTAATGTTAGACATTTAATAAAAAAAATTAGAGAGCCATGACGCTGTGGCTTGGCAAACTCGACTAGAGAGAATTACTCTGGTGAATTAAAACCAGACTTATAACATGCGTTATGTCTTTATGCATCACTCTGAGTCTTTGATCACACGGAAGCCACTAAAACAAAGGAAAGCAGGAAGTAAATGGACCTCAGAAGATAAAAATATCTCACAGGGTATGCACTTGAAAAAGATAGCTGCCAGAGACATGTATGCACACAAAAAACTCTTAAAGCTTCGCACGTTCAGTACTTTGAACTCATTTTGCATGTACGATCTCAGCGAAATAAAGCGCAAGGAAGTGGGAAACTAAAAATAAGATCATTTTGGCTGTTATCCTAGACATTCATCTCCTCTGATTGTTCAGATGTAAAGAGGACAGAATGAGTTTAAAGCCGCATCAGTGCTTTGGCAGTTTGAATGCTGGAGAAATGGGAAAACTGTAGGTGGTCTAGTTTTGTGACAAAATTCTGCTGCTGTGGCAGTGAAGAGATAAGAGTGTTGATGAGACTTCTTCTCTGACTGAGCGTCTGTTCTCTGTGCACAAGAGGTGATGATAAACCGGTGAAGGTGTGGGGTTACTCAGAGGCCAGCTACAGACATATGGCAACAGGACCCAGGGCCAACGTCATGGAGGTGATGGAGAGATATCAGCTCAACGTGAGAAGAGCAGTTAGTATATTAACCCTTGCATGGTGTTGCATGGTGACCCATTTTCACTATTTATCAAAAGAAAAATTATATTTTTTCATTATTTTTTTTCTAAACGCATTTCTGTGAAGAACATACATCAGAACAAAATTCGATGACCAATCACTGTAGACCTCCCCCACACACTCATATAGCGTGTTCAGGGCTAACATGTTCGGGTCCTAAAAGAGTGGGACTTTTAGGTCCTGTGTACCTTCATTCTGTCCTCCTATCATCTGGGACTGCTATTAGTATAGGTATGTGTGTTTATGTGTGTGTGAGAGAGCCTGTAAGAGTGTGAGTGTCAGTTTTGTGTTTCTGCCCTGTAACTTCTGCCACTGTAATACTGTCATAAATGTGATCTACCAAAGGTAAAGGGCAAATTTTCACCATAAATGCTGTTAATATTGCTTGTGATTGGGATGAAGTACTCTGAAGTACAGTCACTCTGTTATTTATTTATTTATTTTTTTATAAACTTTTGTCTTTGTGCTCAGATCAGTGGCTGGCCACTGGACAGTGCAGCATAAACATGACCTACTTGACACCACTGACATTTAAACAGCAGAGGGCTTTTCATTGTTAATCTCCAGCGAAAACCCTAACCACGTAGATATTGATATATGACTAACATGAAAAATAGACCTAATATGCATCACTTTATTCTAAAAATAAAATAAAAATGAAACTTCCTAGTTTGTTAAACTTACTACAGTACTAGCCTTACAAATATCCCTATCTATGGCTTAATTATTAGAAGTATTGAACCATGTGAAAGTTTTTTTGTTTTGTTTTTTGTCGTAGCCTATTAACTTAACCTGTTATACCTTTTGTATAATAGGTTAACCTCAGGTTAACCTCAACTTCAGTTTTATCATGGTTAAACTATGGTTAGTGTAACAAAACCCTGGTTACTTGGTTTACATTAATCTTCTAGTAGTATTAGTAGTAGTAGTCCTAGTAGTAAAAACCATGGTGATAAAAAATCTGTGTTGAAAGACATTAAACATTAAAATTTCTCAAAAAAACAAAAAAAACAAAAAACAACCCCCCCCCCCTGAAATTCCTTAAAAACAGTCGACCCCCTGAAAGTCACTGTATGATTTTCTACACTGGCCACTAGGCTCCCGGTACTGACAGCTCTGCCTGTCAATCACTGCACCGCTGGCTTCTTCCCACCAGGATGAAGTTCCAGGAGCGGTCGTGCTGACCGCCGTTAACGGAGAACTGTCGGTCGTTCGTTCGTTCGCTATGACGTCACGGGAGTTGCCGTTCTGACCGAGCCACCTGTCAATCACTCATTCACGGAGAGCGTGGGGGAAATCACCGGGCGGATCAGCGCGTGAATCCTCTGCTGTCCACGATGCTGGATCCCGACGCGGCATCAGGTGAGGATAACAGCCCTCCGCGTGCGTGAACGGTTCAGCAATCCGGAGGGACATAAGCAAGAAGTATGGATAAACACGACAAGAAAGCGAAAAAGGATTCAGGGAAGTCTACGAAACGCACAGGGAAGCTGTTCCGGAGAAAATCGTTCAAATCAGTGGAAACTTTGGTGAGTAAGATCTTAAAAAGTTTGGGGAGCTTGGCTAACGGCGGAGAAACGACCGGACGCTCGGATGCTGAGGATGATGATGGTGGCTTTGGAGAAAGCGCACCTTGCGCGGGGAACTCAGGACATGTGCGGAAAGAGGACGGCAGCCAGGTTAGGAAAAGTTGCTCGCTTCCCTGCCGTTCCTCCGCGAAGGAGCGCCTGTTCTCGCTTTACGGGGATAAAACGCCCGGCGTGCTGGGTCTGAAGAACCACGGGAACACCTGCTTCATGAACGCCGTCGTACAGTGCTTGAGCAACACGGACCTGCTCGCCGAGTATCTGTGTCTGGAGCGATATAAACTGGATCTGTGTCACAGGGGGATGAACGGTTTCGTAAAGAATGAGAATGGGAATGAGAAGGGAGAGGTCACGGAACGGCTCGCGACTTTGGTCCGTGCGCTTTGGACTTATCAATACACTCCTCAACTCTCGGCTGAGTTTAAGGTAGATTCAAGTGAACTGTAACTTTATTATTTTGTCACTGACTAACAGTTACAGGATCATCTAGGAATCCTTGAAAGTTCCTCAAATATCCCATAGTGTTTAAGGAACTTCAAGCTGCTCAAATGCTCTTCACGTTATTATGGGGTTAAACTACTGGTACACTACTGTTAGGAATAAAGATTTAATAATAGGTTTTACTGCCTGACATTAGAAGAACTTTTTAAGGCCTTCAAAGAGCATGCAAAATCACACATGCATTTTTATGACAAAATACAGCATTTATTGAGAATGTGCACGTTTAAGAAGAGTATCATGTCATGACAGATGATCAATTGAAATGGTGAACACTTGGAAATCGTACAGGATCATCTAGGCATCATGTGAAGGTTCCTCAAATATTCGATTTTGGAACTCTTTCATTTCAAGCTGCTCAAATGCTCTTAAGCGTTATTAAGATAATGAAGGAAACTACAGTATAAAGTTAAAGCAGGAACTTACAGTATGGGTTCCATTTAAAAATAGGTTTTACAGCCTGATACATTACAGTAACTTTTTAAGGTTTTCAGAGAGTAAAATATTTCATAATTGTGACATAATACTGCATTTATTGTAGGCCTTTCAAAAAAAGTAATGTCATGCCAGATGAAAATGAACAAGTGTTATTAAAATAGTAAAAGAACAACAACTTGGAGATAGTAAACACATTCCCCTTATATATTTGTTGACAAAGAATCTCATGGACATGTGTGGGGTCAATTATACATATAACTTAAAATCAGCTCATGGAGCTTTCTCTCTGGCCAGTTTGTTCAGTATGTGAGCAAATACGTTCCCACAGGGTGATCGCTTCTTAGCAAAAAATAGATCAGGATGAGAAACTTTCCAAAGATAACATCCGTAAGAGTAAACTTAAAAACTAGAGTGCATTCTCAGATAAGACATCACAGAACTGGATACCGAACACAAAGATGAACACTTAGCTTTCTCAGAAATCTACTACCAGCGTAATACATTTACTAGGAGAATGATGACAAAAGATTTTGCCGCTTTATTCTTTAAGACAAAGGGGGCAGATGGCAAAAAGCTGAAGGTTTACTTTATGGTAGTATATGAATGTTTCATACGGATTATTAGTTCTTTGTCATCTACATAGAGGATATAGTCCATTATTGCTTCCTAAAGGCATGTATGGATGGATCCATTAAGAACCTTTGGAATCTTTCCATTCCACAAAGAATTCCTTATAGTCCAAAAAGATTCTTTAGATTATTAAAACCTTCTAAAGTCTGTTCTGATATCATCAGCTTCTTTAAGGTCCTCACAGGGTTAAGCCATTTCTCTTGAAGTACTGTAGGAGTAGCTAAAGAAACTAGCAGGTGGGAGAATGCAGAAAAGATTTCAGTGGAAAAGCGTCATGGAGAAGAGGTGGGAGTGTAGCCATAAGGTAGACCCGATGCTCTGACGGGAAACAGAGGCCCAGTTCTATTCACACCCTACCATCAAAAGTCTGAAATGATTGCCTAGAAGGCCCCCGTCTGGGCTGACTGTTACACAAATGGAGAATTGCAAGAATACTCTAGGCAAAATATAAGGCTGTGCCCACTTAAATCTAAATCCAAGATCATCTACTGTATACTGTATTTTGGGTGTCTTCACAAGACAACATTAACAGCCTCATCAGATTCAGAGCCTAATGACTTGCATGTCATAAATTTACATTAGGCCGCCTGAGGCATGATTTGCTTTTTCCTGTAGACAGAGCCCAGAGTATCTTGTCTAGAGATGACATAAATAAACTCTCTCTGCTTCTCAGATGTCTGCGAGAGTTAATGAGTGCCTAACCGCAGATACGGGGAGCCATCTATAAACAATCAAGAGCTCTACCCTATAATTTATGCCTCCCACTGCGCTTAACTTCATTTGCTTAATATCGGCTTCAGTAAAGTGCAATCTATTTCTAATTAGACTGAAATGGACCTGAATTATCCAGTGAAGTGGTGACTGCTTCAATTGTACTATTTCTAATGCAATCGAAAACCAAAATCTTGTGTAACTTGTGAGGTGGAACTCAAATCAATGAGCTGTTAAAGGGGAAAGGAGCTTGATGGTAGAGCTGGCATGCGCTTGATGGATGTCAGGCTGGTATTTCACAGATCACAAGGTCGAGTTGTGTATAGTTCCTGACTGATGTCTTTTCAAGCTCGAAGGGGAATGTAGCAGTGTTAATGGTTGATCTGGGCACATATTAAAGGAATAGTTCACCCAAAATTGACAATTCTGTCATCATTTGCTCTCGAGAACTTCCAAAGGAAAATATTTTGAAGAAAGTGTAACCAGGCTGTTTGGTATTCCTTTGTGTCCAGCCCGAACAAAGAATATCCTACAGACTTGAAACTACGTGAGGGTGAGTAAATGATGACAGAATTTAAATTTCTGGGTGAACTATTCCTTTAAGTCATCAAGTCTGCTGTGTCAGTATTGGGAATAAAAACAAATGGAATTCAACATTTTGTACACCACAGTGTACATCTAAAAGTTGATCAAACTAGAAGATACATGCATTCACAGGAAACCAAAAATTGATGGCTTATCTTTTAAGGAAGGGCGTACAGGAATCTGTAATGCTGTCTGAGATAAGAACGTCTAAAAAAAATAAAAAAATAAATAATTTTGGAAAATCTGTATTTTTAAATAATAAAAAAAATTATATGTAATATAATAGTACATTTTATTTGTTATGATTTGTTATTCTCGTAATTAGAAATTACAAATTGAGAATTTGAAATGACTTTTAAAAATCCTTATCCAATCCTTAACTCCCATGGAAATTAGTGTTTTAATATGAAATAGACAGAAAATTGCATTGCCAAATAATTTAATGACGTCTAACACAATTAATTATTTTTTCCTTATATTTGGGTTCACTGACGAGATGCTGAGCAAAAAAGGCCTTTGAAGATCAAAGCTTTGATATTTTTCATGTCCAGCTTCTTTAATACTATTTTTAAATCTTTAATTATTTAATGGATGATGTTGATTTTCCTTCTTATGACTCCTTTCCTGATATATGCATATTTATATGTATATATATATA
>JAUMHI010000039.1:3599611-3617989 GCA_032359435.1 Enteromius unitaeniatus | reverse complement strand
TCTTAATCTGTAATTAGTCCATTTACAAGGTCTCCTTTTCTGAAAAATTTAATATATTTCCACCACGCTGTCATTTTTAGCACATCTCAAATTATGTATTATGTGTAATGGCATTCTGGGGTGGGAGCCTACATTTGTAGCTAGTATTTTATGTATCAGAGAGACTGTAAGCATAACACACTGTTTGGACAAAATTACAGGGGATTACAGGGGACAATTACTTTTGGGCAGAGAAACAAAATCATTCTGCTCACAAATTATGTTTGCCTTGTTTTTCCCACCTTTATTTTGTAACATGTAATTTAACCTCAAGCTTTTCACAATGTTGTCTCCTAAGTAACCAAATGCAGTAGTTTTTGATAATAAATAAATAAAAATGGATGTGGCGGGAGTGACATCACACATGTGGGACAGTTGTACCTATTGAAAAACTGATACAGTATTGTTCACACAATAACGTCTCGGTTACGTATTGTAACCCTGATGGAGGGAATGGAGATGTTATGTTGTGACGACAGACTGGGGTCATTACTTGGGAGCCCTGATTTGCTCTGATAGAGAGAAAACGGCATTGAAAATTGCTAGTGGAATTTGCATACTGAGCCACTCCCCCGCAGAGTGGGTATAAATAGGGCAGCAGGTGCATCTACTCATCAGATGTTGCTGAGGAACCGAAAGCCAGGTCCCTGGGCCCCCAGCGATGGGTCGAGGCTGTGGCAGGGGGACATAACGTCTCCGTTCCCTGATGGGGAATACAATACGTAACCGAGATGTTCCCTGTCTGTCAGTCATTATGACGTTATGTCGTGATGACAGACTGGGGTCCATATAGAAAGCGCCACAGCCAAGAGCCCTGTCACAACCAACAGCACTGCAATTGGTTCTGGTTCTCCAGCATGGCGACGATTGCTGCGCAAGGTCGTAACCTTGTACTTTGCTACTGTAGGGAGCCAAACCGCGCGTTACTGAGCTAGAGAGTATTTTAAACTCTAGAGAAGAGATCCTCCTTTTTGTTGTTACAGTTTGGCGGAATGAGGGGGAAGCGTGCTACGGGGAACCACACCCTGCCCGTAGGGAGATATATGTGCGGTAACACAAATATGGACTAACCCGCAGGGTAGTACACATATGAATATGCTTCAGGGTCTAGTTCCACCCACAGGGAGAAGGACTAGTCCGCAAAGACGGGCCGAGGGAAGACACGAGTTTACCATCTGGGAAACAAGAGATTACACGTGGGGAATCATACGAGCGGCCACCTATCCCAGTAGAGGGGCTGACCTTCCGGGCAATGCAATCACCTAATACTGGGCCTAGCATGAGACTGCTCTGCCCCAGTATGACTGCTGTTGATGCTTAGAGGATGCTCGACCAGGGTCCGCAAAAGAGGAGATACAACTGGGAGAGTGAAGGCGCTCACATCCTCTGTGAGGGGGAATGGCACAGCAAGCAGGACACCAAGTGGTCTAATCTATCTGTTTTGCAACAGAGAAGAAGAGACCGGTACAACCCGGAGGTTGTAATACCATGCGAAAGTATTTGATGTCACCCAGCCCGCAGCTTGACAGATATCTGCCAGTGAGGCCCCTTGTGCCAGTGCATGGGAGGGGCTACACCCCTAGTGGAGTGAGCTCTCACGCCCAGGGGACACGGCTTGTCTTGGGCCTGGTACGCCAAGACGATGGCATCCACTATCCAGTGGGCCAACCTCTGCTTGGAGACAGCCTTCCCTTTCACATCCAGGAGCCACACATGGAGGTTCCACAGGTCTGGGCGCGGGTGCCACAGGATGCCGTACCCCTGAGAGAGGAGACCCTGCCTCAGAGGTATGCGCCAGGGAGGAGCTGTCACAAGGAGCATGAGTTCCGTGAACCAGGTCCGGGTGGGCCAGTATGGCGCAACCAACAGGACCTGTTCCTCGTCTTCCCTGACCTTGCACAGTGTCTGTGTGAGCAGGCTCACTGGGGAAAAGGCGTACTTTCGTCGATAATGGGACCATCGGAGTCCCCAGTCTGCCTGATGTTGTACAGCGGTGGGCAGGGCAGCTGTGTTGAGCAGAGTTTTTCCTGTACTGACTCAACACAGTGCCTCTGCCCGTGTCCCTGGAGGGACTGGCCGAAAGTCTGGTGGGAAGTACTGCATCCCTGAACCGTGACTTCCTGGCCGCTGGCAATGAGAGGTGCTGTGGGCGACAGTGAGGCAGCAGTTGAGTGCACATAGTCAGGCCACAAGCACCTGGGCCCAGAGAGGGATGAGTCTGTTCTATCTTTGACCTTTTGGGCACCGCAGGCCCTTGAGCCTGTGGCGGAACGCAACAAAAAGGAAACAAAAGATTCTCCACCCGGCCCTCCTCTGGTGGAGGGAGCGGTGCAGCCACCATCTCCCAAGAACAAGTCTCTCACCTCTCCGGGCCGTCCGTCTCAGGGCCGCTTCGCTCCCTGGAGACAGGGACGGCGCCGCCCTTCTGCGTGGGGCCCTACGCTGTGGCCTCGACAACGTCTCACCCGGCAGTGGGGCCGCCACCACAGTACAGTGGCGCCCTCGGCGACGAGCAGAACGAGACTAGCCCTGCGGTGGAAAGGTGGTAGCTGGAGGGTCACACCAGGGCAGGATGTACTGGATGGCCTCAGTCTGCTTTTGAACTGCAGAGAACTGCTGCTCAAAATTCTCCAGTGTCGCTGAATAGGCCAGCCTGAGTGATCGGGGTATCGAGAAAGCGAACCTTCTCTGTGTCCTTCATCTCAGCCAGGCTTAGCCATAGGTAGTGCTCCTGGGCCACGAGTGTGGACATCGGCCGCCCGAGGGACCACGCCGTGACCTTCATCGCCCGAAAGGGCGAGGTCGGTCACTGAGCGCAGTTCTTGCATCAACTCTTTCAATGCCTTGGCCTGATGAACTTGCAGGATGGCCATGGCATGCAGAACTGAAGCAGCCTGCTCTGCTGCACTGTAGGCTTTGGCAGTCAGAGCTGCCGTGGCTCTACAAGGGCCAGGCGGGAGGCGAGAGCGAGTCCACTCAACCTGGGGAATGCCCTTGTACCCCTTGGCTGCTCCACTGTCGAGTGTAGCGAGACCGCAGACCGCCCGAATCTTCATCCTCGCCATGCTGTGATCGACATCCGATCATCCAATGGTCCACCGAACAAAATGTGCCACCCGGAGGCGGTCCAGACAAATTGCTGGTGAACTGCACGGGGCAGTCCCTGCAAGAGGTGTGAGAGGGCCGCGAGTACATGCCTGGCAGGGAAGCTCTCACAGACCTCAAGTCAGCACCCGCCCTCGCCGCGGAGTCAACACTCACTCGCCCCTCCCCGGAGGAGAGAGAGGCGAGACCGCAGCACTGTCAGGGGCATCTCTTCGCAATGAGGACATGACCCCTCCCCAAAAGCGTCCTCAGCGTGCTGGATCCCCAGA
Source organism: Enteromius unitaeniatus (assembly GCA_032359435.1). Classification (NCBI taxonomy): domain Eukaryota; kingdom Metazoa; phylum Chordata; class Actinopteri; order Cypriniformes; family Cyprinidae; genus Enteromius; species Enteromius unitaeniatus. The sequence continues at coordinate 3,614,576 of JAUMHI010000039.1, read as the reverse complement.
CACTGAAGACAGCGATTGTGGCCGTCGTTGGCTGACAGATAGTGACCGCAACCAGAAGGACACGGCCGGAACGGCATCCTTAAAAGGACGACTGCCAACTGTGTCAGAAACTGTGTGAAACACCCAAGGGAATTGCTGGAACACACAGGAACTCCATTGAATGCGCTGTAATGCCACACTGAACAGCCCCCACTTGAAGAAGATCTCTCTTTTCTTCTTGCGTTCAGGAGAGAACTGCATCTACACAGCTCTCGGCTCCAAAGCAAAATCTGATGAGTGGATGCACCTGCTGCCCTATTTATACCCGCTCTGTGGGGGAGTGGCTCAGTATGCAAATTCCACTAGCCAATTTACATTAGCGTTTTCTCTCTATCAGAGCGAATCAGGGCTCCCAAGTAATGACCCAGTCTGTCGTCACAACATAACGTCATAGTGACTGACAAACAGGGAACTATAGACATACTGTACAAGCCATTTGAAAAGAAAGAAAAATGATCCCAAGTCATATAACAAAAAAATACAAAAATATATTGGTTAAAAATCAAGTTGAAGAGACACTTAAATATGGTATAGAAGTTCCTTGAATCATTTTAAAAATAATTAAACATTTCCTATTTATTGATGATTGTGGTGTTTTCTATTTGTATGGCAGCTTCTAGGGCATCTATATATCTATATATTTGATATTTTATGACCTTCTAATTTACAGAGGATGCTACTTCAGAAGCTGAAGCTGCTCACTAGGTTTTGGATCAGAGCTTGTGTTTCCCTCTCAAATCTGTCTTATTGTATAATAACTTTCTTTTGTTGGTATAAACAATATTTAACTTGCATATGTCAAAGCCAGTTCTTAAATCTCCATTTATACCTGCAGATATGTAGCATCAGATACCAGCGGCTGGAATTAGTAGTAATCATACCAGTAGGATCTGCTTAAATGTCAGAATTGAGGTCTGCATTGCGCGTTTAGTGAACTGTCATGTATATTTATGCAAGTGCCTTTTTCTAATGATCTCAGGAGAGTGGCGGTCGTTGGAACAGAGTGGGTTTTTTTCTACTTATGAATATACATGTGCACACCTCACCACAGATGAAATAAATTCACAAATGGCACAAACATTAATTCATCTCACTTCCACAATATCCCAGACAACTCTATATGTCTCACAACAACGGGTACTTTGTTCCTTGCTGGATTTACTAGTTTGTTTTCTGGCAGGAACAGACTGTGCATGTACTATCAGACAAAACTGAGCATATAATTGCAAATGAGTATCAAGATGCTGAGGTTCAACAATAGCAATATCTACAAGATGGATTTTCAAGGATAATGAGGCTGAAAGTAGCAATATTTAAAAAAAAAAATTATGGAATTGTAAAGTTAAGGTAAACTAGTTTTGAAGATATTGCTATTTTGTCGTGTCCGGTGTAGACCAGAGGTGGGTAGAGTACCCAAAAACTGTACTGAAGGAAAAGTAAAAGTACTTACAGGAATATTTACTCAAGTAAAAGTAATACACAGAATAAATTAGGATACTTTTTTATCCAGTATCGGATAAAAAAACTACTCAAGTAGTTAGTTACTAGTTATTTTGTATCATATACTGAATATCCATAGTTGGATATATAGGTAAAATGTATTATATATATACAGGACTAATATAATTCATAATTAGTCAATTATTTCCTTGAAAATGTAATCGCGATTATTAATTACAATTTTCACATTTCACTCTGAATGATGTGTATTCATGCTTATAAACAAGCTGAAGACACTAACTGAAAAACCTTTATTGCTTTTCTTTAGTATTAAGCCTCAAATGACAGTTATACTTGGGCTTGACCTATTTTTTTAAGTAGAAAAAAGAGAAAACATTTGAATGGTATTATAATGTTATAATTATACTACAGAATATATTTCAGTTATGCAAATCAGAATTTTCATCAGTCTTCAGTGTCGCATAATCCTTCAGATATCCTTCTAATATACTGATTTAATATCAATGCTGTTCTTTTTAGTCTTTTATTTATAAGTATCCAGAACAAAATGTCACAGGTTCCAAAAAATATTAGGCAGCAAAACACTGCAATAATTAGTGAATGATTTCTGAAGGATGTTTGAAAATGCATCACTGAATTGAATTATTAAGTATTTTAATTAACCTCTGATATGGAGAAGAGTGAAAACATCTAAAATAACCGCTACTAATCATCTGAACATAACTAAACGAATGCACATTTATGGACTTTCTTCTGTTTGTTCTGCCGAATGTAAACACGGTCTGTAAGTGTAAATATTAATTTAGTCTAACCTTAGGCAAAGGCGTTCTGCAACTGCGCAGAGGTAACGCGGGTTTGGTGCATGCTCATTTCATACTTTTTTCAGCTTATTTAATGTATTAATTAATAGTCTTCATAGTTAGAAAACAATAACCTTTGCAGATTTGAAGATCCAAAGCCACGTCTTCAACACTCCTGTTGTCCTTTAACTTTCTGTTACTACTAGTCCTACACGATTAATCATATCACAATCATGATGTCAGCCTATGCGATTACATTACAGCAAACGTTGCGATTATATTAAATAAACAAATGCATTCATAGACATAACAAGATATTCATTCTTGCATTCACACCAGGATTTTAGCTCGATTTAATTTTTATCTCAAACTTCGGCCAACCAATCGGCAAGAAGAGGTGGGTTTAATGTGCGCAAACAAACTTCGGCCAACCAACCGGCAAGAAGAGGTGGGGTTTAACATGTGCATTATCCCCACCTCTTCTTGCCGATTGGTTGGCCGAAGTTTGTTTTTGTTGTGATGAACACCCTGTACCCATAGTGTTTGTTTCGGTATTGCAGCCTTTGTGTTGTCTTTCGAGAGCGGGTTTTTTCCAGTGTATTCAGAGGGCACACAGCAAGACGATCGAGGGGTTATGCATACGGTTTGAGATAAAAAATGAAATCGAGCTAAAATCCTGCAACATCGCATAGAGCACCTTTAAGCATGAGTGATTTACATGTTAAGTCAATGCAAAGACACAATTAGACATCCGTTTGCGAATAGCGAGATATATTTGCCCAAGTCACCTCAGGGGTGAAAGCACTTTTAGCAAAGAGGGATTTGAGAAAATGATTGGCACACTGGACAAGAGATACCAAAAGAAATATACTAAGTATATGTTACATCCTGCTAAAATGTTTTGGGACAACATGTAAAAATATAAAAATGGGTTTTATTTATCTGTACTTTTGACTTTTATTTAGTTTTAAAGTTATTTTAATGTAATTTAATTCATTAATGTAAGGATATTACTGTACAATTTAGTTTTACAACTAAATATCCTCTAAAAGTATTAGTTACCCAAAAAATGTATTCAAGTAAATGTAATGAATAAATGTAATTCGTTACTACCCAGCTCTGGTGTAGACACGGTATGAGGCATTAAAAGCAGCAGTAAATTTTAGCAAAATCAAACTAATAATACAAATATTAAAAATATAATATAAAATATTAGGATAAGCAGTTGTTTGAAAAGTTTTGATAATATGAATCATTTCATATTCATATGTAAGGACATTTGAATCTGGAAATTTTGCGGCATGTTGAGCTGGGCTGTGTTTCCTGTACATAAATGAAACTCAATAATTAACTACCATAGCTAGTCTAGACTGTACCCGTAGTAACATGCTCACACGTCTGTTTTCTCAACCACATTTATTTATGATTATTAATGATGCAAATCTCAGACATGTATCATATGACCACTTTACTAATTATTTAAGGGGCTCTGTTTAAGCATTATAGCGCATAATAAACCCTTTTCAAATTTCCCGGTTTCTCATTAGCAGAAGTCATCATAGTTCAGTAAACTTCGAGAGCAGTGAATGGGAGAGTACCACAAACATATATTTTGCATTGACTTTGAATCAAAGAGAAAAAACTAAAAAGACTGATAACGGCAATCAGAAAAGAAAATGAATAGGTTATTTCCATAACCCAGGTTCCCTGAGACATGGGAACAAGTACTGCGTCTATTAAGATTATATAACTGAATAACTGAAGCCTATTTAACACGCAGTGAAACTGCACAGCCATTGGTTGTGCAGTGGTAATTTTTAAACCAATGGGCTGGCTGCCGTGCTGCAGCAACCAATGGTTGGCTTCTGCCGAAGCTCGTCTGAGGGGGGCGGGGCCGTCTATATATAGCAGCTGAACCGCCACAGGACTTCAGGTTACTTTGACTGAAGCAACAGGCACTTACTTTAGCATACGCAGTGATCGTTCCCGTGTCTCAGGGAACCTGGGTTACGGAAGTAAGGCTTGATTCAGGGACAGAAAAGATGCACGTCGCTGAAGGAGAAGAAATCTAAAGTGCTGTGGTGGTTCAGCCGCTATATATAGACGGCCTCAGGTGAGCTTCGGCAGGAGCCAGGCATTGGTTGCCACAGCACGGCGGCCAGCCGATTGGTTTAAAAAATTACCACTGCACAATCAATGGCTGTGCAGTTTCCCTTTGTGTTAAATAGGCTTCAGTTAGGAGGGAAAAAGGAGTTTTTAACAGGGAACATCCTTAAACGTTATGAGCAAACATTCTTCCAGCATCATTTACAATGTTCATTCAAAGTTATCTGGTCTTTAATAATGTTCTCAAAACATAAGCTTAAAAACATTAATTTATATAGTGTTTATGGAATGTTTTTCTGAAACCATCTATGAAGGTCCCATAATGTTAGCAAAAAAAATATTTCACCAAAATATGAAAATTACTAGCTTGGGCTCACCCATACTTCCTTTGACACTACATTAATTTTGCCAGCAAAGTTAGTCTGGCAAAGCTGCCGTTTTAGAGCATTTCCGTTCCCAAAAACGTGGGAACCAATGAGAAACGAGCTCCACCACCTGAGATTTTGAAGCCCAAGAAAGTGCTTCCACTTTATTAAAAAAACAGTTCCACAAATATCTTAATTTGTGTTCTGAAGATGAACGGAGATCATATGGGTTTGGAACAACATGACGGTCAGGGATTGATGACAGAATTTTCATTTTTAGGTGAACTAACCCTTTAACTGTTGTATGCACTTTCACAAGAGAATGACGTTCTAGCGGATGATGTTCCAGCTCTACTTGCAGCTATAGTTGGAAATCACATCCCTGTTTGACATTTTAAGCAGCTGGAGTTAAAATGTCAAACAGCAAATAGGACTTATTTATAGCCCAAAATAGGCTTTTGACTTGGGCCAGTAAGAAACCAGCTCAGCAACTGCATAGAAACCAGCCTAATGGTGCATTTTAGCCAAACCATTATGATAAAGATGGCCAATGATGCAACTTCTTTGGTTTATTTCCTAGATGTTAACCATCATTCCAGATTATGATGAAGAATATGATGCTTTTATTTTCTGTCAATAGATTAAATAATATATCACTCTGTCACTGTACCAGAAGTCACTGCCATGTGACAGAGAGTCTAATTGTCAAGCAAGACATGTAATATTACTTAAGTCTGTTATGCCAGTCACATGTTAATTAATTCATTAAATTAAAATCCCAGTGCACTTTCCTGATCTCTGGAGTGGTGTGTGCTCATATCACTGCTCAATCTGGATATGATAATGCTTTATGTGAACCGTTCTCTGAAATTAGACTCCCTGTGTTATCTCTAATGCGCACTGAAGAGCCATGCTTGTGTAACACTTAAAAAGCAATGTATTAAGATTAATGTTGTTGGATGTAATGATTGCTGAAGACATTTGTTTTCATCTGCTCCTAAGAGACTGAAGTTTCTTCATGGCAAGTTCTTGTACTGCACATTTTTAATTGGATGTATTATGCGTGATTAAATGTATGCTGAGATGCTTGTTAGGTAGCAAGCAAGTCATTCAAAACTTTATGCCAACACATTGCAACTGGTTTTATTCTTAGGCTTTTCATCACAACATTTTAAACACATTTTTTAATATTGCTTTAAGACAGACGCATTTGCACCTCAATTAGTAAGTCTTTTCACTCTCTCTGAGATTGTCATTTCTAACATGCCATGGCTTTTATATGATGCAATATAGTCTAAATGTCACTACCTCTGTATGCTGTCAATATGACATTGATTGTTGTTACAGAGATGGCAGCTATATAGCAAATTAAGCATTGTGGCCAGTGTAGGTGCCATTGTAAGCAGTATTATTGTGCTTGCAAAACTCAGAGCGGCTGTTCCAAGTTTCTCTTGACAACATTGTCTAGTTATGCTTCTTTGTGTCACATTTGTGCTTCTGTAGCAACACTCAGATGAGTCATACTTTGGTAACGTTTAACTAAAAGGTTCCATATGTTAACATTAGTTAAAGGAATAGTTCAAAGTAACAAAAACTTTCAGTCTGAAAGTGAAGATTGTTTGCCAATGGTAAATATATAACATAATATATAAAACATTTTAATTATCAATGTGTTTATGCGGTTTAAGGTTCAACAAACACATTGTTATTCCACATACTGTACATTATGGTTTCTCCTTTAAGCCTTTTTTTTAATTCATCATTCTAAAAAAGTGAGGTGTGCTCTGATTGGCCAGCTATCCAGTGTGTTGTGATTGGCAGAATACCATAAAGTGACAGAAATGTTATGCTACTTACACAATAACAATAAAAGCCATAACAAATGAGGCAAGCTCTACCCTTCCCTGCTTAAAACTCACATTTGAATAGTAAGTAGCAGGTTCTTTCATAAGAAAACATTACTTACTTAAAAGTTGTGAGTCAGAAGCGCTAGACTGTTCTTGCAGAGTTAGAATCGTATATAGAACCTTATAGTCTGTGCACAGTCAGCATAGACTGCTCTGTCAGGTTCAGGAATCAGTCCTCTGTATATGCGCTAAACACACTCTAATATTTGGGTTGAACTTGTAAATACAACTTGACCCAGTTTTTTCCTCTTTTTTTAAAGCACAAACACTTTCACAATGAAACACAGCGTCTCCAGAACATGGCGCATACAGCAACACTACAGCGAGAATAATAGTTCCACCTTTTTTGTTGCAGAAACATTTTGGGGGTTGTTATGAAAATACGTGGGGGCATGTTTAAACGAGCCAGTTTAGGAGGGTTTAGACAAGTCATAACTTTTATAAAAAACACATCTATCTCTTTGGTTTTGAAACTTTAGAGATCTTATCTATGCACTTGCAAAATGAAAAGCTTGAAATCGCATCATATGACCACTTTATATCTCTGTGGTAAAAACAAGCTCTAGATATTTTCACTTCCTAACTATTTTCGTCATGAAAAAGGCATTTGCAAACAAGTGGCTAAATGGGACTGCAGAGGTTGTCAGGAACATTAAACATCATTATGCCATCATAAACTTTTTTTTCATAAATCATACATTTATGGCCTACAAAAACATTACTGAAGCACTCAATTCCTTGATCTGATCACTGCTTAGAATTTTTTTCTCTTTTAAGTTTTCTCATTCCCAAACCACTGATTTCATGCTGTTGTTTATGACTCTGTGGAACTAGATCTGGTGCATTAATAATGCATGACATTTCTCATGAAGGGCTAGTAAACGGCATCATAGGACCACACCATCGGGTATGATTTCACTCTGGAGTCAGGAGAGTCAGAATCACATTCGATGTATCCCAGCAGCTCATCAGCTTCTCCACACTGGAAGCAGCTGAATGTTGTTCTGTTCAATAAATCTCCTGCGTACAGATTATGTCCTGCTGTTGTAAAATCACTTAACTACTGACCTATGGTTACCCAACAGTTTCAGATTTAAACTGTAATATTTATTGCTCTGGCCTTTTTCTTTTTAAAATTATAAATTATTTTTGGCTAACCAAGGTCTACATAATAAAATGAGAGATGGAGGTAGCCTATGGCTACACAGCTCAGCATGCACATTGTGAATAGTGTTGTAAACTTTTTCACGAGACCAGGAGACAGACTTTGGATTTGGAAGCAAAATTCTCTTTATTCTGAAAACCCCTTTAACACCTTTACCTTAAATCCTCAATACAATATACTTCACCTTAGTTTCTAATATGATGTTATTTTGGGATGTAAGATCAGCAGATCTAAGAACGATTCTTAAATTTGTAATCCTACAATAGTCTTAAGTTAATAGTTTTTGATCAAGCCAGAAATGTGCTTAAAAGTTCCATTTGAAATAAACGATTCTAGTAATGTTACGTTCGATTTTACATTTGCACATTTCCTACTAAAGCACTGTATCAGAGCTTGAGTCATTGGAAGCACCTTCGTTCACCTGCAAACCACCTGACTATTTTTTTTTTCCTACTTCAAAACATTATTCAGACTGATCACATATTTAATTTAATTTGTGTAAGTGTACAGATACAAATATATATCACTTTGAAGATGTCAAGTATTTCATTTAAAAATAAAATAGTCACCACATACTCCCTCGGTATCGATGGCAGCCTGCATGCCGTCAAAATGTATCGTCTGATGTGTTTCTGATTCAAAACACAACAAGATTTTAGGAGTTAAAACTGTCTTAACCAAAATGTATGTCATCTAAATGAACCCTTTTATGACACATTTGGGATGATAGTGTCAGAGCTTGATGTAAGCATTACTAATCAGTGTGTACACATCGTTTGTGCATCTGCATAGAAATGACTTTGTGGGTAATAATAAAAATGGATATATGCCGCAGCTCTACGTGTTTATAAAATTTGCTGAAGGAGACGATGGAGTTGGAGTGCTGCCATATCCTTCTTTCTATTCATTTTCATTTCATATTAATTTTGATTATGATCACACAATAAATCAGTATTTAACTCATTAAATTACATAAAAGCTGGATCCATCAACAAACAGTTTCATGGCATTCAGCAGTGCATACTCTCAGATTTGATCATATAGTGTGTACGCTTAAATCCACAACAGCGCTTATACTTGAAAAGTGCTTGACATCACATAAGGGTCTAAGCAGATGAATGCACTTTTTATTCCCATTGCAGGTTTTTGAAAATGTTAGCTGTTCTTGCTGCTCACTGCTCTAAATTATGATGATTGGGGATATTATGTATGTTAATGACGTTAATTAGGCATTGTTTACAAGTCAGCTGAAACCTTTCATTTGCATGCAAGTTCAAGATCATTTGTGATTCATTCCCTGTTGAAAACAGCATATGCTAGTTAGGTTTTAAAGCTAGGATGCTGGTTTATGCTGGTCCTTTGCCAGCACATGACCAACATAAATCAACAAAGAACCAACTTAAACCAGCATCCCAGCTTCAAAACATTCCTAACCAGCATATGCTGGTTCCCCTTCAGTCAAGTCACTCCAAAGTTACATATGGGAACTCACATGAGAGACCAATCGCCTTTGAGTTTAAGAACAGGCCAATGAACATTGGCATGCACTGACTGCATCCAGGTGCACCTCATCACTATGTGAGTATAAGAGAGCACAGATGCAGTGCACCTTAAGACTTTCGCTTCAGAGCCTCGCGATGCTGAGTTGGAATCGGTTGGCACGAAGAGATCTAAAAAAAAGAGTTCCTGTGAGTTCATCTCTCTCCCTCTCTGACAGCAAATGACTGGGCGGCTGTCAGCGGGTCCTGCAAATCAGCTTTTTGCACTCCAGCAGAGACCTACTGAGTGCACGTCAGATTACTTGTTTTGGGTGTTTGAGTAGGGAGAAAGACAGTAATTGGAACAGTTCTCTTACCTGTCACGGATGAACTCAATTCGCTGGAACAAATGCCCTGAGCGCTTGGAATATTTCCTACTATATTATACGACAACACAACAATTTCATGTTCTCATATATGCACAATCCACTCTTAGACAGGAATTTGCTTCTAAACATGAACTGTATGCCCTCTATCATCACCGTTTTACGTTGTTTTCCTCATTCCCTCATTTCCCTCATTCCCTCCCTTTGTGTAATAAAAGTGTTCATCTTTCCACAAAGACATTGCTTTGTAAACCTTGATGCAGCATGAAAAACTTGCTTCATAGCCCGCTTCAGTGCTAGTTACACAATTGAGTCCCGAGATGGGCATGGCACTGTGGCACTCTCCAGATTGGCATTCCCCGGAGGGTTCGCTGCCTATTCAGCCTACTTAGAGTTGCTGTGTCCCGTTCCTGCCTTGCGCCTTTACGTAGACCGCACTCAGAGCTTTAGATGCTCCCAGCAGCTCTTTGTCTGCTATGGAGGACAGCAAAAAGGGAATGCTGTCTCCAAACGAGGTTGGCCTGACCGGCAAACCTGAGTAGCCCTGCCCTGCAGTCAGAGCTAGATGCAAAGTAGCTCCAGACTGTGTTCCTACTGGGTCTCTTTGACCCAGTAGTTTGTGGCTACAAATCTCAATATTCCACAGTCGGCCATGTTTCCCTTCATAGATCCATAACTTTATTAATATATTGAATTACTCAAAGTTCCACATATAGGAAGGTCAAGTTTAGAAACATGTGCTCCGCTCTCCCTACCAACTGCTTCAGTGACAACTGGCATCCCTGTGGGGCCCCCTATTGGCCCTCAGAGCATTGGGAAGGTTACATGCAGACTCCTCTGTTGACTGAAGGAAGAAACGGAGATGTTACATCCCCTTGCCATGACCTGGGGTCGCGCTGATGCTGAGCTCAGCTTCTCATGAAAACCTGAAGGTGCACTGCATCTGTGCTCTCTTATACTCACATAGCGAAGAGGTGCAACTGGATGTAATCAGTGGACACCAATGTTCATTGGCCTTTTCTTAAACTCAAAGGTCTCTAATGCGACTTCCCATATGTAACGTCTCTGTTCCCTCCTTCAGGGAATGAGGGTTACCTTCATAATCTATATGTTACACAAAAGCATATTGGAGAAATTATCGTAAAATCATATTTTGAATTGTTTCTGTGCAACATTTTATAAATGAGGCCCCTGGTATCCACATTTTCAAATGAGAGATCAAACAGGCGTGGGGTGCATGTGCCGAACACTTTTATGGTCAGTGTCCATTTAGAAAGATGACGCATAAATGTGCTTAAACCAGACCTTAAGTTGTAAATCTGATATTACTTTTAAGTGTTAGGCTATTATTTTGTGAGTGCCACTCACAAAATGTATCATATGTATCATTCACATAAATCATCCAGGCTAAATTGCTACTTCTTTCATTACTTCCCTCATGTTCCTCAAATTTCTTCGTTAACACCTTGACTATAACACTGATACATAGACATTCATAAATATTCATTTTTATGCACCTAAGCTAATTTTACACTTTGCCAGGAAAATGTGACTTGCTGTTTATATGATTAATGGTACTTCAGAGGAATAGGTTGGTTAAATTCATCATTGTTAGTACTGAACTGGTTTATATTCAGTAGATACAACACCATAAACCAGTCCAAACCAAAAATGTTTTTTGTCCATTTTGTCCTAATTCTATTGGTTAATTAAACTTATTGCAGAGATAAAAGCATCCTTGTTTCACCTTAAACCTATCTTGCACCAGAGCTCCAAAGCAGTCAAGCATAGCACTGAAAAACTGCCCATTGTTTTTTTGGGACATTTTTATTGTTTCTGTGAATTCTTTAAAGTAAATGAGTATTTAGTAGGCTATTGCACCATAATTGGAGAAGTACAGACCCCGTTATGACAACAAAAATACATTTGCAAATCAAAACAATTAAAGTGTGTTATGGTAGAACAGCACATGGGACCTTTCACTATCACCTTGTTATGATTTTACTCTTGCGTTATTTAAGAGCATAATATGCTCAGCATGACCCTATGTAAGCATGTTTTTCAAGTTATTTTACTAAACCACTGAAGTGTGTTGAAAATGTTATGAATTCATCCACAGCTCTTTTTGAAAGAAGGAACTATTTCCCAAGAGATTGTTATAATCCTCCTGTTCTGTAAAACCCTGCAGTAGAATCTGTTTGAGTTTTTCATGCTGCATCTAGGTTTACAGAGCAATGTCTTTGTGGAAAGATGAACACTTTTATTACACAAAGCATGAGGGAAAACAATGGAAAACGGTGATGATAGAGGGCATACAGTCCATGTTTAGAAGCAAATTCCTGTCTAAGAGTGGATTGTGCATATATGAGAACATGAAATTGTTGTGTTGTTGTATAATATAGTAGGAAATATTCCAAGCGCTCAGGGCATTTGTTCCAGCGAACTCAGTTCATCCGTGACAGGTCAGATAACTGTTCCAATTACTGTCTCTCTCCCTACTTAAACACCCAAAACAAGTATTCGCATGTTGTATTTGGACACGTAAATATATATCTGAATTATATTGCTGTTTATTTCATCAGATCAACATCAACAAGAGTGGTATCTGCAAACAACTGAGCTAACTTTAGCTCAACTAAATTTTTTTTCCTGTTTTTGCGATACCCTAATAATAATGGGTGCACTAATAATAATGCACATATTTTTTTTAAGCAAGTACGCATTAAAATATATAAAGATATTAAAGATATTTTGTCATAAAATAATGTTCTTTTGAACTATCATCAAAGAATCCAGATAAAAAGATATTTTCCACAAGATTTTTAAGAAGCACCTCGGCTTTCAACATATAAAAAATATTTATTAGCCAGCAAATCGGCATATTAGAATGATGTCTGAAGGATCATGTGACACTGAAGAGTGGAGTAATGTAGTTGAAAATTCAACTTTGATTCACATGAATAAAATATACATTTCAGAATATATAAAAAAAAATGTATTTACAATATTACTGTTATTTTTATCAGAATTTTTTAATCAAATGCAAGTAATTTAATCTTTTTATTAATATAAAAAACAGATTTTTACTCCAAAAATCTAAAAACGTGAAAAAGATGGATCTTTACATGTAGTAACAGTTCTATTGAAAACCATAAAAAACTCTTTTCTCCTCTGAAATGGAGGACAGGTTGTGCTTGTTAAATAAGGTATATTGTACATCCAGGAACTGAAGGGCTTTATTTTGCGATAGCAACCTACTGGATGTACATTATTCTGCTAATTACATGGCTTTTTGCCACAAAAGTAAATAATTCATAAATAAATGAATAATATAATACAATAATTGTTTTAACCGGGGAATCAGTCAAGTTATCACTGCAAAATCTTGCGTACATGTTGAAATTAATGTTGAAGTCCTCCATTTTAACTCATGGTTAAACAAGGAATTGTGGTAGCTAGATGTAAGCAAAACAAAAGATGTACCAGGCTTATCATTTACAATCATTTATTTCGCCAAAGGAGCTTCCCTTGCTTATTTGAGGAAAAATGGCACATAAGGCAAGAGAAGCTGTTATACCTTTTATTTTAGTGTACTACTTGCATAAACACAGCATTTGTAGGAGCTGCCATTGTTGTTTCGTGGACTATGTGGCGTCAAAACTCAGAACAGGGAGTATGTCGATCTAGTACGAGTTCACAGGTGGGAAGTCACTGATTTGACTGCCGTTCCAGTTTACTTTCACAGGTAGAAGGTTGGAAAACGTCTAGGTTACGAACGTAACCCACGTTCCCTGAAGGAGGAAATGGAGACATTACATATGGGAACTCGCCAGAGAGACCAATTGCCTTTGAGAGACCCAGAGGAAGCACAGCCGGAGGTACTCCGCTCTATGTCTGACTGCGGGTCAGGGAGGACTCAGGTTACGCACAGTTAAGGAAACACTGAGAGAAAATAGCGCACGGATTCCATAGGAGTGGCGCAGTAAGCCGGCACCAGCCGGTCCTCTCGCTCACCTGCTGTCCTCCTGAGGACGTGAGAAAACACAGCCTCTATACAGAGGTCTTTTTCTGTAAAACCTAGCGAAGGTGACAGTGTCTGCAGCTCTAAACTATGCTAAGAGGCGCCGTGAGCCTGTCGTATAGGACGAAGCAACACTCTCTGAGTGAGCTCCCAGTCCTAAGGCAAGGCTTCCCTGGTATAAAGGGAATGGCTTTAACCACCCAATGAGCCAACCTCTCTTTGGAGACAGCATTCCCTTTCTGCTGTCTGCAGTAGCACAGTCCGAGCTGCTGGGGCGTTCTGACGCTCCGAGTGCGGTCAGTGTAGTGGCGCTTTCTCAAAGCGCGTACAGGACAAGCAACTCAAGGCTGGGTCTGCCTCCTCCCGGGGCAGAGCTTGCGGGTTCCTACCTAATCGCGAAGACACAGTAGGAACCCTGGCTCTATGAAAGCATTGAAATGCCGGAGAAGTCTGTCGCATCCCGTGGGATGCGGATGCCATAGGTGCCCAATCCCCTAAGAAGTTTCTTCAGAACATATGTGGTACCTCCAGACCGATTCCTAGCGCAGTGCAGGGGAGCAGAGCCGACAGTACGGACGGGGTAGACACACCATCTGACTCACCCTCTGATGCTGCCGAAGACAACTGATCCTCTCGGGGTGCCCCGAAGGACACCCGTTACGGGGGAAGCGGTCTCCTCCAGGAGGACCATGGAACTAAGTGATGCATCAGACGTCCGCACGGCTGTTACCCCGGATGGAACATTCTGAACGCTAACCTGGAAGTCCCCCAGGAGCCTCGCCGCAGCACAGGAAGGATGCGAGGGGAGCCATCTCGCGAACGAGAGGCGGGACTTCAATGTAGCCATGGTCAACCGCTCGTAATGAATGCAATGACCATCCATAAAGCTATCTCAGTGTGCACTCAGCCCAGACAAGCGAAACAACGATCATGTCCGTCCAAAGAGGTGAGGAAACTCTGCATTCAGAAACGCACAGCCGGTTTGACATTCCGAAGAACGCTTCCCCAACCATGGGAAAATTCGCTCTTTCTCCCGGTTGCCCAGGGAAGACCTAACGCGGCAACTCTGTGCACTCAGAAGTCTTTTCACTGGATGTTCAAGATGACTGGCATACAAGCCTTTAAAAAGGCTACCAGCCTGCAGAATTCGCTGACAGCCACCCAGATGAAACGCTGTCAGATGAGAGAGCAGGAAAGCAGGAACTCTTAAAATCAGGACTCTTCCTCGATCGTTCTC
>JAUMHI010000039.1:3556125-3599511 GCA_032359435.1 Enteromius unitaeniatus | reverse complement strand
CTATTTGATAATGTTCAGTGCTTTGCTACAATCTGTATTGTTAAAAGCGCTATATAAATAAAAGTGACTTGACTTGAAGGACTGCCCGAGTCGTCCGCCTCGAAGTGCGGTGAGTGTTGCCTAGTCAACCTGTAAACATTCTGCCACTGACTGATGCAAAAATTGAATATCGTTCACAATTCTTCGTGGTCAAGGCTTTGATTGACTCTGGCGCCTCTAGTAATTTTATCTCTTCACGATGCATTGACAATGTTTTGATCCCCTCACAGAAAAACCCCATAGCTTACAGAATAACCACAATACAGGGTAAACCACTAGATCAGCAGCCTGTTGAGCGTTGCACACCCCAGATTACCTTGCGGATAGGATGTCTCCATGTTGAATCCTTGAATTTCATAGTTCTCCGAAACGCCACTGTGGACATCATTCTGGGACGCCCTTGATTAACCAGACACAACCCCATTATCAACTGGAATACGGGTGAGATATTAAAATGGAGCGATTTCTATTTCCAACGAGCCAAGGTTGCGACAGAGTGTGCCAGAAAATCTTAAATGATTACAGGCCAGTTGCATTGACACTGCACATAAAGATACAAACAGCCTCAGAAAAGTCTTTACCTGCAGCCTCAGGTTCATCATTCTCTAGACCCCCTACAGTTTGCTTTTTTAGGAGAAGGTAGGAGTAGAGCATGCCAATCTATATCTGCTACATAGATCTTATCTGGAAAAAGGGGACAGTGCTGCAAGATTCCTCTTTTTTTTTTTTATTCAGTGCATTAATCACTATACAGCCCCATACTTCTTTCATACTACATATGAAATTAGTGTTACAGTTACACATTGCATTTTGCATGACTTTCTGCAGCACTTTATTTCTGCCACAAAAGAATCACATGGCAATGAAAGTGTGTTTTACCCTCACCCATTTGTCAACAAGGTTACCTTATGTCAGGGGTGTAGAACATTGATCCTGGAGAGCCAACCCTGAGGAAACACAGGTTATCGTGTTTGGATAACCTGTTGCCGACCTTTTGCCTTCCTGACCATTCTACTGCATTAGCCTACATTGAATATGACTGCTGGTGATTGACTCTGCCCATTTATTCATCTACTCTCCATTAAAAGATGTTGCATCTGAATTCACATGCCTCCTCGACTCCATTACGTTACAGACCTGACCATGTTTTGGTTTGATTGTTTGCCTATATTTGCATGAAGACTATAAGATGCTATTTTACATTTAATTATTCCTTTTTCTGTACCTGGTCACCTAACCAAATGTGAAAAATATTAAACATTGTGTAAAGACCACAAATACATAAATAGAAAAAACATACAAATTAAATAATTTCAAACCTACTGGTACAATCTGCACTGGGGCCCTGCAAACCCAAAGTAATACTACAATTTCGAAAACGAGTATTACACTATTGGAACACTAATAGGGGCCTCTGCCACAGTACTAATGAAAGGCATGAAACTCTATAGCCACAATCGTCGTGAAGGTTTAGCTCATTTCTATTACACCGTTAAAAGCACTCAGCATTATTGCATCATGTATTCATTCACGTGCGTGCTTCAATTAATGAAACATGAGGTTTTCATGCATGACAGACCACACGTTCCCCACAGTCTGAGCACAGTGTGAAAGAAACGCAGCACGAGTTAACAGTGTTTCCTTGAGAAAAAACTGAACCCAGGCTCAGACTCTTTTCCTGACACAGTGTACACATTCATTATGATTGGACATAGGCTCTTTTATTTAGTTCACATATGTTCAGATAATTACTTCCTCTCATACAGCAAGAGGAAGTGTATTGTACATAGGTGTTGCCTTTGTAATGAGCCCTAATTAACAAGGCAGGTTTTAAGCAACAAATTTGTTTTATCCTGTTTTTCCACTGCAATGATGTAAGGCAATAGTGTGCTTTGAACTGCTTTGATTAGTATATACATTGATTTCAGTATCGAAATATGCCCATATAAAGGAGAAAAGCAAATATCCATCTAAATTACATTCTCTTTCAGAGGAACAAAGGCTGGCATTGTGAAATCTACGGCCTATCATAGTGTTGTTCAACACATACACAACTACTGCATCTTTATAGCGACACTGACTTGCAATGAAAGACATTTGTGGTGATATTAACATGTACAGACAAGTAAAAATATTTAATACATCAATATGTTCAAAGAGGACAACATAACACATGTAATAATCTATCAAAAAGAGTACTTACATACACACTTAAGAACAAGAATTGTGTTTCCAACAAAGAGCAGCGATTAGTTAAAACAAACAAAAAAAACAGCTCAAAAGAACCATTTTCAATGACTTTACAATACCTTTTTGTTTCAAATGATGTAAAACCAGCATGTCTCTTTTGAGGTAAAAAATGTGGCATATTTACTGGCTTAAGAAAGGGAAATAACAGACCTGTCTTTATATTGCACTAAAAGTATTTAGCTCCAGAGGAAATTCATTCTTTTATTCATCAAGGACACAGCAGAAGTGACATCCATAAAAAGATTTCTAATAAATGCTGGTCTTTTGAATTCTCTCTTCATCACCAAAAATAATTACAGTGTTCTTCCCCTATTTTAAACTTCAAATGCCGTTTTCTCAAAATGAGCTTTTTGTTATTTTCCAGTACCAATATCTCAGCCTATGTTGCACCTATGTACACCAAACTTTTCAGTTATATTCTCACTAGTATTCTGAAGATATTTACAGAGGGATAGGTTAATAAATCTTTCTGGCCTGATGTCTGTGACATTTTAAAGAAGAAATATGGCATTTTCAATATGCTATTTTCTTCCATATTTTGATTTCCTAGGTAATGAAAGCAGAGATTCTAAAATCCCTCTGTATTTCTTTTTTCATGTTGTGTATAAACAAAATGAAAAAATAATTTTGCACCTGGCTTTATCCTATATTCAGATATATGTACGGAAAATATATGCAAATTTACGCATATTTAATGAGCTATTGCCTCTTTTGCATGTTTAAACAAAATTGTAAAAACTTGCAATACGTTTTTTTTTTTCTCCTATTCGTGTTAGTAATCAACTGGTTAAATTTCATGGTCCTATTTGTAAATTAAACATTTTACCCTATTCACCTGTAGTGTCTCACATTAAGACCTTTGTTCATCTTTGAAACAAAAATCTATATATTTTTGATGAAACCGAAGAGCTTTCTGACACTCCATAGACAGCAACCCACATTTAAGAGCTAGAAACAGTAAACACATCATTTAAATAGTCCACATGCCATCAGTAGGGTTGGGCATTTTAATTTCAAAAATAAAGTGTTACTGCCTTTAAAAGTAGCTTCTTAAGTCATTTTTACAGAAAATAATGCATTATATTACTTTTGAGATACTTTTTAAATCTCGGCAGGGCTTGTTTGTTTGTTTTTAACATAAAAAAGGTGTAAATGTCATTTCACAACAAAAGTATCACTTTATTTTAATCTAAACCAAACCCTAATACTAACCCTTCCCATATATAACGTACATGTAGTTAATTAATATTAAACTAATAAAGTATTATCCAAAAGTGATATGAATTGATGTGAAATTCACATCTGTACAGTAGTGCGTTCAAACACCGAGTTCAAACTAATATATGATGCAGAAAGAAAGAAAGTTCAACATTATTTATCAATAGCAAAGATTAAGCACATATGTGTCTTTTTTGCATAATGTGACTGAATTGGATCAGTATCAAATACATTGGTTAATAAAATGGGTTTCAATATCATATGTGTTATTTAACATTTTTAATTATTACAGGCTTGTATAATATTCAGATTTGACTGTTTTTATTCATTTTGAGGAATCCTGAGTCTGTGCAGGTGAGATCAGTAAATACATGTTCATATTTAGTGATCATCACACAGTGCACACAATGCCTCTGCACCTCCCCCCCGATTTCTCTCAACATGGCAACATGAGAGCTGACAGTCAATACATGGGAAACAAAGCAACTGGCATTGCTTATTTGAAAAAGTAACTATTATATCTTTCTAAATTAAAAAGTAATGTGTTCATTTACTAGTTAATTATCATCTCATCAATTATCATGTCATCATTTACTCCTGATATCTGAGCCGCTGAAGATTCACATTTATGTTCGTGCAGATAATTTCATCCAGTTTCACCTACAAAATCTTCTTTGCGCACAAAAAGTATTCTTGTAGCTACATAACATTACAGATGAATCACTCACATCACATTTTAACGATGTCCTTGCTACCTTTCTGGGCCTCGAACCGTGGTAGTTCTCTGCGGGATCAGAGATCTATCTGAATTTGTGCTCCGAAGATGAACGAAGGTCTAACGGGTTTGGAACGAGTGATAAAAAATGTACTCAAATTGAAATTTTTGGGTGAACCGACCGTCTAAACTGACCACATTAATCAAATGAATGCATCCTTGGTAAGGCAAAGAGAATTATAAGCAGCCCTGTTTTACAGAACACAAATGGGTGCACATGCTACTGCAAGGTAATTAGGTGATGCATTTGCCATACCTCTCCACTGCACAAAAAAATGACGCAAAGAAAATGTGCTTCATCACAGATCCATTTCAAACCACAAACCATTAATGAGCAATTCTGCAAGACCCGTCAAAGACATCTTTTCAGCTGTATGCTCATTATAGACACACACAAAAGAGTTGAGTGTGAGTCAGTGGCGGTTCAGTGCACAGCCACGGTAACCGGCAGCAGCTCACGGGATGACTGAGACTGCTGAGGTCCGTCAGGGGCCAGACGGAGACTGACACTCCCCTCGGCAGGATCAACTCGGAAGTCTTTGTGCACCGGACGGATGGCTACGATGAATTGTCTTTTAAAGGTTTCGCTCAGCATGATGTAGAGAAGAGGATTTATGCAGCTGTTGGCGTAGCCCATGCTAATGGCCACGTTATAGGCGTACAGAAAGGCATAACTGGGCCGCTGCACGCTCAGATGGGCCAGTTGCAAGATGTAATGAGGCGCCCAGCAAATGAAGAAGGCCAGGCATATAGCGACGGCCATCCGAGTGACCTTTCTAGTGCGCACTCGAAGGCTGTGCTGGGGAAGTGGAGCCACTGTAGCAGCCATGTTCTGGAGGATCTTGAAAAACACCACGCAAATGATCACCAACGGCAGAGCGAACGCCAGCACAAACTGGTAGAGAGTAAACCAGTAGGTGTCTGTGGCCGGATTGGGAAGGAGCAGAGCGCATCCCACCGATCCGTCCCGCAGGGGCATGAGGCCGGAGTACATCCACACCGGCGTGATGGACAGCAGCGAGAGCATCCAGACCAGGCCCACCACGGCCACGGCCACGCATGGAGTGCGTATGTGGTTGAAGCGGATGGGATGAACCGTGGCCAGGTATCGGTCCAAAGTCATGACCGTTAAAATGTAGGTGCTCACGATCTGGCTGTTGGAGTCCAGTGCTGTGATGACGGTGCACATGGTGGCGCCGAAACACCACGAGCCATTTCCCACCAGCTGATGGATGAGGAACGGCATGCCAAGGAGAAACAGGAGATCTGCGATGGAGAGGCTGAAGATGAAGATGTCAGGCACCGTCTGTTGAGCTCTGAATTGATTTTTTTTAACGATGGTGTAGATGACGATGCAGTTGCCAATTATGCCGACGAAACAGATGACTCCGTAAATGCTTGGCATGAGAACATTGTGATATCGTTCGTCAGTGTCTGAGGAGGGAAAAAAATTTATCTTTTACTGAATCAGTTTTTAAAAGTTGAGTTTTCACACAAATATTAAGCAGGTATCTGTATTTTCACATTGGTAGCAATGAGCAGCAAATCTGCATAACAGAATGATATCTGAAAGATCGTGTGACACTGAAGACTGGAGTAATGATGCTGAAAATACAGCTTTGCATCACATGAATGTACTATCTATTAAATATATTATAAAACAAAACATTCTTTGAAAATATTATATTATTCAACAACATCATTGTATTCATTATCAATAAATGCAGCCTTGGTGAGCATTCATTCATTACTGTGAAAAAAATCATATGTCTGTTGTGTTATGGTCTCATTATTTTCATAGTAAACTAATTTTAGCAATTTTTCTGGGGATCTGTTAATGTGGTAAGTAGCCGTATGATAAGCAGGATGTTATAAGCCCTGTTAGAATGACTCAGGACCTGATCGTGCTGTCATAATGACTGAACATTATCCCAGCCACAAAGCCTGCGAGTCAAGAGCTAGACACAAGCAGAGAACCACAAATTAATCTAATTAAGAAAATGATGGTGTAAAAGTAAGCGCTACTTGACCCTTCAAATATCTTGTGATGGTCTCATCCAATTAGTCACTGATAAAGCCTTTTATTTTGCAACATGACGCACATTCAGGTAGCCAGACCAGTATTTACCTGCATTTAGATGTTGAGAAGAGTTAAACTCATCACTGGAGTTCTCAGCGGAGGTCACGTTGAAATCCATCACAAACTTGACCATAAAACACAAATGCACAGATGATATTATTAACAACATGCTCCTTTGCTAAACCGTGCATGTTATCTTATGGATTTGTCCAAATCCTTCAGGTTTGTCTGGATTATAACTGGAGTTTGTTTTTGGATCATGCTCGCTGTTGCCTTGTTTTCTGTTTGTTTTACTGACAGCACTGTTTTGGCATCTTCGTGCTTAGATTTTCCCCAGATTTTCAAACTGGGGGCTCCCAGTGGGCCACAGGGGGGTGCTGTGTGTCCACAGACAATTTATCAGAAAGATTTTATAGGGCTATAGATTTTAGAAATGTTTAATGCGGTGATTTGTTTTTAGTAATTATTTCATTTTATTCACCGAGTAAAATATTATCATTTTTTATCCAGTGAAATCAGAATTATTATCAGCAATAAAACGTAAGGACGTTTATACTGAATAGAAGAAAGAAACATTGCCAACAAACAGACAAAAATACAATTTCGCAGGATATTTTATTCATCTATTTTGTCTTTAGTACAATCACAACGCTTGGTGTTCGTACACTATATTTTAATTCTGCCTTTCATTTTAAATACCGCATCATGTACACCCTTAATAAAATAATTAATTATTCAAACATATTCAAAAACCATAGTATTAACATTTGTACTTCAACATAGTGTCATTAAATCATAATGAAATAATGACACACAAACACTTTTGGGCACTTTTGGTTAGTGCAGAAACGTCATCTTGTTTGTTTTTCCCCCCATGAACCTACCTTTATCTGATTATAAGGAACACTGCAGGTATAGAGGTTTATAGATCTTTTCCTTCAACGTGTCCTCTGAGACGCATGGCACTAGTTGACAGCTCCTTAAACGCTCTCTACACCAGCCCCGATCTCCAACATCGCCAAAATCAGCACTAATGCACACTTGAACGCTTCATGGTCTGATTAAAACGTCTCTCCTGCGACGTTAATGCTCTTGTTTCCTCCCAGCTGACAGAACAGGTGTATGGCTCGCTGGAAAAGGGAGTTATGCGTGTTATCTGAGGAGTCGAGCTCGATGTAGCGTCTGATTTGCTGCCTGGTGGTTATTATTCTGATCCTGCTGATGTGACGAACACCATCCATCTGAGCACTTTGGGCTACACCACGCTTTTAAGAAACGAAACTGCTGGTTATGCCTCAATCACCTTCACTTACAGCAGCTAATCCCATTAAGGATGTCATTTCAGCCGCGTAATTTCCACCTCTTTCCTCACCAGGACTGCGCCTGCAATTAGTGAGCGGCTCAATCAGGCTGGGTTTGAAGTGTCTGCGAAGTGAAAAGTGGAAACGTTTACGAATGTAGGACTAAATGTTGCTTTGCTACACAATATCTAAAGGGGGATTGATCAGCCTACGCGTTAAACGCATACTGAAGCAGATAGCTAATCCATGCCTAAATTAACTGCAATATAGGTTATGAAAAATATTCTCGGTCATATCCAATTTATCCTGCATGAAAGTGATAATATTCATGTCGTGTAGGTGTCATGAGCATGCAATAACTAAATTCCATTATATACACACATCAGGCTACAACATGTTAATCATAACTCTGAGGCTTGTAAACATATTTTTTCCTGAATATCCAGTATATTTTTTTATTTAAATGTCCGAAGGTAGCCTAATTCTGAATGGGCTTGTTACCTACAGACTGAATGTGCATAGGCCAATAACTAAAATACAATAGATCTGTGCTATCGGAGGCTGCGCAGTACAGTATTTTTACACCTTATAATTAATACTTTAATAAACATTTTGTAAAGACTAAGGCAGAGGGATCATTTTGCCATGGTTTTGATCTGACTTTACAGTGAAGCCTCATTTGAAAATAGTTATTGGCTCATATAAGGTTATTTAGGCCTTAATCCTGCTAGAAGCTGTGATGGTAGACGGAAAAAGTTTACTATGACATTTCAAAAGTGTTTTATGAACTTCTGTCTACTCAAAGTGTTTCTCGGAAGTTTAGTTTTCTGAAAAATCGATATTATTAAACAACGATAGGACATTAAACTATCATTCACAGCTTTGTTTTTACTGATTTAATTTGATATAAATGCTATAAATGCAAGGCATTGCTTGTTTTTTTTTTAAAAAAAACCTTTCACTATTACGGTCACATTATACACAAATAATTACAATGCAATGATGTTGACCAGTAGAGTACAGAATGTACACATTGACCCATGTTTTTATAGCCTAAAGTATTGTCTACCATTTGCATAATTACAGTTTACTACAAATACTATGTTTAAACTATGGTTAGTGTAGCAAAACCATAGTTCATTTGTGGTCACCATATAACCATGTTTTTGTTGTAGTTGTTCAGCATGATCTGAGTTTATACACGTTTCAATACACGTTTTATTATAATATGTTCGTATTAAAATGTTTGACCAGAAGATGGCCCTATGCTGCAGGCTATTATAAATCATAGCACTTAGTCACAAAAGTGTGCAATGATTTAACTGCTCCACCAGGGGCAGGCGGAAGCTGATCAGAGAGGAAACGGAAATAAACAGAAAAATACAGCAAATTTTCACCATTTCAAGTCGGGCGAGGTAGAAGAGCTCAATCTCATCAACGATTAAAGACAATTCGAGCGGATCCTAGGGTCTTTCCAACGAGAGAGCGAGTGTTGGCCCTCACGAGTTGTTTTTTAGAGTGAGTATGAGAAAGTACAGCTTTTCACTGACTGCCAGCGTCAATGTTTTTTTCCACGTTAACATAAGCAAAGGCCATAAGGCCTCTGTGCTCTTCTATACAGTACCGCTGCTCGCTATTAATTATCAAATCACGGAATTCAAGCTTCTGGGCATGTTGACGGAAGAAACACATCCTCGTGTGTTGTTTATGAAAGTTAGGCTGTATCACGGGGTTTTTAAACCTTCCGAACTTTACTGGAATCAGTCATGTTTTTTTTTTTTAGTGATCATTTAAAATATACATTGTGAATATGCATACTTTCAAAAACTTAGTATATCATATTTAGACTTTGGAAGTGCAGCGTTACTTATAGCCTAATAGTTCATTTTTGGATTCTAATGCATTTTATGTGAATTTTGCAACATCCTGCGATTCTGTTATGTGATGGTGACTCGTGCTGTTTAGACATTCAAGCGTCAGACAATAATGCGCCGGTGTCAAATGCTGACTCTGTAAGATACAGATATGATTAAAACGCACGATAACGTATAGCCTAATCTTTAAATAACATCCATGGCATTTCCGGTGTCGTTTACTCGAATCTGTCCGCCACGAATCTGACATCTTTAATGCATTACGGTTGGTTTGCCTAGCTGTGTTTACACGGTGACCTATGCCTGCGCAATTCTTGATGTTTGCTCGAGCGAATGTTATTCTGTGCACGTTCTATAGCGCTATGACGTTATCGAACTTTGCTTCAGCGACCGCTGTGAAATTCTGACCGTCTATTGGTCCAGCGGCAGACCGAACGAAGCCAATTGGGTGTTGGCTCCCTTTCCAGTGTTTTGATTGGCTGACGCTATTTCGACGCGCTAATTTGATTGGACGGTCCAGTCTGACCGCGGCGCGTAATTGGCTGCTTGGGACGTCAAGCGGACGGGTTTCCTTCCTCTTTATGGGGAGCGTTTGCTTTTTAATGCCAGTTGTATCGTGGGGCGCGGCCCATTGAACAATCTAGAACACTAGATCAACGCTATCGGATTTTCTGAAAGACTGTACTTTGTTCGCAGGTTTCTCGCCGTGATCTTTATGTGAGGATCGCGACGGGAGGAGAGACGCGGGGCTGACCGACAGAGAGAGAGAGAGAGAGAGGCAGGTGGAGATCATTGTGTCGTCTTGGATCTGTGCTCATCGTCGCTATTGACATCTCATTGTCTGCTGCTCTGGTCCACAGCAGGGATATAAACTGCTTCAGGAGACATCTTCCACTGATCTGAACCTTACCACATAGGTGTCCGTCAGGCTGTATCATGGAGGCCATTGCCAAGTATGATTTCAAAGCAACAGCAGACGATGAGCTGAGTTTTAAACGTGGGGAAATATTGAAGGTAAGTCGTGATTTATTTAAAGTGTGTTATTGTTTATTAATATAGGTCCTCATGAGCACGGCTTTGTTGTATCTTGGTCAGAAGTGCCTTATTGTCTCATTACTAATTAACTACTGAAGCAGTACTTACAGGCTACATTGGATCTGGACCAGTTGGTTTGTTAGTTATTGATTAGTTTTATTGTTTGGTCTTCTGTTCATATGCCAGGAAAAAATATTTGAAGTTTGCGTGAAGCATGATGGATAAGGAAGTACTTTAAAAGATAATATAAAGTTCAACATATCAGCACCATTGATGTGTGCCTGTGGTTGACATGTGTGTATATATATATATATATGACTTATATGTACTCATTTAGCCCATGAGTTTGTATAAAGTGACTTGGAAGAGAAACGCAAATGATAAACCAGGTTATAGTGATGAGGTTTTTTTTTTTTTTTTTAGGTACGAAGAAAAATGATAAAAGAATGTTTTTTATGTTTTTGACCGTGAAATGAACATCAATGTCACTTGTTCAAAACAGGTTTTATGGAGAGGTAGTGTTTTATTTGTCCTTTTTAAGTCAAGTATAGAAAATGTTACAATTGTTTTTAAATATAAACCAGTTTATAGTGATATTAAGCTTTTATTAGGGACGAAAAATGGAGAACAAAAAGCAGTTTGATTTCAAGGATTAGTTCCTATTTATTATGTGTCACCCTAAAAATAGTGTTGACTCTTTATGTACTCGCCTTCATCTGTCTGTACTTTTTTTGTTTTTTTTTTGTCGTCAATGTTTGGAAATGTGTGGAAGTTAAAGCGCGCATTCAGCTTTCATGTAAAATTAAAAAAGAAGCATTTTAGAGCATTTGTATGAGTGAAGAAATGATGAAAAAAAAAAGTGTGATGATTCAAGGGGCGAGTTCCTGCTAATTTACAGATATTTTATCATTATTTCTTCACAACTAAAATCTGTTTGGTGATAACTCTGCAGTGTCTTCCATCTAAACAACTGCGTCTCAGAACAACAGAATTTCTCTTTCCTCTAGCGTCCGAATACTAATCTCAAGCGTAGCATCTGTTAATCTGGCCAGACCTCGCAGCTGAACGACGCTGTCCAGCTTATGTAAAGCCACGATCTTTCCTTCTCTCCCTAAGGAGAGTTCAAGCCGTCCTTCTTTGAGCTGGATTGCAACATATCAGCTGTGCAGAGGACAGGGCTTGTGCTCAAGTGCTCGGAGATTTAACCGCAATCATTCTAATCTCTCAGTTTGAGTTTAGAGGCATCTTTCATGCATCGTGCATGCATAAGCCTGTCATAAGCACGTCAGCAGCATCATTCCTTTGATCTGATTACCGTCCCAGATTATCGACAGGTCTTTGTCTTTGTGATGGGAAGTAAGAATGATCAGGCACAAAAATATCAGGATTTTATCATGATTCTTTGTCATTGATTTTACTATTTTGCAAGTTGTCTGAGCAGTACAGACAAACACTATATACTTCTACACTACATCCCTCTTTTACTCACTCTCAGCTCGTTTTTATCTTTTTCTGCTGCACATTAAATTTGAGGACCAGCTACTGTTTTTTCCTCAAAATATCTTGAATAATTTTCAAAAAATATTCATTATTTTCAAAAAATAATGAATACAGGTTTGGGACAACATGTAAGTGAGTAAATAATGACACAATTATAATTTTTGAGTGAACTATCCCTTTAATGACCCGCATATGTACAGCATATTGAGACGATGATAAAATAGCACAATACTACGATATTCCTTAAAAAGCAGATTGTGGAGAAATTTTTATCATCCACAATCCAAAATTGTCATATCGCCCACCCCTTATTTTAAAGAATGTTTCTATTGTTCGTTACAAAAACAAAGTCAATGTCATTTATTTCAAAACGGTTTTATGGAGAGGTTGTGTTTTATTTGTCCATTCTAAGACTAGTGCTGAAAACGTAAGAGATTAGTTGAATAGAGCACCATTGTAAACACGTAGATCTCTATTACTTTTTAATGTAGTTTAGATCTGCTTCCAACTTGCAGATTGCAAAATAACTTTACACAGCTTGTGAGTTTATGATAAAAACAAGAACAAATATCTTAAATCAAAAGGAGAGCAAAAGTTTTCATCCCCATTGGCAGATATTTGTTGCTGCTTTCAGCATGGACTTACTTTATTTTATTCAGTGTTTTAGAAAACAAGACTCCATAAATCTCTCGACTTGAATTTTCGAGACCTTCACAAACCCTAAAAACAGAGTTTGGACTGACACGAGGGTGAAGAAATATTTGTGCGATCTATTCCTTAGATTTCACTTGTTTTGAAATGCATCAGGAAGATGGCAAGCTTTTGTGCACATGTCTTCAATTTTGCTGATTATCAG
The DNA here is from genome assembly GCA_032359435.1 of Enteromius unitaeniatus. Lineage (NCBI taxonomy): Eukaryota > Metazoa > Chordata > Actinopteri > Cypriniformes > Cyprinidae > Enteromius > Enteromius unitaeniatus. The sequence continues at coordinate 3,586,583 of JAUMHI010000039.1, read as the reverse complement.
CCACAATGACACAACTTTCTTTAAAAAGGCAGAAGGTGCAAGAAATATGTGTGTTTTTGAATGTTCTTGATCTCGCTGACAGTGTTTCTGGGTTTGTTCACACCGTCCCAACAATCATTGCAGTTTGGTGTTGGTCGGAACACTGTGCTGTAAACATATAAGTTTGTTAATTTACCGTTACAAAGAGTCATAGGTTCAGGGTACTTGTTGACTCCAAATCCTTCCCACAGTTCCTTCTGGTTTTTTGCAGGCTAATGTAAACGCACAAAGAGGAGCCTGTTTACACACGTTCTTGTCAAGTGGTGTACATACTGTGCAGTCCTGTAGGGTTGGTGTTGAAATCGTCCTTTTCTATTTGTGCCTCTCTTTTTATGAGGAAGTGATTCTTCAAAGCGCGCATAAAATTGACCATAAGTCAGCAAAGGTGCTAAAAGCTATCTTTAATATTTCGTCCGACAGCGTTAGATTTGAAACCAGATTTACATTTTCTGTTGGTGTTTTTTTTTTTCCCATGCAGCAGTGATCTTGGTGGTTGTCAAGGTGATGCTTTGCAGTTGCTCAGGTCTTCCGAGTGGGTTTTTAGTTGATCTACTATGTGGTCTTTTGTGTGGGGATGTCTGGGTTTTAGCAAAGTGGCTGCAACTACAGTATCTGTTGGTGCCACATGTGCAGTTCACATCTTTTTTTTTTTAAAGAAATCTTTATCTTTGAACTTGAAACATAACATCTAGTTTAACATCAACAAATCAGGAAATGGTGGTGATGTAAAACAAAACCCAAGCAGGTTATCTCTTGGTCTGTACAGCTACACTGACCCTTATCACCGTACCCTAAAATTTCAGACTGAGGTTTCAGTGGTGAACATGCTCAAGTCATCTAGTCTTGGTTTCTGTTTCTGATGCAATAGCCGAAAGAGTTTCGATGGAGTTTTCGATGGAGTTTTAATGTAAAAATACAAATATTTACATTAAATAAAATATAATTTGAGTCATTATTGAAATACAGCAGCTTATACTTGCTTAATTGCTTTATTGTAGTATTTTAATTCACTTCGATATCAATTTATTTTTTTATCTATAGTGCGGTCAAACAATCAATCGCAATGAATCACATTAAAAATAAGTGTCTTTGTACATTAATGTGTGTATATTTCAGAAAAAATATGCCACGTCTAAATATACCTATATATAATATCAGTTATTAAAACTGATTCTAAAATATAAATGCACGTGTGAACACACGTATACATTTTCAAAAAATATACTTTGTGTATTTATGTAGATGTAATAAATATACAAAGTACATGTGTATCATTATTTAAACGAAACTTGTTTTGAATGCAATTAATTGTTTGACAGCACTAAAATAAATGCCATTCTTTTTTTCTGTTTAATAATATTTATGGGGTTTTTGTTCAGTTTGGAAAGTTTTAGTTTGTAATGGACACATAACGAAGCAGGAACACCGTGCAATAGTGCACCGCAGTGGATTTAAACGCTGTCCTCTTGTGTATGAATTTTGGTCCATTAGTCAGGAGGAGTAAGTGCATGTATTCAGACGCATTATGATAGCACTATCATGCATTTAACAATGCTTTAAGACACCAAAGAAATCCGTACGCCACTCTAGTTTTTAAGGAGCTTAGATGTTGTGATGATGATCTCACACATTGACACTGAAGTACTTTTGGCTATAAATCAAGGGCTTTTGGGGGGTTTTGCCTGCTTCCACACTAGGAGGAACAACCTGATTATTCTTCTTAAAGTACTTGCTAAGAAGTCTAAGTTATGTTGTGGTCTGGTATTTTCACTTTCCTATTCCTGTCTTTTGATAGCTGATTGGCCAGCGGAATGATTTTCCTAAATGGTCAACAGTGGCTGTTTCTCTCGCAATATCGGCTGTCGCTGAAAGGCCAAGCGTTTTTGAATTGACCTTTTCATTCACTCTTAATTTCCCCTGTGGAGGCTGATTGAGCAGGACCGCTCGGTTTATTGGCCGTCTCATCTTTGATGAGATGAAGAGGGAGTCAAAATGTTTGCCCGAAGGGTCGTTGTCCCTCTGACACAAATGGGTCGGAGAGTTTGCACTGCTGTTGAGAAACGGCCGGCGGCTATGTCACGTCTTCCTGGGATAGAAGAGCTTTTAAATGAGGCATTATGCTCCAGACTCTTTATTCTAGAAATAACTGTTTTTTTCCCAAAAGGAGCGAATAGTTTTCATTGCAGCACTCTCGAGTGATTCAAATTGCGATACAACAGAGATAAAGATTGTACAGATACAGACATCGTTTTATGTTACGATCATAAAATATTTAGAAACGCATTTTATTTGAGAAATTTGAAATGCATTTAATAATAGTGTAATACGTTTTGAATAAATTAATGCACACACATCTATATGTAGATAGATATAATTAAAAATGTATTCATTAATGTAATGTTGTTATGTTTGTAAACGTTTCAGTTTAAAACTTTTGATCGTCAGAATAAACACTTAAGGCAAAAATATTAATTCATCCTTAAAACTGTTTCAATACCACTTGTTCGATCTTGATTTAATACTGATTTATTAGAATGTTTGCATCACTGCCTGATTTAAACAATTTAGCATTGTAGGCTGAATTATACGATTCAACAGACAAAAAAAAAAGACCAGAGAGAAATGGGTCAGGTGTCAAACGTCAGTCACTGGTTTACTTATGAGTGGTTGCAGATGCAGTGTGTCTACCGGTTATTCACATTTCGTTAGGGTTCATTTCAATCCTCCACATAGTTTCAGTTTCTTCCTGAAAGAAACGTTTCAGCAGCTGCCATTCTGTGTCCCCTGCATTTAACCTCTGGCGACTTCACAGGGCTGCCGCATGTTTTATGAACAATGCGCTAATGTCTGTCATTTGCTCTTGACAATGTTTTATCTGTCGGGGACATTTGCCTCTAGCTGTGGAAGAGAATAATCACGCCAAACGATAATAAAGTAGAGTTTGCTGATGCTGTAATAGGCTGACGCAATTTGCATAGACATCAATAGCCAGCAGTTTGCTTTCACGTGTTGTCTTTTGCTTTCCTGCTTCATCCGTCTCTCCCTCTTTCTCCTCCCATAGGGTGACACACGCTCCGATGTTTTCCTTCAGAGGAGTCTGTAGAGACGGACATGATTTAACAGGCCCATGCTCCATTGCCCTCAGCCTCTAGTCGAGCTGAATATAGCACGTCAGCTATTAGAGTCTAGGCTTCCCTCTCAGTTCATCTGTTCTTGTCTGCTTTGCTATGAAGTCAGAGTGCAAGTGGGTGTTGAAGCACACACACTCATTCCAAAAAAAAAAAAAAACTTGACTGACGCTCTGACAAATCTACCAGAAGTCGTTTGGTTTTCAACCTTGACTAAGTTGAGCTGAGTTCAGCCTAATGCAGATGAGCAGCAATGCAACTCCTTAATAGTTCAATTTGGCTTCTGTACCATTCCAGCTTTAAATCAATACCTCAGGCAAGAAATGTGCAACAACGTTCTTGCGCAACTGATTGACTGTCAGTAGATTCAGTGACATCCTGTGTGTTTTGATGTCACTTGCAGGTTATTTTATATATTTGCACTTGTTTAAGATTTTTGAAATGCGACTGTTATAATACATGCATCAGCTACTGAAAATGATGACGTATACTACGTTCTTGTATTTTCTTTGTACATTATTCAATCATACAATACTAGTGTAGACAGTGGATATAGACTCTTAACCCTTTTCCCACCGGAGTGTTTAAAAAGTTGCCAGCCACAGACAGTTTTTAGTTTTTTTTATAATTTTGAACAGGAGTTCACTTGTTGATTCAATGCATCAATTAAAAAATTCTGACAGTGCATATGCATCAATTTGAATTTATTTATTTGTTTTGAATACATTTTTGCTTGAGTTAAGATTTAGTTTAAAATGCTGAAAATAGAGTGAACTGCAGTTCATTTAAGTGTCAAATCAATATTTTAAAATACGTAACCGGAGCTTTTTATAGTTTAGATAATTTTCTGCTAATTATCAAGTCAGATTTTTGATTTTGCGATCGTTTTAAAAAAAGTTGCCAGCTACAGACAGAATTTTTGATCATTTGCATAATTTTCCTGGCCTCTAGGATATCTTTATGTATAAATATTTGAACATGCAGTATATCAAAAGACAGAAAAAACAGAGCATCTGCTATTAAACAGGCAAACAAAAGTTTTATGCTAACTCCATGCATTCCTCTTCCTCTTGAATATGGACAGGTTTAATTATAAAAGCAAGTTTTTCAAACAAAAAGCTGAGAAAAACGCATTATTGGTGCAGAAAATGTCTCATGAATGACAGAAAGTTCTGTTAATGGCAAGGAAACGGTTAAGATTGCTGTCCATGGGTGCATTAAGAACCTTTAAAACCTTAGATCCATTGCACAAAAATTTGTTCTTTTAAGAGGTTCTTTGGGGAACCTCTTAAAATCCTCTTTTTTTTATTTTTATGGCACCTACTTTAAGGGACTTTACATTTAAAGTCCCTCTTCAGTCACCAATTTTATTTAGTGATCTTTTAATAAAAATGGATACATGGTTAGTATGAATATGCAAATTAGATCCCCGCCTTCCATTCACCATCTCAGATATATGAAATGTGAATCCCCATACCACAAGTTGACAGTGTTGTTCATGACGGTAGGAAACGGACCGTTTTAAACCGCATTTTTTGAGACTCTGATCATTTGGAAGTGTAACACTGCAGTGTTAAGGAGCAAAAGGCTTAGCGATGATGTTGACTGATGATTTTACACATGGGCAGTCTTTAAGCGCCTTGAAAACATAAGACAATATAGACATGCAAGTAATGTTTTTTGCATGAAAATGCTAGTTTAGGTTAATACATGAGCGTCTGCTAGCAGCCTCCTGTGATTTTTAGTTTGAACAGGGCTGCTTTTGGCGTCCTGAAGCTCATCATCACCTCCGAGGGAAATGGCAGCAGGCTTGTGGTTTCTTCCACCTGTTCTGGAGTTTTCTGCTGTGTCCTAGATCTGGAGGTGGGGGCTGTTACCTCTTCAAGCCAGCAGCATCCTGAACACATCATTGCTGTAGAGAGCAGGTCGTTGTGAAGGCGGGTTCAACGGGTTTGCTGGGCGTCACAAATATGAAGCGAAACACGTTCTGATATTTGATTTGAATTTGATTTCCTTTTTTGGCAGTTCAAAGGTGTTTGTTGCAGCTCAATTGAACAAGAGAAAGTGATAATGTAAAATAAAAATATATTATATAAAATACTGAAATAAAACATTAGAAGACATTATAAAACAAGACATGTTGTTCCTTTCACTCCAGTTAATTATTTATATTTATTATAAGCAGCTTATTATAAACGCCAAGCCTAAGCAAATTATTTAAAGCGATGGTGAAATGTTAGCCGCGTGGCATGTGTGCTATTAAAAAAAAAAAAAACATTCACACATGCTTTGCATGCTTGACAGTAATGGCACTTTATCATTTGGTTTGGAATACAAGTCGCAGCTCATTTCAGGTGGTTGAGAAATGCTAATTACATATGGAAAAATTGTATATAATATTAAGGTAATACTTTAATTGAGGGGCCGATTTTCACTATTTACTAGTTGCTTATTTGTGAGCATATTACTAGTGTTTATTAGTACTTAAAAAGCACATATTAATGCCTTATTCTGCATGTCCGTATTTTAAATCTCCTAATCTTACCCCACATCTAAACTGAACCATTAATAATCAGCAAATGATATGTTTGAGACAAAAGTCGTAGGTTATAGTGTGAATTGTTCCTTAAGACCCATAATAACAGTAACAGTAATTCCATCTTGCACTTGGGGTTAGATGCTACATTCAGGTTATTTATGAGGACAGACTTGTGTAGACTCAAGACGATTGCTTGCTCAACGACAGCAACAGCTCGATGGTTTTACCTTGATTTTATCTGTGATCAATAGAGGTGCTCTTCAAACTGATGGCGAAGCTTCGGCCTTGTGACCTCCTCTAATTCAAGTGTCTTTTCCTCTGCAGTATATGAGCAGAGCTGTGTGGCGTTACGTTTTAGTTGATTCAGGACTGTTTGTTGGAAGGTTTTCATGCCACTCAGCTTTTTTTGCGCAATTTAAAAAAGCTACTTTTTCCTGCATTGTGAAGAGAGACACTTTTTTTTAAATGTTGAAAATAGGTTGATGTTGACTTTACTCTCTGCCCATATTAACCTTTTATTTTTGGGTTGCTGTGTGAACCGGGATACGTCACTATTCTGGTTTAGTTACGAGTGTGATCATCAGACTGAACGCTTCAAACTCTACAGGTGAGCGTTTCTAAGAAATCCCCCGAAGTATCTCGCCGCCGACGGGTTCTTCACTTGAGTACTAACACAAAAGTTGGCTTATTACTGATCAGCTTCTAAGAAAGAACCCGTCACTTAGTGGAAACTGTCATGTACAATTACTAGCATCTGGAACATGGTCGGATTTTCCTCGCTTCCCCTTAGACTGTGTCTTAAAATGGAATAAAGGGAAATGGAAAGTTGCCTCCTTCGGCTTAATGGAAGTTCTCCATCTTTTTCGCCGAAAGCCAAGCTTGCTTTTAAACTATTCATTACCTAGTATTGCGAAGAGCAGAAGAGAAAGATATGGATATTAAGTAGCTAAGTGGCTTTGGATTGAGGCTGAAAACTCAAAAAAAAAAAAAGTTTAAAATAACACTGAGGTTGAGGACAGGAAAAGATGAAATGTTAATGTGTTCGTGTATGAGAAGTTTTAATGTAGCCGTCAGTCTGTAATTGAAAAGAGCTGTCCGTTCATTACAGGCATGAGTATAATGCATTTTTAATGGAAAAAGACTAAATTAGTCACGTCTTTTTTTAGCAGCAGTCATAAATGCAATGCGCGCTTTATTCTAATGTCATTTAATTTGGATGGGTTTGGATGTTTTCCTCCACAAACTTCTAAATTATGAATGCTGGAAAGAGAACCGACGAAGAGCGGCAGTTTGCAGCAAGTCTCCTAGTAATGATTGAAAGTTTAGTTTTAGTGATGTTGACAAACAAGTTTCGGGAGGAGCTCTGACATAATGATTAGTTACAGCTATTTCCAATTTCCGTAATCAGTTTCAGCCAATCAAATTCATAGGCCGCCTCTTCCTCAGGTCTTCATCTCGTTACGCATCCCTCCTCCACTCTTTCTCCTCTGATATTCGCTTCTTTCTCCGAGCGGGAGTCGAGCCGGACATCATCGAGCTCAGCCCTGGTTAGGGTTCTACCCACTAGGGCTCGGCGTTTGCTGACATCCCGGCTCGCTCCCTGGACAGAAAATATGCTAATTATGATCATAAGGAAGAGCGAATTCATGAATTTATCCTAAAAAGATTTAAGAAGGGTAGCTGCTTTTAACAAATAAGTATAAATTTCTTAAACAGATAATTAATTTTATTATATGTGACCCTGGACCATAAAACCAGTCCTAAGTCGCTGGGGATTATTTTTGATAAATAAAAATATTAAGAAAAATCACTCTTAAAAACGTAAATAATACTTATTTAATTTTTTTGCACCCTCAGATTCCAGATTTTCAAATAGTTGCATCTCGGCCAAATATTGCTCGGCCCTAATAAGCTGAAAATAAAATGAACACTAATGAGTGGTTTTGTGGCCCAGGGTCACGTATGTTGTCTGTATACATTGAATGTATTATTTCTACATTATATCTGAAATGAATATTATTAATGTTGTTATCAGGTAAAAGTACCTGGGCACGTTTATCAATCAGAAATATTTTTCACTTTTTTGAATGAATGTCAACAGAGCACAGCCTTTGATGCTACACTATGTTCTGTTGTTACTGTTGCTCTAAGTGTAACCACATTTAAATATGGCAGTGATTTCACTGTATGATTGTTCCTGTGTTTATGGATTACCGGCGATATAAAACTGTGATCTAGCAATGTTTACGTTTCCGTCAACCATGAAATAGAAACATGGATGCAAACAGATCCCGCTTTCGACCAAAGTCATTTGAGCATTTTAAGTCCTATTGTAGGGTTATGAGCAGCTTCTCACTTATCTTATTTTTCTTACTAACAACATTAAAAGCAAACATTTAGCTTTTTTCCTTAAAAGTGCAATGTTACCACCTTCTGGTTTGGTGAGTCTGCGCTCTTTGACAGTTATTAGTGAACTTATAAACTATTGCTTTATGCTAATTAAGAGTCATAACGAAGACATACCATCATTTTCATGACCATGTCAATTTCGACTCTTGATGATTTTTTTTTTTGCTTCGCATGTGATCTGAGTCGTTTCATGTAGCTTTGTGTTCATGTAGTACAAACTCTTTGGCGTGTAAGTGTAAAGCCTTTGTCTCTTAGGCATGGAACCAGCAGATCTTTCTAAGAATAACTTTCAGCTATCCAAATCGATGTTCGTAATCCAAGAGCTGAAAATGAACCGAAAAACCGACTGTCAGTTTCGGAGAAACTCATTACCGGTTCTTGCCTTTGTCAATAAGCCTTGTGTGTATGCTAAACTGTTGTTGCTGCTTCAAACACAGGGAAGCTTCTGGTTTTGTTTTTACCATTTTACATCAGGCATTTAGGTTTGGGCTCTTGACTTCAGAGTGGTCTTGGTTACGCACCACATCTTGATGACCGCACGGGACTCTCTTCTCAGAAGCAGACATGCATTGATCGCCTGTGTGAACAAGATGTGCTGTAAATATGATCTGATTACGGTTTATATTGTCGGACGTGCTGCTTGTGCACAGCACTCTTTAGTTCAGTTTCGACTTGAACGATCATAAACTGTTCAGCTCTTTGGACTTCCCGTTTTGTTGTGTAGGCTGTTTATCAATACCCACAAACCCTGACCGACCTTGCATTGTGCAGCTAGTGTAGCTGACTGTAGGCTGTGTCATTTGCATTTTGGATCCTTATGATAAGTCGAGGATCTTCAACAGCCTGACGTTTTCATAATCAGATGTCATGCTGTTATCATAATGATTTCTCAGATTTTCCCCAGAAAATGGCCATTTTTCAGCCCAAGGGTCTTGTGGGTTTGAATCACACAGGCAGCAGAAACGAGAAGGAACTCGTCTCGGTCGTCACACATCAGCTGAGCTCTCTAAAAATGCACTTTGGTTTATGTTCTCAGATGATTTGTACACTTGTTGTACCACCAAAGGATTTTCTGCGGCATGCTTTTCATATCAGATATTTTACTTTTCTTTTTTTTTTATGTTTTATTGTGGATGTGTGTTTAGTAATTTAGCAATTTTATTTTAATTTGTGTGTGTGTGTGTTTAAGTGGTTTTTTTAATATATCTATCTAGTAAATATGCATTTTTCTAGTTACAGTTGACTCTAAAATGGCTCAGTTTAAATTTAAATGTAAGATTTGTTTTATATCCGTTTCCAAATTAGTTCTGTAACTACAACCCTGAATGAAGGACAAGAAAGCGGCTACTTCATTTAACTTCAGATTGGTGTTATATATTCTTTTTAGAATTTAAAAGATTCTTCAAAGCCTTTTAAATGTCTAAACTCTGTATCTGTTTGCCGTGTACAAGGCTGTACATGCATCAGTGTTAATATCTTATCAGCTGCCTGTTGAATCTGTAATATATCTGTATACCGTTCTCTATTGGACTATCAGTGGCACATGTTCTGTCCTCCTCGTCGTCTTTCTGTTTATCACTTCCTGACCCAGGCGTTCTGGGAAGGAGCATCAGCCTGAAGGGGGCCAAGCGTGTGCAGTGGCGCCCTGGAGACAACAGCGTGTGAGCTTGCAGCCACCTTTAAAGCAACTTTCTCACTTCCTGTTGGGTACAGCTTCCACCCAGCAGTTTCCTGCCTCCGCAGAGCTGCAGTGGAGCGCTTGCGGCGAACATTCAGCAGTCTGATTTGACTGCAGCTCCACTGTCTTATCACTGTTCAAACTTGTCCCGTCCTGGTTCAGACTAGTATTGGCTGGGAACATTTTTTTCTTCTTTCTGATATCTTTCAGGTGTTTTCGATTCATATAGTTTCTTGGCATTTGTTATTTAAAGGCAAGAAGTTGTATTTAAATCCAATCCCTTTTTAAGGTACTAGTTTTTAGGTCCGGTAGAAACAATGTAGAATTGTATATAAATATATTCAATATTGATTGTGCTGAGCGGACTGAAATAGACGGAAATTAATAAATAAAATGTAAAAATTAAGAAAAAAAATGACTTGAGTTTAAAATAAATTAGCCATAATTTTTTTGTTGTTTTTCTTAATTGATGAAATTTATATTAAGAAAATAGAAAATTATGATAGCAGCACTTCAATATATTGTCTTTTTTTTTGGTCCATTAAAAAAAATATTTATGAAAATGATATAAAAGTGCTGTCAAGTGCTTAATCATTATTAATTGTATCCAAAATATTATTTTTACATAAAATATCTGTGTGTACTGTATACACATACAGTATCTGTTTTTTATATTTACATGTATGAACATTTATATATTTATAGTATCAATAATAAATACACACACACGTATATACAAATACACTCACACGTGTGTGTGTGTGTGTGTATATATATATAATATATATATATATATATATATACACACACACACATACATATATATATATATGTCTGTGTTATTAAAAAAAATAATAATGTTGTTAAAGCATCTGCAAGTTGTTGATTGATTTACAGTAAAATGTATGGCTAAATTGCAGAGATAAAAGCATATTAAATGGCAAATATTTGACAGTTGTTTTTTGAGATTGTGGGTTTATTTTGTGTATGAGCATATCATTAACCGTCATTCGTATTTCAGCCATCACACTTTCTCTAGCATAGTCATTAGTCTTAGAATGTGCCATATTGGTTGATCGCTAGTGTGCATGTTTATATTACACTCTTTGCATTCAGTGTTACTGTGTGCTGTCCAGTGTTTATGCTTGCTTGCTGTAGCAGCTTCACAGTAGACATAATCTATCTTTGATGTTTAAGTAGTTGATGTTTTCATTCAAGAGAACCACAGCCTCGCTCTGTCTTTTAATCTTTTCTATGTGAAGCATAAAAAAGCATTAACAAAGGCCTCACTCGAGCTTTCTACATTCTGTTTGCTGAAATGATGCATTACCTCGCTGTGTTTCAAATGAAGCTATAAGCCGACACGTGGAGAGAGTGAGTTATAGGTGGCGTCACAGATGAAGGATGAGGTTGCTGCCCTCGTCAAGGCTGTTTGCAGCAGCATGGCAGTGTTTATCGGCCTCCGGTATCTTCAGGGACTGAGTCATCATGGCGAGACGTCTCTGGGTAGCAGTTAAGGTGACTCAAAGACGGCTCATTAAACAACTCATCGGCTCTGTGTCGACAAACTACAGCCAAGTTATATAGCAAGTTATATATATAGATTTATATTTTTTTTCACTTTTTAAATTAATTAATTTATTTTTCCCATAAGTGTCATTCTTTATTTTGTTTGTGGTCTTAAATTGTTTGAAACTTGACTTATTATAATACAATCCATATATGCATACAAAATATATATGCAAACATGAATAAAATGTGGATTTTTTTAAAATTAATAATAAACACCCAATATCCCAGTAATATTAATTCTATTTTATTTTAGAGTCTATGTTTTGCCAAATACAGATATATTTTTTTTGTTTGAATGGAAACGATGATTAAAACAAGCAGCAGACTAATAAAAAAAATATATATATATATATATGAACCAGAGACCCGTGAAGAATCCAATTTGAAATGATTACAGTAGCAGGTACTCAACAAGGTGTTTAAGATCACAATCCTGTGTGTGCTGTTCAAAGCTCATTAGAGCAGCCTCCTAAAGCTCAGATTAACACGGCCCGCCACGTCTTCATCACTACAGCTTGTTAGAAACGTCCTCTCTCACTGCCTCTGTATCGGACACACTCATCATAAACTGTCCATCAGTAACTGTGATCGTGGCTCATGTGTCCGTGTCATGAGGACGCCGGCTTATGTAACAGCACAATCCATGATTTGTAATTCATGGATGGGTGAGCAGAAGGGCTTAGTCAACCTATGGAGCCAAACAGGTTTGATGTAATCTTCTGGTTTGAGCGGAATAGATTAAAGTATAGTTCAGATCACCGGTCCATACATGTGCCGTGTGTCCTGGTCACTTCCTTTTGTGAATGCAAGAAGATACGGTAAAGGATGATATTTTGAAAAATGTTGAGGACCAGTTGGACAACTGACATACTACCTACTGTACATTCTCATGCAAGTAAAAAACACGTTGTTGAGCAAAGAGGAAACTGACAACGCACTCACAGACAAGACCGAACAGACTGGTATAAAACTGACTGAGCTTTCAATTTTCTATTTTTGTGAGAGATTCAAACAATGTTTTGTGGCACTTCAATGTGTCTCCACAGATCATGAATATGGCCTCCGTTCAAGCGGCAAGTGAACTGATTGTCTCGTACTTAAAACACAAAGTAAACACACGGTCATCAGAAGGTGTCTTGTCTCAACAGCAGAAAGACGTCAAAACACAAGTCCAATGAGGTTAATATACACTCTTGTCTGATTTGTTTGTAAGACAAAATGGCAGATTTTTTGATAGTCAGATTTCCTGTCAGTCAAGCTCCCTGTGAAGGGTTAATTGTTTCTACACCTAATATTTTCAAACATTACATTTAAAGCAGAAATTTGGAGATGGAAAGTAATCTAGATCTATCTATTTGTCTATTTCGGTCTCCAAAGATTATTTTATCTCTTTTTTTATTTAGAATATTTTAATGATGTATATTTTTATGTACTTGTTTGTGTGTGTGTATATATATATATATATATATATATATATATTAGTTATATAGTTGTTTTTAAAAAAAAAATTATATATATATAATTTGGTGAGATTGAGATGTAGATCTGTCTATAATTATTTTTCCATTTTAAAAAACTTACATAATTTTGAAAGAGTCAATGTTGGTATAAAACATTAGTAGGCCTACATTAAATTAAACTAGAATAATTTACTAAAATTAAAATGTTACAATTTTAACGTTAGATGAGTGCAAAGGTAATCTAATCGTAAAACCCACAAAATATAAGCATTTAAATATTAAATAAGTAATGAGAAATAACTCAAACAGATATGTGTATCCCTAGAAAAGTTTCTTTAGCCTGGGGAGGAGAGACTTTCTTTTTAAAAATCTGAAAACGGACTATGATGAAAATCGTTCACTTTCAGGAAAGCATTACTAACAGACTTCATTAATTCGGTGGAATATGATGAAAGGGATTCTGGGTGCACGAGTGCAAGCGAGTTGTATTTAATCAGCAATCAGCAGTCCCAGCGGAAAAGCCAGAGTTATTACTGCTGATTGACTCTGATTGCCAAGCATGGTTGTGAATGAAAAGCAAAATGGCGTTTTAAAGGAGAGTCGCTTTACCATTATCTCCATTCAGAGTCTCCATTTGAATGTTTTCTCCAAGGTCGGCACACACGGCATCACAAGCAAACCCAAGCGTAACAATGCCACTTAACCGTAGTCAAAGCCTGGTAAATTGCTGTAATCAGGGCAGTGGCATGACCTCGGCCTCCTCGTCTGTAGGACTAATTAGGTGCAGTTACATCACGTCTGATTAAGTGCTGAGTCAGTCCACGATCAGCAGCAGAAGGACTCTTTGGAGTAATTCTACTATAAAGGCTCTTTGCTTCCAAACTTTATAATTTTTTAAGATGCTGCATGTATCTGTTAATTATGTATTTTATTGAGACTGTCTCTTATCTGGTCTCCTTTCTCAGCTGTCTTTCACTGGCTGTGAGGTTAAAATGTCATGTCAGGTCTTTGTGCGTGTGTGTTTGACAGACTGTCAGCGTGCAGTCAGTCATAAGCAGAGTCTGACACTAGCGCGCACACTGCTCTCTTTGTGAAAGTGGGTCTGGGATGAAAGGAAGCCTTGTTGTAGCACGCATCAGAGTCTATGGTGGTGTAGCGTGCCCTGACCCTTTGTGAAGTCGTGGATGGCTGTGTTAATAAGAGCACATGGGTTATAATATGAACCGCTGGCCTCTATTATGTAAGCTAATGGTTACGGTAAACACTCATTTTCTGCACAAATTACACCTTTTTCTGTTTTGCGAGAACTTTTCATTTGCTTCGGGATGAATAATTGCCCACACTTACGGTTGACCTCTAGTGTTAAAAGAAATACTTCATCCGAAAATACAATTCTGTCCAAAGCTGTATGAATTTCTTTGTTCTGTCGAACACAAAGGAAGATATTTTGAAAGTTTGTTACCGGGGCTGTTTTGGGTCACCATTGACTCCCATGGTATTTTTAGTTTTCTACTTTGGAAGTCAGTGGTGACCCTAAACAGTTTTGTACTTTATTTTATTATTTGTATTGTGTATATACTATTTTGTTTGATTAATTTAATTTTGTTTTAAAAAAAAAAATGTTATTTAGTGCAGTTTATACTTATGCTTAACCCTAAATATTTAACTGTAGCATTTAATGTTAGTTTAAGTTAATTTGTAATTTATTTTTGCTTATTGTACTTTGATTTTGGTGATATTTCTATTATATTATATATTTATAATTGTCTTTTGTTTTAATTTAGCTTATGCTAAATATTCAACTTCAGCATTCAACTTTAGTTTTATTTTAGTTTTATTTATTTATTCGTTTTATTTAATGTATTTTAATTTTGGTCAATTTTTTTTTTATTTATTTAATTATTTGTTTGTTTTTTCAATTATTTTAATTTAATGCTGCTTGTACTTGGGGATAACCCTACATTATTAACTTCAGAAACTTCCATATATTTTTTTTTTTATTGTATTAACATGTTTTTATTATTATTATTCTTTAGTTTATTTATTTGTTGTATTGTTTAAATTTAAGTTCTTACATTTTAATTAGTTTCTTTCCATTTGATATATTGGGTCAGTTTTGGTTTTCTTAATGGATTATAATAATTTGTGTGTGTGCTGTGTAGTAATTAATTGCATTTTTTGTACACAACTTTAATTTTAGATGTGATTTAATGGTTGCTCAGCCTTTTTGTCACCACCAACAACAGCAGATGATGGGCCACACACCAGATTAATCCACAAATTCAGATAATCTACTGCCGTCATGCGTCTCAATCCTCTCTGGACTGCATTGCTCCTCTTGTCTCTGTCAGTCTGTGGAAACTTTAGCCTTGGCCCTCATCTGATGACGTCAAATTGACCTTGAATGCATCATTTTCATCAGTGCTCTTATTCCAGAGCCTTCGTCTAGCTTTGCCCCCGCAGTGTTGGCTGAAGTAGCGGCGGGTGTCCCGGCGCTAGGACTGGGTATTGGTCAAAGAATTTCGATACCGATACCAGACTCAAAACCTCATCTCCTGAGCCACTGCACAGATTAGCAAATTAGTTTTAATAAAGTTCAAATGCTCTTAAAGTAACCCTCGGAGCAGTTCTGGAGATGTTATTCAAGTAGCCTACTCTATTTATGTCTATTTAATGAGATGCAAGACGTTAATATCACTGGAAGCGTCAAGCACAGGTCAGTATGCCAATAAACAAAGCCACGCTTCTGCACTGAATTTGCGGTTTAATATTGACATAAACTCTTAAGAAGCGGGAGAGTGGTCACTTGAGTGTGCGGCCCGTGCACGTTTATCTGTGTGTGTGTGTGTGTGTGGTGGAACTGCGGCGTGCGCAATACAGAGAGCGCTACTTAATGACGTAAATGATAGAAATAACAAACGGCTATTTTACACACTTCTGCTCAAACACTGGTTAGTGCTGCAGTCTTATTGATTGACTGACGTGGATGAGATTAACCCCTTCCTGTACCGTACAACGAGATATTTTTCCATACTCGAATTCGGTCGAAACCTAAAATGTATGGAACTGATACCCAGCCCTACCCATCGTGTCTTCTCGTCTCTGGCTGTTGGCTGGAGCAGAAGGCCACGACAGCTGTGGATGAGATTATCTCTGCCACACAAAACCAAAGCGCCATTACTGTTGTGCCATGTCTGATTAAAAGAGGGGGTGAGCGCTGGGGGCTGTTGACACAGCGCTGACTTGACAATGGGTAGAGATTGTGTTTGTAAGTGAGAGAGAACGTGTAGGCCACAGCGAACGGGCCGTCACAAGAACACACTTGTGTCCACCGATGAAACTGCCAACAAAGCGAAGCGTTTTCTCTCTGATCAGATGTTCAGCTGTGTGTGCCGGGGGGGGAAATTGGGTATTGTGAGTGGAACATTCGAAGTGGATCAAAAAAGTGGCATTTTGTTTTTACAACAAATTACTACTTTAGTCTACTTAAACTGTTTATAAAACCATTTTTGTCAGATTTTGTGTTGGTTGAACGTAATCTTGACCTACAGTTTTGGAGACTGGTGTAGACCTAGTCCCCAGGTTTTTGTTATTTATTACAATGTACTTAATTCAAAAAAATCTAAAGCACTTAATTCATAAGCTGATACATGCTGATTTTATTTTTGTGTGTGTTTTAGGATTGACTGCTTTTGAGTTGCTTTTGATACATTTTCAGTGAAATCCATTGCTTTGAAATTAACATGTGTCTTTTATTTACATAAATATGCTAAAAGAAGTAAAAATGGTTTACAGCGAGAGGCCAAAGTCATCAAGTTACTGTTTTGATGGACATGTTTTGATTAAATATATAAAGAAGAACTCACACATTCACAGATGTGGCAGTCAGCTCACATATTAGCTAATAAAATAATTACTGGCAATCAAGTGCATCAGAAATAGAAAAGTGGTGTTTATCTACTGAAGGCATCAAGATGTGGCTCGACTGATGCTTGACATCTCCACTGATAAAAAACTGGCACTATCTAATTTTGATCTGTCGCAATGTAGGCGTAGTGTTGTTTCTGCATGAGACGTGCAAACGATTATTAGCTCCCAGCACTGCTGTTTGAGAAACGCATGCGGTTCGTTTAGTGTCTTGTTTGGGGTGGAGATAAACCTTTACGATAACACAACATTTCAAGCGAAAGAAATCACATGCTTTTATGTAGAAATGTTGAAGCTGCTTGAGGCTTATAATGGCGGTTGTGCAAGAACACTTGTGTAGTTCCCGTGATGCATTTTTAGGTTACTTTCATTTCCTCTCCGCGATCTTTCCCTCTCAGACGAAAGAAAGAGGCCACTTCCCTAAAGCTGTGTTGGCTTGATCTTGTTCGCTCATGATCATCTTCCATCTTGTTCTATTCGTAACTGATACAGAAACTTAAGACCAATGTATTTGACCTGCGTGTAATGTTAGTACATTTAAACTAAGCTTTGCGACCTTTCCAGTCTTTCTTGGTCTTGTGAATTGCACTATTCTTGTTTTCAGACTGGCAGTTGACATTTCTGCATGAGTATTTTCTGTAAATATATATTTTTCATTTATAGGATGGTTTTAAATTTACTTAATGTGCATGTCTGTAAAAAAAAAAATTATATTCTTATTTGTTGATTAAATTTCTGTTTAGGTGTTTAGAATATATTTGATTAATAGATAGATTAGATTTTTTCATTTTATTTTTTTTTTTTAAAGCTAGGTGGCTGAAATTTTTGTCTTTTATGTACACTGCCATTTGGGATCAATAAGGGTTTTAATGTTGTTTTATAAAGATGTTTCTTATGCTTATCAAGGCTGCATCTTGTTGAACACAACACAGGGAAAAAAATGTATTTTATGCAATTATTGCATTTTAACAAAATCGTTTTCTATGTTAAAAAGCTTTAAACTGTCATTTATTATTTCAGCATCATTCCTCCAGTCTTCAGTGTCTTTCAGAAATCCTTAAGAAATCATTTAGACATGCTGATTTATAATCAGTGTTAGAAACATTTGTGCTGCTCAATATTTTTTGGGGACCTGTGATAATTTTTTTAGGATTCTTTGAAAAATAAAACGTTTAAAAAGAACAGTATTTATTCAAAATGTTAATTAGCAGAAACTGGAATTTAATTTAAAAAAAATTCCATTGTGCATTCCAATGAATCTCAGTCAAACTGCAGTTAGGGTATTTTGATTTAAATAAAAACAAAACAAACAAAAAATTCAGCTAACTTGCACAATAAAATCATAGTTTTTTTTTTTTTGAAAATGTAAAAAAAAAAAAAATTTCGTTTAACTCTTTATATCTTTATATACACTACTATTCAAAAGTGTGGTCAGTAATTTTTTTTCTTTCAAGAATGTAACAGTTTTATTTAGAAAGAATGTGTAAAATAGAGATAGTCATAGTAAAGACTTGAATTGTTGGAAAAGATCTCTATTTCGAATAAACCGTTTTTATTCATTAAAGGAAAAACATCACATTCCAAAAATATTAAGCAGCGCAACAGTTTCAACACTGATAGTAACTCAGCATGTCTAATGTGATTTCTGAAGGATAACGTGACACTGAAGACTGGAGAAAAGATTCTGAAAATTCAGCTGTAGTATCACGAAATCTAAAAAAAACCACCAGAAATTGCAATAATATTTCACAACATTATTGTTTTTCTCTGTAATTTTTATCAAATAAATACTTGATGAGCATAAGACACTTACCGATCCCAAACCTTTGACTAGCACATTATGTATTATTTATATCTGCATTAGAGTAGGCTATTGAGAATAAAAATGCAGAAAATCTTAGTTTAGTTGGAATCCACGTTTCAAAATAATCATCACAGGCTGTGAAAGCACGTTTTTGACCGTCTTGTGATGTGACCTTCTAATGCGAACTATCAAGCGTCAGAAATATGTTTGCTGTGCGTGTGGTTGATCAGATCCGAGCTTGATGCAGGCAGTCAGCAAGTTTGCGTTCTCTCTCTAAATAAATAAATGATGGCCATCTGTAGCTTTCGCTCCAGATTGAAGCCGCTGAGTGGACGTGTCAATCTCATCGTTGTCTTTTGGGTTTAGCTGAGAGCTGTTAGCGCCCTATTATGTTTTAAGTGTGCACCAGGGAGAGGCCTGCACCATCAATTGTCTCTGTATTTGTGTTTGTGGCTTTGTTGCTGCACTATAAGCATCCTATAAACCGCCCAACACGTCATCTTCTGTCTGCACCCACTTAATTCCAGTTATGAATACGCTAAATTGTATGAGCGAGTCAAAAAGAAGACTTTCATTGTTTGCCAAAATGGAAAGGAGTATGACGTTTTAAATGTTAGGACAGAGATTTCAAAAAGAGATTTCATTGGTCCTGCTTTGGCACTGTTCGACTGCTTGGATGGCTGTATTTCTAATGCATTCTTCACAAACAAAATTACAAAGTAAAACTGAACCCCAAAGGTGTTAACCATATGCTAAAACCACATATGGAAACCACCAGCAGGGTTTTCTGTGATCGCGCCACATATAGGGGATATGGGCATCTAGTGGGTATTCCCAGGTTTCAATGCTTCCCGGTCCTTTTTTGGTCGGTGGTCTGTCCCTCGTCGTCATACTTTCTTTTTCTGTCCACTTCCTTTGGTCTATCTTTGCAGCGGAAGGATGTTGCACGCTCTGTTTCCTCCAAACCACAGTTTTGAGTCTGTTCTCTGGCAGATATTTCCTCCCCTCCTTCCCTCTCACATTCGGCTGCTGGTGGAAAAGACGTTGGCCAATGCACAGAACATGAGTACGGGCACCATGCTTTCCTTTTGGAACAAACCGAGATGTTGTGACAGTCAATCAACTTAACGTGATGCTTGGGGGACGTACAACAATTATCCACTAGTGTTGTGGGTTGTTGTAAAACTTAAAAATAATATTTTGTACTGATTTAATACCACTTAATTTTAATGGTAAAAAAATTTAATTATTAAATCTAACGGGGCTTATTCGATAAACCTGTTTTATGGAACAGGATCTTCCCATAATATCCATCAGCCATATTATTTTTCATTTTTAGCTAAATTAGAAGGATCATTTAGGATTGAAGCAAAGATTTAACCCTTTATAATGCTCTGTTTCTCAACTTGTCTTCCCATTTTGGGGTGTCATTGTATTTTATTTATTTATATTTATTTATTTATGCAGACAATCATTAAAACATCACATTAACTACAATAATTGTTCATGTTTTTTTATTATTATTGATCTATTTTTAATCTGTGTATCACCTAATATTTTAGTTTTTTAGATATTTTCTTCATCTACAGCTAAATAAGAGATCCCCTTTACATATATATATAAATGTGTGTGTGTGTGTGTGTATGTGTATATATATATATATATATATATATATACACACACACACACACATTTACGAGCACTATATATATATATATATATATATAGTGCTCATAAATGACCCCCATATATATTTATTTTTTTATATATTTAAATAGTTTTTTTTTTTTTTTTTGAGTAGTCTTCACATTTAAAGGTTTATTTATTAAATTATTAAAGTTAATTATTAAAACAATAAATGTTCATGTTTAGCTTTGTCTTATTGTTAGCATTATTATAAAAAAATTTCAATGTCTATCCATATTGGAAATTCATCATCCCTATCGGATATTTATTCTTCCCTTTTTTTTAGTTATTTTTACATACTTTCGCTTTTATCTACAGAGGACTTCAAATGAATTTACTTTTCTATGCAGAGGACTTGCTCGTAGCTCTTGGTGAGAGTTTTCTAACGGCATTTTTCATAGACGTTCACGAAAACAGCCAAATTTCACACATCGTATCACATTTGTTACTTTAATCAGATTGGTGGTTGTCTGAAACCTAAACTGAAAAAGCCTCAGTCCACATACCCATTTAGACTCCAGTCACATTTTTTATTTTTTTTTCTCCGTCTTCACAGTTGTGATGCTAAAATAAGATAACTGACCAGAATGCAGGTGGTTTGTGCTGGGCCATGGCATGATTACTCTTGCATTACACAGATGTGTGCTGCTGTGCCGTTTAGCTTTCTTGATAGCCGTCTTTGGCTAATAATAACTTGTGGCCGGGATCCTATTATGCGTAACAGTATAACACTGCATGCAAATTATAGTGTAGTGCAATAATGCACAGTTACAGCAGGGTAACGAGTCATGTTCAATCAATATTAATTTTCTTCTCTTCTATCCACAGGTATTAAATGAAGAGTGCGATCAGAACTGGTATAAGGCAGAACTAAACGGCAAAGACGGCTTCATTCCTAAAAATTACATCGAGATGAAGGCACATCCGTAAGTGTACTAAGATATATAGCCTCCACAACCTGACTTCCGTTTACACCTCTTTCAAAGCACCATGAGATCATTCACCGCTTTATAGATCAAGGTGTCTGTGTTACTTTATCACCAAACTTAAATATGCACAGTTCCTCTTTCTCCACATTGAGAAATATTACTCGATTGGGTTTTGTTCAGACTTCTTTTTCTTCTGAATTTTACTGTTGAAGTGACTTCGGTCACTTCCTTGGTGTTCGGCTCTTGTAGGTTTACAGAGAATTAAATCAACTTAGTCTGACTGACTTCACTTTCCTAATCTGGGAGAAACACCTCTGTCATCACAGACATCTGTTTTGTGAATCTGTCAGTATTAATCAGGAGCTTTACCGTAATTGAGCGGAGCTGTGTACAGCTGTTTTAAAACAAGCGGCTGAGGGTCTCAAGTATTGCTTCAAATTGGCATCAGAAGGGAAAAAAAAGAACACCGATATGAAGAGATGATGTTGGTTTCTTACATCGGTTATTGACAAAAAATATCTTGATAGTTTGAGAATTAGACAATATTTTGCTCAGTGTGTCTCTTTAGGATAGCCATGGACTCCTGGTGAAGTTTCATATACTGTGTGGTGGTCAGTTCACACTGATAGAAATGAATCTTTTCTCAATAAAATTAAACGTATTTTTATGTTTTATGGACATTTTTACCATTACAAAGCCATTTTTTCCCCTACAAGATTGCATTATCTTTTCGATCAGATTCTTACATTTAAACTGAGTTAGAATAATAAGATTGTTATTACCAATCAATATCTAAAAAAGGATACGCAGATGCTGTGTCTGTCACCTCTGCCAAGAAGCTGTCATCAGACTTTCTCAATGCGCTTTCTCTCCTCTCCGACAGCTAGTTTAAGTTACGCAGACTAAAGTCATTCATAGCCACGCCTCCTGTCAATCACTCAGTAAGCCAGTCGCCTCAAAACATTTTACGTTATTGTTACCACTACCTTCTAATTTAAGTTTGTTGAATATTGTGTGAGGCCGAGCCGCGGATCAGTTTTAGGCTTCTCCATATTGAAAAAGATATATTCTCACCATCTTCTCATAAAAAAAACCTATAATAAAGTTTATTATTATTGTGTTAAGTGGTAATTTAAAGATATATTTATCATGTGTTTTTTACAGTTTCGGGTTAATTTTTGTGAACCGTTCCTGTTCAAGAAAGGAAGGCCGAAAACGCTTGATGATTGTTTTCGTTGTCTTTTATTATAACGTTTTGTTGATATTGTGAGTAGACACAAATAAAAGTAACCCCCTTAAAGTTCCCAATGATCTATTATTCTTACCTTTATCAGAGAAAATTACGGCTTTACCGTCATAGCCTACCATCACACATTTATTATACTAGGTTTAATATTAAAATGTTATTATATGTGTCAACTGTTTTAGTATCGTGTGTAAGCCGTGATGATTTAAGAAGGCTATTTTGATTAATCCAATATTTAATTTATAATATTTTAGGGGTTAGAATGTTTTAATGTCTGACTCTGTCCCTGGGTTGACCAGGACAGGACCATGCTTCATCTCCTGGACATAACGTGAGTGAAAGGCAGCGTCTGAAAGTCCTGGACGTAAACAAATGAGTCAAGTAACATTTTGTGTAGCAGTCACCCGGATGGATTTGTTGTTTTTTTTTTTAAATCCTTTATAATTATAATCAACTACATTTAACAATCATTGTTTAACACGTTCAGACTGAGCCAACAGACCATTTTAACTGGATACATTCAATATTAACTAAACCTAGACCAGGTAAAAAAAAAAAAAAAAATTATTGAAACTTAAAATGAATTTATATAATTGTGGAAAAGAGCACTATATATACACAGATATACACTTTCTGCCCTCTTATGCCAAGCTTCAGTTATTTGGTAAGAGATGCAGTAAACAAACTAATATTATGAAATATAAACCAATTTCAAATAATTGTTTCTATTTAAAAATATAGCTTTTTGAGCTGTTTCTAATCCTCATAATTTAATGCATCTTTCCTGATTACAATTATTAATTTTTCATGGTGGCATATTTTTTTTTGAAAATGCATTAAAAAAACCCACTAAACACTCAATCAGGGCAATATTTAAGTTGCGTAATTTCTTGTTTTAACTTTATGGTTGGTAATATATAACATTTTTACAGCACACCAAGCGTACTTTACACTGTGTCAGCGTGTAACGCTTCAGTAACTACTTCTGGTCTCAGATCAGATGTTCTCTGCTTTTTTTCTTAATCCCTAATTTCTTATTTTCCATCAGTTGACTTCCTGATGACTTTCTTGAGAACGCTGTTGCCCTTTTGATACCAGGCAGCTTGTTTGAGCTCGAGGTGTCTGCGTGTTGAATGGGTTGGTTTGTTCCTCATTGGCCTCGATGCGAGTGAGAGTCATCATTGTGCTGTGTGAGGCGGAAGGACAAATAAATGAATGAATAATTGACTAAAATTTACCTGAGAGAGAACTGAAACCTGTGTAATGACACACAGTGATGCTCAAAAGCATCATTTAAAGTGAGTTAAGGTAACAAACATCAAGGTGTCTAGGGCCGAAGCTAAAACAGCCTACCTTCACTTGTTTTTTACTTGAATAATCACTTGCAGATAGAAAATATTTGAAGGCCACATTCCGTCGTTTAGTTTAGTTTGATATCAACAGTAATAAGTAATTTTTTTAAATAAGGGAGCGTTAATAATATAATTTTTTTCTGTGCTATTTGATATAAAGAGTTCCTCTCTAACTGAATATTGATCATTTGTGTCTCTGGTATTCATTGTAGTCGGACTCACTTTTTGACATCCCAGAAATCAGAGCAGCTTTTTCCCATCAGGTACATGAGAGCAGGTTTCTGGTAGGGGCCTGTTATCAAGCCAGGCGATGTAAATGACAGAGACAGTTGTCGAACGGGATGCGGCGAGTGGAATTTGCCCTCGAGTGCTTTATTACCACTTCCTGGTCACATGCTCTTTGTGTTTGTGCGTCTGTGGCTTGTGCCGTCCACATCAAAGCGGACAGGAGAGATTAGGCAGGTACAGCCGAGACCGTCTGTGGTTTTATTCCTGGTCTTACGTAACCAGCCCTCTGGGAGCAGAAGTGTGTTGTCATTTCACATGACGTACCGTTTCAGATGAGCAGAGTAAAAGAATTAGCTTTATCTTTGATTGAACAAGATGTTCATTACTTATTTAATTTGTTGGAATAATAGTCTGTACAGTGTGACTTTTTAAGGTTATTGTAATTTATTTTTATGTTACTATATTGTATTTTCCACTTTGATTAAGTAGTTATGCCACTGAATCCCATAAAATATTAAAGCAGAACTTGTTCCTATATTGAAATCCCGCTTCGTTAAAATACAGTATTTTACAGCAAAATATACCACTTTTATATTTTGTTTTATCATTTATTATTTGAATCCTCTGGAGTTAATAGATGAGCAGTAATTATGGCATCGGATCTCATCGTTTAAATATTATTTGTAAAACTGGTTTTACATTCAAGCCTTGTTTAATACAATATCCCCCGACTTCACAGACAAGGCTTAAGCCTGAACTAAAATGTAAATCTGAGCCGTTTCAACTGAAGTAAACTCACACTGACTGATCTTAAAATATATCTGTGCCTTTGTTTTGTCTTAAGATGCACATCAGCAATATAAAAATGACTTAAATGCCATAACTGAACTAATCCTGGCTTAGGCTGAGCCCTGTCTATGAAACTGGGCTATATGTTTTAGTTTATCATTTTTTTAATAAACACTTTGGGAAGGATAGTAAATGATGAAATTGATTACTATTAATTAAATCCCATTAAATAAGCAAAACTTTAAATCATTTGTAAAACTATTCTGACACTTTTCTGTCACGGTTTCACAAACAGGGCTTAGCTTAAGCCAGGACTAGGCATTAGTTTAATTAATATATTTAAGCAACTTTTACAAAAATGCCTTATGAGAAAATATTACAGGTGAGCATCTTAACACTGAACAATGACACTGACGTGTTTTAAGATTTGTCCGTGCAAGATATTTTCATTTTGAGACAGCTCAAACATGCAATTTAGTCTGGGCCTAGCTTAAGCCTTGTCTGTGAAACTGGGGGTTAATGCAACAATTTATTTAGTTTTTTAATCCACCAGACTTTTATATTTTTAGGTTTTTTTTTTTTTTTCAGTATTTGAATAAGCAATAATTATGACATCAGGTCTCAATAATAACACAAGCAAACTGAAACATTTCAAAACTATTTCATTTACATCTTTTTTTTTTTATAATTCAAACTGCACTGATTACACATCTACTGCCAGGTCTGGAAGCTCAGTGTTGACGCTGGCAGCACACAGTAATTCAGCTTTGGCTTTGTCAGCTGTTGCTCATCTCTCTGGTAAATAAAGGCCTTTGGTTGTCAGGTTTGCTTAACCCAGTTCACCTCACCCTGCACTCACCCACAAACACAGCCAGCCTTAGTGACGTTTGACTTCAAACTTGAATTTCATTCAGTAAGCACATATATTGTTGGATTCTTCTAAATGTAGCCATTCTTGAACTGATTTTTCTCCGCACCGCTTTTTTTTTTTTCTGTTGATCGTCTGCACTCGTCTTTGCCAGTATTAATTGCTCTCTTGGCTTTCCATCAGACAGAAAACTGGCGTCTTGTTTTTCTTAGCTGCTACTCAGCGCCAGCGCTTTGCAAAAGATGTTTCCTCTCTCTGTTCATCCACACTTCCATGTAAATGAGGGAAAATCATCATCAGCTGATCCTATCTGTCTGATCTCTGTCCTCAGTGTTGTTATATAAAGGATAACGTTATGTCGGCGTGTGTTCACAGGTGGTTCTTCGGGAGGATCCCTCGGGCCAGAGCGGAGGAAATCCTAAACAAACAGAGGCACGACGGAGCCTTCCTCATTAGAGAGAGCGAGAGCGCGCCTGGAGACTTCTCCCTGTCTGTCAAGTATGTTGACGCACATTAAATCCACCTCTCCTTATTCCCAGAATAACTGCTGTGTGCATGGCAGGCTTCATCTAGTCAGAGTCCTGGCCAGCCCAAGATCCAGCTCATGAGGGTAGAAGCGTTTGCCTTCACCAACGAACAACCACTTAAACCAGCAGAACCTCTGAGAGAGAGAGAGAGAGAGAGAGAGAGAGATATATATATATATATATATGTCATGTGAATCACATCTGTTCTCGTCTCAGTCAGTTCTCTGATAGACATCAGGGCACTCGCACATATCTCGTCTGTGTTTGCATACACGTGTTAATATGTGTTCTGATCTCTGTTCACATGTGTAACTTGCCGCCCAGTCTGTTATGTTTAATTATGAATCATGGCACAGGAGCAGTGCATTCTGTCTCTTCAGTATTCAATCAAGTTAGAAGCTGTCAGGCAGATTAACATTCATCTTTTTGTTGTTGTTGTTGAAGGTTTGGCAATGATGTACAGCACTTCAAAGTGCTGCGTGACGG
The DNA here is from genome assembly GCA_032359435.1 of Enteromius unitaeniatus. NCBI lineage: Eukaryota > Metazoa > Chordata > Actinopteri > Cypriniformes > Cyprinidae > Enteromius > Enteromius unitaeniatus. Next base: position 3,559,916 of record JAUMHI010000039.1, on the reverse strand, counting down.
GGCTGGAAAGTACTTCCTGTGGGTCGTGAAGTTTAACTCTCTCAACGAGCTGGTGGACTATCACCGCACCACTTCCGTTTCCCGAAACCAACAGATATTTCTACGAGACATCGAGCAGGTGCCTCAGGTCTGTGTGCTGGTTCTTTCTTTTGCAGTCCTTCAAGTCTATGCTAATCACTATTAGCTCCACTTTAATTTCAGGGCTCTCATTCAGTATTTCAAAGCACAGAAACACAAATTTACCCCAGAATAACCATTCGGGTTTTATTATAACTATAAAGAGGAGCATTTTGCTAGTTATATGCGTGCTGTACACACTAAATGAAGCTGAAGAAAATATTTGATTTGTATATTTATCGATTCATAACAGTGCGTTTTATGTTTCTGATTATTATAATATTTTTTATGTAACTTGTGAAATGCCAAACAGAACACTGTCAACATTTTAAAGTGTTCAAATGAATAAACTGTGATAAAATGTTTTTTTTATATATTGCATACCTTTATTTAGATAACCAATAAAATGTTTGGCATCAATACGATCTATATAGTTTTTATTTTATACTTTTATTATATGATATTTCTGAAAAATGCTTTTCTGTTGAAGAATTCTGAACAAATGTATTGTGGGTTCCAACAGTATTAAACGGCACAATTCTTTTCAACATTTGTAATTAAGAAGAAATGTTTTTCCGAGCAACGAATCAGCATATTATAATGACTTCATAGGAGTAATGATGCTGAAAATGCAGACATAAATAATATATTAAAATAGAAAACTGAACTTATTTTAAATGCAGCCTTGGAGGGACTTCTTTTAAAAAAATCTTAAAGAGCCATGTTTTTGTACAGTAGTGTCTCTACTAAACCAGAGTTATTTACACGTGTCTCTTGTGCATCTGCAGCATCCAACATACGTGCAGGCCCTGTTCGACTTCGACCCTCAGGAGGACGGTGAGCTCGGCTTCAGGCGCGGAGACTTCATTCAGGTCCTGGACAACTCTGACCCCAACTGGTGGAAGGGCGCCTGTCACGGCCAGACGGGCATGTTCCCACGCAACTACGTCACACCTGTCAATCGGAACATGTAAAGGAAAAAAAAAAAGCGATTAGTGAATAAATTGTAATTAACGGCCCCTCACATTCACATGCAATCAGACTACCCCACATCTCCCCGTCAACACCCGTAAAGTCCTGTGAAATTTAAAGCGGCACAGAGGAATGGAAATCGTGACCGAAAACAAGAAGAGAAAAAAAAACGTAGTGGAGAGGCTGGACGTTTCCAGCTCTGCCATGGTGCCCGGGCGAAACTATTATTCCTGAGAATCGTGATGTCTTCATGAACGCTTGCAGTCCGGACTGAGCTGTTAGGGCGAAGGAAAGGCTGAATCCTAGCATAGTAAAACACATAAATTAAAACAACAGTGATTCTGTCTGTAGATTCATCCTGCTGCTTCTGGCTTCTCTTCTAGTTTGCAAGTAGAATTTTTTTGTTTTCGTTTTCATTTTTTATTTGTATTTTTTGGCTGCATGTTTAAATCTCTTTATAATAGTAAATCCTGAAGCTGTTTTTAAAAAGGAAAAAACATTCTAAAAATATATAAAAATGTAAAAGTAAAAACTTGCAAACGCATTGTACATCTGGGCTGTGGAAAAAAAAATCACCTATAGAGAGAATCCATTTTTTTAAGAATATATATATTATATATTTGTATGTGTCTGTCTGTTTTACCTTTCAACGCATTTTTTTTTTTTTTTCAATTGTAAATTATGTTAATTTTTTTGTGGGAGGGCAGGTGAAACTGAGTAGCTCTGAGACATGCTAATTTTATGAGCATCTCAGATGTAACGCCGTATTATTTAACGCATCATGTATTCCATTTGACATCATTCTTACTTGTTTTAGAACCAACAAGGGAGCGTATCCTTGGCGATAGGGATTCATCACCGAGGTGCTTCCGATCGTTCAGGAGTTGATCTAATGTGAAAAACCAGACGGCTAGCCACCATTTTAAGCCAATGTATTTATTGCAGCCACTTTTTATTTGTCTTGGGATGTGAATGTAGCCGACATCGCTCTCCTCACGAGGGACGTCAGATTGGAGAGCTGAACCACAGTTGCATGATTTCAGTTCACGGTGTCCATGTTTAAAGCTGTTCACGTAACTAAACGATTTAAAATCATGAGATTTGGTGTGGAAAAGCTGGCAGATGCCAGTTAAGCCAGTAAGAAGTAAGAAACCAGAGAGTTCTGTTATATTTGAGTCGTCACATCGACTAATGTGATGCGTTCTGTTTGTTTTCTTTTGTCTTTTCAGTGTTGTATGTTTTAGCTCTTATGTATTTTCGCGTATTATTGCCCCCCTTCTTTTCCTCTTTATTTTTTTTTTTGTTCTCTCTGGATTAGTGCCTTTTTCTCTGGTGTGTGACCATGTCTCCGGCTTGCTGCTTTAGCCTGAGCATTGGGCTTCGTCAGACAGCAGTGAGAAATCATGTCCTCATTCTCCTCCTGAACACACCTGCACACAGTCGCTCCTATTTAAATGTCTTGCCTTTTTCTTAACTTTTGTTTTTTTGTTTTTTTTTCCTTTTTCCTTGTTTCTTTTGAATAAATAAAAAGAAAATTATAAAAAAGAGAACAAGTGTTGTGTCAGATGCTTTCTTTGGGGTGAATGTATTTTTTCTCAAGTAATCGTTCACTAGTTTCATATTATATACTGCATTTTCCTTTTATTTTATTATTTTTTTTTTTGCCAGTGCAGGTTTGGGAGAGACACAAAATTATCTTGCGCTTACTGTGGCTCTAAACACTTAAAATTGTCTGGATGTGTACTGGATTGTGATACACTGATTTGTTTTACACTACAATAATGCTGAAGCTTCTTTTTTGTTTCTTGTTTGTCTATGGATTGGCCCCATTCACATAAGAATGAATCTTAAAAACCATTAAAGTTTAACCATTACAAAAAAAGGTTGGTGGATTTTGATGTGAAGACTCATTCTGACGGCACCCATTCATTGAGGATAAAGTGATGTAATGATGCATTTGTCCAAATCTGTTCCGATGAAGAAACACTCATCTACATCTTGTATGGGCTGAGGGTGAGTACATTTTCAGCAAATGTTAATTTTAGACTGAACCATCTCTTTACATTTAAATGTGTCACTGTAATTACAAAGGGTCAGGTGGGATATTTTGTGTAAATCAACATCATAGAAGTTCTGCCAATTATATTTTAGGATTAACTGAAAATAATATTTGGGTAACAATGCTGTAAAGGGTGATCTATTTAAGTCCACTGAAAGGAATGCAGACACTTCAACATCAGTGTCTCGAAGTCAAAAAACGTTCAGCTTTAGCGGTTTTATTTATTACGTCTGTTTTTATATTGTTTATCAACGGTGTAACGTCACATTTTTATATTGCTTAGATCAACTAGCCGAGTAGACAGATATGAATGTTTATTCATAACCATAGTGAAAATAAGTAGGTCTGAACATTATCTGATGCTAACGTTACTTGTGCAAAGTTATTGTCATTTTTAGATAATGTCCAAATATTTTTTATTGATTACATCTGAGAGGAAGAAGAAAGGATGTGATGTTCAGGTAACTACTGTAATTGTAAAAAAGTGGGAAGTAATGCCCTCTGGGGTGTTTTTACAACACAGACAAGGTTTGAGAAGAGAAAAAAAAAATTTTTTTTCCTTTAAATGTTTATCCTAATTTATTCTCATGAATAAAATAACCATCAATAACCTAAACTTCAAAACACTGTTTCTCACTGAGGA
>JAUMHI010000039.1:3541020-3556025 GCA_032359435.1 Enteromius unitaeniatus | reverse complement strand
TGTTTATCCTAATTTATTCTCATGAATAAAATAACCATCAATAACCTAAACTTCAAAACACTGTTTCTCACTGAGGAAAATTAAGAGGTAAATGTAAGCTTCACTGTGAACATCACCACGTCATGCTCGTCAACACAGTCCAATCAACACTAAAATATGCTTTTATTATTTGGAGAAAAACACAGGTATTTTAGGCAGTAAGATAATAAAAAAATATGTTTTATATAAAATTTAGTAGCCAATATAAAATTGCTAAATAAATCTTATCTATCAGTACTTTTTCACTTAAGTACATAAAAACGAGTACTTTTGTACTTTCTCTCTCCAACTATCCAGACACGATAAAACAATAAAACAACCTTATATAACCTTATATGACCTTATCGTGTCAATAAAACAACCTTATATAAGGTTGTTTTATTGTTTTATCGTGTCTGGATAGTTGCATGCATACTTGGCCGAACTCCTTACTTCCTGCTGAGGGTGAAATACAGGCCGTCTGTGATTCACACTATATGCTATATGCTCTATATGGCACTGTCACAGACCTTCTGGCTATTGGTTGGTTGGTTGGTTATAGGAAGTTATCTGGGCTGCTATTAGATTTGTAAAGCCACTGAACTTTGCCGCCAACAAGCGCTTAAGCTGCAGCCTTTGTGATCTTAACATGATGTCAGTGAACTTTAATATAATTGTAGTGGATCTTAAGCCAAGCTTGTGTAGCAACTGTATTGCTTCTCAGAATATGCATTGGCACGACAGATTGGGACAGATTTGTGGTGTTCTTCAGCTGAACTCTTCTGAGAATAGTGATTAAGGCTCAGAAGTGAACTGCCATTCTATGTATTGATTAAACTTCCGGGAAGCCCCGCTTTGTTGGCCATTTAAATGTCAGAAAGTCGCCAAATCGAATAAAACTACACTGCAGCTGAAGATCCGACGACAAATTAAGGCTCTAAAATCAATTTTCTGAGTGTTTGAGAAACATGGTGATAGTTAAAGCATTTTACATCACATTTGTGGAGGATGACAAGTTTCAGGCTAAACGTTGACATTCATGTTAATGTAGGTTCAGAGGCTAAACATGTCAATATGCCAAAATAATTTAAAGTTCACAGTTTGCCTTTTAAAATAAGCATCCCATTTGAAAAGAATATACAACTAATAATATATTTGTAAGTAATATAAGTAACAATTAAGCACACAATTTCTACCAAGCTTTTCTTAGCCGCACACATTTCACAACTCTGTCTGAATTTGTCCAGATATATTACATAATGATTACAAACAGTGCAGACAGACGCCGGTCCTGCCGCATGCCAGCGATGGAGTCATCTGTCTCCTTCCTCCTGATAGCTCGGGCCCCGTGTGCAGGACACACACATATGTTAGGGTCACAGCAAGAGACCCAGGATCTTGGAAGGCAAAGTGTTCAAAGGCAGTTTCCGAATTGTGTGATGTCATAGGGTGAAACAAAGAATACCCTTTTGGTTTTTCAGTCCAATGCAAATGTGTCCCAAAATGCAAACACTGATCTCTGGAACATGGACTTGACTTATCGTGCACATTTATCTTACATGTGAGATTGCTGTTTCTTTTGTTTTGCCACATTGATTTCCTTACTAAATGGTCAGATGATGGCTGGATGGAGAAGAGAGAAAGTTAATGCAATTTAGTCTCAGTTTCAGTTTAATTATTATTAGGCTATGTAGGCTTTGGTGCTCTGACTTGCATCTTTATAATTCACAGAGGAAAGAAATGCAGGTTTGAATGACATGAGGATGAGAAAATGAATAATAAAAATAAATAATTGCACAGTCTGCTGAGATAAAGTCAGATATATACACTGAAACCCAATATAACAAATATTAAACAAGTAGTATATGAGACGAAGGCTCCACCTGCTGGCAAAGGAAATATTTTCTTCACTTTTTTCTAACAGCTACAAAAAGTCAAATATGTTGTTCTTAAATGCGCAGTTACACCGTGTTTGTGAGCAGTTAGTCCTTTCAAGGATCATATTACTGCAAAACACCCTGATTTTAGTAAGTAGCCTATGTACTATATAACGTACATTTCCGATTTAGTTAAATTAAGTATGATGTTTATTAATGAGATTTCATTTTTATGTCTATTTTCTTAATAGACATATTTTGGACGTCTCATATAGTCCAGTCTGTGAGGTTTAACATCTAGTGAAACTGTCGATGCAAAAAAAATGAAAAGGTTTCGTAGTCGGCAGGATTCGAACCTGCGCGGGGAGACCCCAATGGATTTCTAGTCCATCGCCTTAACCACTCGGCCACGACTACCTGAGAGCACACGTCACTGGGGACACTTTTGTATGTAAATTAGCAGAACGTCAGCGCTGCACACGTATGTTTTTGATGTTTATGTTGTTACTTTTGTTGTTACCACCGTTCAGAAGAATAGTGTCTTCACAGGACAAACCCAGGAGGAACAAAGAACTTCAAAATAACATGAAACGACCCCGCATTCACATACAACACTCGAAGGAAACAAATAAAATAAATACAACAATTAGTAAGAAAAATATCAGCCTTAATAAGCTTGTTATTGTTATTATCAATATGTTTAAGAGATTTCATGGTAAACAGAATCTCTTCAGGAAAGACATGAAACCTGAGACGTGTGTACTTATGAATAAAGAATTTACAATACAGAATAAAAAAAGTTGACAATAAGGCGTTCTTATCGTGTTAGTAAATTTATGTCCAAAACCAAAGACATTTAAACAAAAATTGAGTCGAATGCTTTATAAAAATCCCAAAACATCACACCAGAATCAACAGAACAAAGAAGCTCGAGCGCTTGAGAGAAGACTGTAAGGTTAGCTCGAGTCCACGTGTCTGTAGACACCTCTCTGTCACTGCATGAAGCTTCAGACACCATGTTGTTGATTTTACTAGGTATTTGTATCATTTTTTCAATCCCCAGCTAGCCATTAGAGGTCACTGTCGCTCCAGGATTGATCAGCTCTCATCTTTTCTCAGATTACTGTCAAATTTCAATAAAGTGCAGCGGCTGTTTTTATGTGCAGTGCTATTTCTTCAAGGCCTGTGTGTTTTGGATTAGTTTGTATGGTAGATTTCCTTTTTTCCCAGTATTTTGATAGTTTGGGATTCTGCCACATCTGGGGCCTGTTCCATAAAACAAGTTTACCAAATAGTTAGGCTTATGGCAGATAGTCTGACTTATTTTAATACAAATAAACTGGCAGTAAGTGAGACTAACTGAAATAAGCCTGGCTTATACTCTAATCTTGGTTTATGGAACAGGCCCCAGATCACTTTCATATAAATGAACCAGTGCCCCGCACACACAAGTACTGCAATAAATACAATAAATGAACGCTTGTTGAAGAGTACTTGAGCTTCCTCAGGCTTTTATGATGGGCAGAGTGGTAATTGTTTAAGAGGTACGAGCAGGGAAATCAAGGTTTCACAGTGTTTGTTTACAGTAAACACAAACATCAGATAAAAGTACTTTTATTATATTGTTTGGCATGACTTTTGAGACATCGAAAAATACAGAAGGCTGACATTCTCATGTTGGCATAATCTTTCATTACTTCTTAAATGAAATCACAAATTGAACGATTTTGTTTTCAATTATGTTATTATTATTGGAAATCTTTTTTTTTCGGGCGAATCGAAGTAAGTTTTGCAGCTGACATGCAGGAAGCCATTATTTTTCCATTTAACAAGACTACTTTGTTCTTTTTCTAAACCTGAGAATAAATTTGAAAACTTTATTTTTCAAAAGTGTTGCATAAAAAAAGTTTTAAAAAAAAGCTTTATGTGTGTTTGCACGTATATCTTTACATTCACACAATTTATGCAACATATAAATATATATAAAGGTAACATTTAAACCTTATTTTGGATGCAATTAATCGTTTGACAGCACAAATATGAGGGGTGCGTTAGTGTTAACTAATAAAATGGCAAATTAAATATTTAAATATTTTTTTTTACTTTTCATTTAACATAACATGAGAAAAACAAAGGAAGGAAGAAGAAATAAGCAATAAACAGACAGTTTACCTACTTTCTTCAACGCAACAGTGCATTATTTATGGGAAAATGCATGTTGTGTAATACCACGTTTGTTTTTACTCGCCGTGCAACTTAAACGTATCGGTTTCTGTCGAGCCTCCATCTCAATGGAGTTAACACGCCGAGGAAAATGGAGAACACACAACAAGAGCCTAAGACTTTCACACGCAGAAGCGCATTTCCACGAGCCTAGAGCCTGGAGACAGTGGCAAGCGCTCAGGAAGCGTGTTGACAAACGCGAAACGCAACAAACACCGCGCCGAGGCTCGGAGCGCAGGTCACGTGACCCCCGCACAGGCCTGCTGTCTGTTGTCGGCGGACAGAGAGGAGGAAAGAACATGGCGGCTGCGAGTGAGCTCGAGCGGCGCGCCGGCCCTTCGTCTTGAGCTTTCTCGCGTTAACCGAGACCGGGGCTCCGCGGGACTAGTGCATCCTCACCCGCGCGGGATCAACTTTGCGGTGGTGCCCGAAATTCCGGGTTCGGTGCGTGTAAAGTGCAGGCAAAACGCGAAACTGAGGAGAATAGGTTTTTATCCATAATGAGGGGGAGACGAGGCAGGCCGCCCAAAGCCCAGCTAACGCAGGAGCCCACGGCGGGGCCGGTGCGCGGTCTGAGACCCCGGCGGACCTTGAAGGCGAAGCCCAAAGGGACCTCTGATGAGGATTATGTCACCCCTAAACGAGGGAGCCATCATTCTTCAACACGCGGCCGGAGGAAAGTGAGATCCGCGGCGTCGCGGGGCAGAGGAAGAGGCAGAGGGACGGCCAGAGGCAGGGGGCGGCGGAGCACCGCGAGCGGGGTGGTTTACGACGACCACGAGAGCGACGAGGATGAGGATGAAGACGCGGTCAGCCTGAGATCGGACGAGGAAGAGTACATCGAGGAGCCTCTGACGGACGACGAGGAGGAAGAAGAAGAAGAGGAGGAGGAGGCCAACGACGAGTCCGACTACCTGGAGGAGCTGGACGAGCTGGAGGAAGACGATGCCAGTTTCTGCACGGAGAGCAGCCACGGCAGCAACGCAGGTACGGGACGCCTCGGCGACCCCTCGAGCGGCCGATCCGTGAATCGCGACGAGCGCGGGGTCCGACTCGCACGATCGCTCTTTTGTTGCGCTAAACGCTCAAAATGGATCCTGGTGCTCCTCTGTGCTGGCGAAGGCCGCGGGGTTAGCGGTTAGCTTGCGCGCGGCAGACGTTTATTATGATCGAGTTGCACCTGTGGGCTGTTTTTTGAGCAGGATTTATGGTTAATCGCTTCACTTAAAAGTCGCGTCGTCGCATTGTACGAAAGCAAAGGCGTTGCTAATAACAACAAAAAAGTTCTGTTTACCGTTCGATCGAGTGTTTGCTAACGTTAGCCTGTTAGCCTATTAAATCCGGATAGTGTTTTAAATATTTATATCACCAAATCATGCGTTTTTGTTCAGTTGTTGCACTTTCATTGAGGGTGGACTGTGAAGGGAACGCTTTTTAGTCTCACACTTGAGCACAGCAAAACTTATTAGCCCGTCATCTTGCTAAGTTAATTGATTTCGAGCTGATGAGATAACTTAATCATAAAGTGATTAGCATATTCCGTAAACTTAAATTAAAACAGCGCCGAGTTTTATATCAGAGTGTCTTACTTACTATTCACCCTCATTTGCATGAGCGCGTGTCTGTCAGTCTGAGGTGTTTTGGAGCACGTAGCCAGAGCTGGAGAGCGGCTAATGACAGGGGCAGCATGCGGCCGGTTGTTTTGAAATCCAGCGCCAGCGCCGTCGCACCTGACGCGGGGAGGACGCTTCATTTCGTCCCGCTACTGTGTCATGCTCGCACGTGACGTCATAGTGCCACTTTATCACGTAGCATGATTATTTGCACTCTTTGTGGGAAGTAATTGGGGGTGACATGTTTTTTGAGTGACGGTTCCACTGTTTTCCACTGTGATAAATTATAAAATGCCATTTATTCCTTTAATGAATTTCCTGCATCATTATCCCAGTCTCCAGTGTCACACCATCCTTCAGAAATCACACTGATATGATGATTATATAACATTTATTATGATGTTTACTGTAATCGTTGTCTAAGCTGGTGTTGAAACCAGTTTAAATGAATCCCAAAATATAAAGGAGTAGGACGGGTTTCAACATTTATTATAAGGAGGTATGTGGTCTTGCACACCGATTGAGAATATTTTTTTGAGGAAATTGTCACTTTTTTCAGGATTCATTGATAATCTTCAAAAGAACAGCATTTATATGAAATATTAATATTTTGCTACATTCTAAAAGAGTTACTGTCGCTTTTCAATTTAACGTGTTCATGCTCAATAAAAAGAGTTAAATTAAACCCCAGATGTTTAAACTCTGCATATTGCAATATTTTTTCTCCATTTACAAAAACAAGTGTGTTTAATTATTATTTTTTTAAATCACAGGCCCTTATCTTGCAGATATTTATTACTTGATTCATTTAATTCTGTTTAAAACCGCTCCATGCAAACAAATGTAATGCAACAATCCACTTTTTCCTTTGGGAATCACACATATGTTGTTTTAAAACGGCATATACAATCACTAAACGTTATATTCCTTGTTGTCTTTTTTTCCTAATTGCTAAATGTTTAAGTAGATGCCTGATCATTCATGTCTAACTGCACACATGGGTTGTTCGAGTCCACAATGTTTTTTTTAACTGATCGTTTTATGCATGTATTCTTTAATCCACTGTTAAATCTGTCATCAAATATTATCCTGATAACAACATTAGAGTCATTAGTCATCAAAATTGCAAGCTGCATTTTTTTGACATCTTTCTGTTTCAGTAGGCCGTAAAAGACCGAGACCAAGGCGACCACCTTCTCCTATTCTGGAGCAGAAGGAGATTCCTTCTCTGGAGCTGCCTGGTTCATCCGAAGACCTTCTCATTCCCAACGAGCAGCTACTCAATGCATCGGCTATTTACGAGGTGCTCCGTAGTTTCTGCACTGTGCTGCGTCTCTCTCCATTCCGCTTCGAGGACTTTTGCGCTGCTCTGGTCGGACAGGAGCAATGCACGCTGATGGCAGAGACGCACATCTGCCTGCTCAAGGCCATCTTAAGGGAGGAGGACACCTCCAACACCACGTTTGGTCCGGCGGACCTCAAGGACAGTGTTAACTCTACGCTCTACTTCATCGACGGCATGACCTGGCCAGAAGTGGTGCGTGCGTACTGCGAAAGCGACCCAGAGTACCACCACGTGCTCCCTGACCTGGAGGGCGAAGACTATCCTTTCAGCCCGCTGGAGAGCAAAGTCAAGGTCTTGCAGTTCCTGGTGGACCAGTTCCTCACCACCAACCTGGCCCGTGAGGAGCTCATGTCCGAGGGCGTCATCCAGTACGACGACCACTGTCGGGTGTGCCACCGGCTCGGAGACCTGCTGTGCTGCGAGACCTGCTCGGCTGTGTACCACCTGGAGTGCGTCAAGCCTCCTCTGGAGGAGGTGCCCGAGGACGAGTGGCAGTGTGAGATCTGTGTGGCACACAAAGTGCCCGGCGTGACGGACTGTCTGACCGAGTTCCAGAAGAGCCGGCCCTACATCCGCCAGGAGCCCGTCGGTTACGACCGGCATCAGAGAAAATACTGGTTTCTCAACAGGAGGATTATTATGTAAGTATTCGCAGTATAAACTCCTGAAGATAAATGTGACCCTGGACCACAAAACCAGTTTTAAGCCGCTGGGGTGTATTTGTAGCAACAGCCAAAAATACATTGCATGGGTTCGAAAAGGTAAAAAAAAACAAACAATTAATGCCAAAAATCATTAGGATAATAAGTAAAGATCATGTCCCAAGAAGATATTTAGTAAATTTCCTGCTGTAAATATATAAAAATATATTAAATATATATATAAAAAAAATTTATAGTAATATGTAATATAGTAAAATAGTAATATGCGTAGCTAAGAACTTGATTTGGACAACTTTAAAGCTGATTTTCACGCACCCTCAGATTTCAGATTTTCAAATGGTTGTATCTCAACCAAATATTGTCCTGTCCTAACAAACACACATCAGTGGAAATCTCATTAATTCAGCTTTCAGATGATGTAAAAATCTCAATTTCGATACATTGACACTTATGACTTAAAAAAAAAAATGCCGTTTCCAGTGCCATTAACATTCTTACAGTCTGAGTTATTTGTATAGCAGCTTTACAGATCGCATGGAAATGTTTGTAATATCCTCATGCTTTATAGTCGCATTTGGGAGTTTAGAGCTGGATGATAATACAGTTTGTGTTTCGTGATAATGTAAACAGCCAAGCAGTCGAGATAGAAATCTCTGCACACATACAATAAACTCACATAAAGCAATATATAGTATTATATATTATATTGTATTGTATTGTATGTTCACCCACCTCTTTATTTGAAGTCAGATTTCTCCACATTCGGGAGCACTTTATTATAGGGTCTCTTAACTAGTTGTTTATTAGCATGCATGTTACTAGAACATAAGCCATTAATTAGTCATAACTTAGCACATATTAATGCGCTTTATTATATGACCTTATTCTACATCCGTAGTCCTACCCAATACCTAAACTAATTCAGGTGGACTAATACCTAACGAAATTCAGGATCTCTACCCGATATGATTTTTTCCATGGCGGTCATTTTCATTTTTCATAATACTTTGCCCATAAAAACATAATGCCCCATGTGTAGTGTGTATTATGTAGACGTGTTTTACTTCGAGAATGGGGCACAACAGAATATGAACTTTTACACGCAGCACCACTTATGATGGTTTAAAAACAGTGGACCAATCAGGATACCCCAGAGGCGGGGCAAGCATCGCACGCTTTTGTTTACAGTAGCAGGTTGGCGTGGTGACATTTGTATTTGATGGCAAGTTGGCAAAATGGTAGAGGAGCTATTCTGTGCTGTTTAAAAAAAACAACATTTCTGAGCTCTGCTTCTTGCGGCTTAATAGAAAAAATATATTACGCTCAGAGAGTAAGTGTGCATATAGAGGTAATCAGCTTTTTTTCTACTTTTCAGATCTCATGATTTAACATAATAGTCATTCCCAACTTTTTTTTGGTACTTTTTGCATGATTATATTTAAATGTCTTTTGTTAGCAAGATTGCTGATTGTTTTTAACTCATTCGTTTATTTTATTATTATTTTTTTTAGGATAATTGCTTTTTACAGTAAAACTGAAATGTGACCTTTTTTCACAAGACTTCTTCGTTTCAAGCAACATTTGATTTTAGTTGTTCGAAAAATTCAATACGAATAGTTTGTTTTCTTGAATTATTTAGAAATCACAAAGATAAGAAATGCACTCTTTCATTAGAAAAAAACACCTTTTAATAGTATATTTACAATACAAACCTTTAATGAACTACAAGAGCAAGTTAAATAATCATTCAATAATTGCAATTGAGGTAAAGTGTTCAGTTAAACAAGGTTTTGATTTTAGGTCATATTATCATTTTCTTATAAATATATATACAGTTTTTATTGTAAGTATTAAGAACTTTTGTATTTGCATTAGATTTATGAGTAATTATCTAAATATTAACATATTAACAATGTTATTTTATTATTTCAACAACATTTTATATCCATCAAAATTGTATTTTTTAGCAGAACGCTTAAACCCAAAATAAAGTTGTTCAGTTTCTGGAAAAAAAAAAATCAGTAAATAACAGGTCACTGAAGAAAGCTCACAGCACTTTTCAGAGTATTGTGTTCACATGATCCAGTTTTATTAAAGCTGTTTTTTTATTTTTTTCAATCTTTGCACATTGCTACTCCTGCATCACGTTTGGTCATGATGAAGCATGTTTACACTGCCGGCTGGCATGCTTGCCTGTTTCCACGTTGCGTTCATGAAATAGACGCTAGCTATGTTTCCATCACCCTGTTTTTATTTTGAAGTATCACATCAAATTTCAAAATTCCCTGTAATTCACAAAAAAAAAAGTTTCACTCGTTTGAGGCGGTGAAAAAGATTCTATGCAAATAATGGGAGATAGAAACACATTTGCAGAATGAATTCAGATGTAACACTTTTTTTTAACCTGGTTAGATAAAATGAATGAATGAATTAATTTGCACAGTCAAAACAAATTGCAGCACTCTTTTCATTCTCTGTGCTTGCCTTGTTTTATTTACTGTTGGTTACCAAGTTGTGGTTGTCCAAAATATGAATGCAACGCTTTTCGCGCTATGTTTTCTAAATGTCAAAATGCTGTTTAAAGTCTTTTAAGTGCCTGTGTTGAGTGTAGGTAACCTGTGCGTTTGGTTTCAGAGAGGAAGATGGTGAGGATGAGAACAAGCAGACCTGGTACTACAGCACTAAAGTGCAGCTGGCCGAGATGTTGGAGGTTCTGGATAAAGATTACTGGGAGAATGACCTCTGCTCTGTGCTGGAGGAGATGAGAGAGGAGATTCACTCTCACATGGACATTACCGAGGAGCTCACTAACAAGGCCCGGGGGAATAACAAGGCATACCTCACCGTTGCCAATGGTAAGAAAGTACACATACCATATAGCTTTTTTTTGCACAAAAAAAAGTTTTCTGCATATTGAACTTTGTACTTGCACACCGAGTCTGAATTTTGTGAATGCGTTATATGGCTTTTTGCTGCTTAAAAATTTGGGTTAGTCCAGTCCTGAGATATAGAGAGAAAGGAGCAGTGGGGTCATCACAGGTGATTCAGAGTTTACTTCAGGATGTCAGTGGCTCGGTTGCTATTAATACTAAAGCCACATAAAGTTGAGCTACAGCCGAAACCTACTTTTGTGAACTAGTCCTAGGTTTTTCGCCCGATTGGAACCAAATCACTGCAGAAATAATCTGTGCACTCTCTAGATAAATAATTATCAAAACAATGTTGAGGTTTGTCCTTTGGTTAGCTCTAATTGGCTCATTTAAAAATGGGGCATGCCACATGAACCCAAAGACCTATAAAGCATAAACTAAAACACGAAACTTTATGAAACTTGCTGAAATCAAGCGTTACATGACTCTTAACAATTATCTAAAGTTTCATGGAGATCGGAACATAGGTGGCGCTATAACCGCTAAAAAAGCCTCAAAAACACAGTATTTGTATAGAAAATGACCTCAAATTTTAGAGCATGTACATATTTTCTATCACGGTAGAAGCAATTTTCTACCTCGATAACGATATATAACAATATAGCAATTAGTATAAATAATAAAAATTCAAAACACAAAGAAACCGTTTCATATAATGTAATTTTATTTAAACTGAATTGCAGCAAAACTTTTAGTAAAAAAACAACCATACTGTTTACTGTAATGTTTTATAAGTTTAATGTTTTTTTTGGACAAATTTCTGCCAGTATTTCGGCCACCCGTACCTGCAGCTATATTCTTATATTTACTCACAATAATCATTTGCATTAAAGTTTTCTTTTTTTTTTTAATGATCATAGTTTTTTTTCTAAAACTGTTTGCAAGTATGAAATCAAGTTTATCGCTTCTAACTTTATTCGATGGTTTAAATTGTTGCGAGACCAGTGATGAACATTATGTCGCTCATAGTCTGGTTTCTGAGTTGGTAATGTTTTAAGCAGATGTTTAATCGTTCCTGATGTCTGACTGAAGAGCGTATTTATGGACTCGCAGGTCGTCTGAATCAACTATTTATATACATATGTTTTTGGAAACGATCATTATAGCAACACACACTCATTTTTCCCCTTTTTTGAAAAGTAGATGACACGGCTGACTCTGCTGGTCTCTTGTCTACCCTGTGGAAGATTCAATTTGTTTAAAGTTCAGACTTCAGCACTTTCACATGGAAATAACAGCAGTTTTTTTTCATATGGATGTTGGCATTTTCATTTATTAAATGAATTTAAGAAAGTCTTAAGCTGTAAGCCTATATTTAAAGCCCAGCTTTTATAAATGCACTTAAAAAATTCTCAGTGAAGGTAATTAAATTAAAATTATGCATAATTAAATTAGGCCTTTTCAATTATCATAATTTATTTCAATTGAGTGGTAGAGGAACAAATGCATTTTGCTCTTCTTTTTTTTATTTTTTTCAATACTTATTCAATTTCTGTATTAAAATAAGCAAAACTCCATCCATAGTATACAGAGACTATATCTGACTCAATAGTAATTCATGTGATGGAGTATAAAATAATACATTTGGCTGTAATGCGACTGTGAGGTGTCTTTCCATTCCGCTATTTTTAGCAGCACAAAAGCAGCTCCACCTGCACTAGAGGAAGATTCATCTCGTAGAGGCTTTGTGGGAAAGTATTTATCAAGCTGCAGATGTTTCATGCATTCGTTTAGCTTCCTGCATGCAAACTTTGATTCGTGTGGTATTTTGAAATGCTACCTCAAGGAAAGCAAGTCGTTATTTTAAAGCTACCTAAACTTGTAAGAAATGTCGTTTCAGTGGGTAAAGGCATACCCAAAAATGAACGTTGTCATTATTTACTACTCAAGTTTTTTTTAAACCTGTACAAGTTTCCCTGTAATCAATTTAACATGTATAAAGAGGAAGAAGGAATGTTTTGTTTAGAGAACCGTGTTGGACAGCTGTTTCAGTGTCTTGAGAGTATTCCTCTGTCCGTTTCCTCCAGATGTGATCCTGGACCGTCTGAAGTCCAAGCAGGAGGTGGAGCTCGAGGAGGTGAAGCGACGGGCAGCAGAGGAGGCTGAGAGGGCCAGGCTGGAGTCGAACTCTGTGGCGGGAGAACCAGCTGCGGCCGATCAGATGAGCTCGAATGGTTCGTGTCCACAACAAGACTCCAGTAACGGGAATACAACGAGTGAGCAGACTTCTGCTGATGGTGAGAGAGTTTCCTGTGACTCCAGTATCTGTGTTTCATGTCATTTCATGCAGTTCTTTAATCCAAATTTAGTTTAATTTTTTTGACTAGTTTGTATTAGTCACACATGAGAATTATTTTTTCATAAAATATTACAGTATGACCCTTGTGTAGAGCTTTTTTTTTTATTAGTTTTTGCGAGCGAATTGTATTTTTGATGAATTGTTCGAGCTGGTGATTCATTAGTGAAGCAGTGTTTGAACATACTTACATCGCCACCCAAACATTTTAAGTCGGTATGATTATTATTTTATTTATTTTTTTAATAAAGAAATTGTACACTTTTCAGCAATTAAATTGACAGAAGTGACAAAACAACATGCACTATATTACAGAAGACGTGTTTCAAATAAATGTTGTTCTTTTACATTTTCTATTAAATAATTCTGTTCAAGAATCCTGAAATTTTGTTTTATCATTTGCACAGTAATATTAAGCAGCACAACTGTTTTGTGCATTGATAATACCAGGAAATGTTTCTGGAGCATATCGGCATAATATAATGATTTCTGCAGGTTCATGTGACACTGAAGACTGGAATAATGCGCTTTGCATCACAGAAATAAATGACATTTTAAAATGTATTTAAGAAAACCATCATTTCAGTTGAATCAAATAAATGCAGCCTTAGTAAGCATAAAAGATTTCTTTGAAATGTATTATTATAGGCCAGTCAATTTAAAATCTGTCTGATCTCCTTCATTTCAAGACAATTTCAGCTTTTTTCAAATCTGTGCAATTCTTTCCAAACCATTCACTGAAGTTTTCCATCGACATTATTTGAATACTTGTAGTGTGTGGTAGTCCTGGCTCTCCTGAAACGCAGCTGCAATCCTCATCATTTGCCTTTGAAACTACAAGCAAATCATTGCACCTCTCATCTGTTAGTGTTAAAACACTAAAGGCTTTTCTCCATTGATATTTCAGCCTCAGTCTCCATTGTCCCGACTGTCGAGGTGGGCAGCACTACCGCTCCTGAGATCGCTGTGCCCGCCTCAGCCGGTCTGACTAAATCAGACTCCCAGGATCCCACGGGAAATGCCGTGACATCGTCTTCCAGTGGTGAGGAGAAAGGGGAAGGAACTGAAGGGATGAAAGAGTTGGCAGGTACAGCAACCGCATTTCTCAACGTTCAAGCTTTTGCATTAGGACAGGCCTAACTAGTTAACTGCAGTTAATTTTCAAGCTAAGAACAGATCTGCTGTTTTCTTGTACTGAAACAAAGACCCTCCTGGCACTAGAGGCCATCCGCTCTTCCCAGAAACCTTTGTTTAATAGCGCCGTCTATAGAGCAGCACTGGATCTTTGCCATGGTCTTGGGTATATGGTGTTTACGGAGAGAGTGTAGAGCCTGTCTAGATGGTTTTGAATTTGATTTGCCAAAGTTTATACCGGTATACTGAAACATGCTGCAGTGTTATTGCTGTGTAATGCTGCTTACAATTTTTTTAAAGTAGTATGTGTCTAGTAATAGAAGAGCGTATTGACCATAGTGTCACACATAACTAATGTATGTAATATATCTTCTGTCACTGTTTGTCCTTAAGCTAAGAGCTCAGAGTCTGCTGGAGATTCGGTACTAGAGACTGAACCTGCGCAGACGGTAGATGAGAACAGCTGCAGCAGTCATTTCTCAATCTCTGAATGCCTGCGAGGTCCAGAGGAGCCTGACCTGGTGGACCGGTCCTCACAGTCTTCTCTCAACAGCCAAGACGATACAGGTGTCTATGCACCTGCGTACACACCCATAGAAAAGTTTTGCGTTTGTTTATATGTAGATTTATGCATTTATACGTGTTAACCCTTTTAATCTTTAGGTGAGGGTAAAGCTAATGGGGATAGCGCAAAAACGGGATCTTCTCGCATGATTACACGACTTCGAAACCCTGATAGCAAGCTAAGCCAACGCAAGGTCATGCAGGACAAAGATGGCAGCTCGCAAGATGGTAGCAGAGCACTTAAAGAGGTTAGACTGTTTGTCTGTCTTAAAGGGATAGTTTGACCAAAGATGTAAATTCTCTAATTACTCACTCTCATGTCATTCCAAACCCAATAGACCTT
>JAUMHI010000039.1:3524005-3537659 GCA_032359435.1 Enteromius unitaeniatus | reverse complement strand
TATGACAGTAATAGCCATATATTAAACAGATGCACTGTAAAATAAATAAAAATGAATAATTCATAGGTATTATTTTGTATTTAGTTTTACACTACGCTTGGGCTGCCTTTGACTAAAGATTTTTCTGGTCAACTAGTTGCCATTTTAGCATTAATTGACTAATTGCACTTTTATTAAAGTCAGCAGGAAATCAAAACACAAACATTCACACGCAAAAAAAAACATCCTCGAGCAATAGTAATGGTTATGGATGTGTCAGTTAAAAACAGTAAGGAGACTGCATTTAAATATTTTGACAAGCTAATACTTTCTTTGAAGATGGCACCACTGACTCGTCATTTCTTCAGTAGTGATGTGCCTGTATGCATGTTTCATATGGATTAAACAATCTGAGAATATTTGTTTTCCATTTTAATTGATTGATGTATTTTATTGCAGACATTTCATTATAGACATTTCACTCTATATATATATTTTTAATATAATATCTAATATAAGTCTTTTGCGCTCAAGTTTACAGACCAAGACAGCAGAACGCACATCCTGTTTACCTTTTTATTATTTCACAAAAGTGTAATTTATTTATTATTAGTTCACACTAATAAATTTTATTACTCTTATCTATATGACCAAAAATGACCAGTATTTTAAAAGCAAGGGGGTGCTCTAGCGCCTCCATCTGTCGTGCAGTGAGATTAAAATAAGTTGACTGTTAGGGGGCAGCCCTACTTACAAGAGATATTTTGAATGTGGACTGCAGTACCCATTTAAAGATGTCAATATTACTTGCTGAGCAGCTTTAAGATTTTGTTTAGACAGAAACTGCTGTTGAGCTTTTACAAGCTGATCATGTAAACAAACAGCTTTCTTTGAAAAGCGCAGAGAAAAGAGACTTGATGAAGGGTTTAAGTCATATTTTGCTTTCAGTTTAGTGTTTTTTTGTCCGATACTTTGCCAAAGCAATGGTGCAAAACACAAATTTTAAGAATTTTCATGTTAGAATGAGACGTTTATAATGAAACTATGACAGGCCACCATAGTATACTTAATGCATGGGAAACACATAGTTACTAACATCTGTTTTTCATGTTTGCAGCTAACATCACAAATGCCTCATCCGATGACTCTCCGTTGAAAGGAGAGCCTTCGGATAGTGAGGTGGCAAAGGATAGTGCTCTGAATCAGCCCCAGCAATCCTTCTGGCATGATGTTGTGAATGTCAGCGAAGGCTTCTTGTTACGCACAGCATACAAGAAAAGGAAGGCATCAAAACTTGATGGCCTTTTGGAGAGACGGGTCAAACAGTTCACCATAGAAGAGAAGCAGAGGCTTGAGAAACTCAAGCAGACCACTGGTTCTAAATCCTTTTCTGAGAAGATGGAAAACAAGGAGACAACCATTGCTGCTGAAGACCAAAAGGTCAAGATTGAAGGAACTATATCTGAAACTCCAAAGTCTAGGCAGGTCGAGGGGGTAGCATGTCTAGCGATCCAAGAAAAGGACAATGTGGTCAAAAAGCTTGATTTTAACCAAGAGGATGAACAGGCGAAGACAAACACTTCAGGACAGAAGAACATTTTGGATGTCAGATTAAATGACTCGTCTGATGTAGCCCCAAAAGATCATCAGCAGAAGTTGCCTGAGCCAGAACCCAAAACTGGCAATAGGGTAGCAATGTCTGAACTTAATGGAAACTCTCAAAGTCTGGAGCAAAGTTTGAACGTTAAACCTGACAAAACAGTTACAGAAACTACGTGTCCACCTGAAGACACAGAGAGAAAAGACATAATTGAAAACAATGAGAATGATCTTGTAAAGAGAACAGTGCCTGTGCAAGTAAATGGGAAGGATGGCCTTGTTGACACAGAATGTAAGAACTTGACTGATAATGTTAACACAAAGGAGCTAACCAATACCGTCGGGGAGGAGATTAAAGCAATATCACCAAAGGAACCAGTGAAGTCACTAATGAATGGTGACGCCACTCAAGAGTGTCTTAAAGAATGGACTAATAGTGCGCTTCCTCAGGAGAATTCGGATGAGGAGAAAGGAGTTACTAAACTTGACCCAGATTATCCACCACCTGAGAAAGTGGCCAAGTTGGAAAACAACATCGAAGGACCGGTCGATTCCTTGGTTAGTTCCTCTGTAACCGAACCCTCCTCTGTAGCTTCTGAGCCAAACGCAAAATCCGAGGTGCCTAGTCATAGCTCAAAGGTGGAGCCGATGCAAGTTGATGAAGCAAAGCCTCCTGTTCCTTCCCCCGTCCCTTCAGCGGAAGAGTCCAGCTTGAGTAGTGACCTCACTGAAAACAGCAGCAGCGTTGGCGAGACTACAACTGTCATTACCCAAGTCACCACCACTACAACCACAGTGTCCACACAGTCCCGCATGGTGCTGACCTCGCGTGACAGCCTTGCTCCCAATAACGGCATCAGTACATCCGCACCAGCAGATTCTAAGGTGGAGTCTACCAGCTCTGTCTCAACTCTTTCCACTACAACCACCACTACTGTTACTAAGGTCATGAACTCGTCGGACCAGGAAGCCACTCTAACAAAAGAGTGCAAAACCACGGTCACGAAAACGCTGACTGATGCCACGTCCAGTCCTAGTGGTTCCACTGTAAAATCTATGACAGTGAGTCAAGAGTATTCCACCAGGGACAGGGTACGACTGTTAAAGTTCTCTCGCACCAAGAAGGCAAGGTCCGGAACAGCCTTGCCCTCGTACCGCAAGTTTGTGACCAAGAGTAGCAAGAAGAGCATCTTCGTACTTCCCAATGACGAACTGAAGAAACTCGCAAGGCGCGGCGGCATCCGTGAAGTACCTATTTTCAATTATAACGCCAAGCCGGCCCTGGACATCTGGCCCTACCCATCTCCACGACCGACGTTTGGGATCACATGGAGGTTTGCATCTTCTCTTTTTTCCCCAATTTCTGTTCCTTTTGGACGCTATCTTTCTGAAAACCTGAATTCATTGTTAAAGCAAGCATCAGTTATAGCTTATACATGGAGGTCCACTTTTTATCAAAATTTATCTCTGTTCTTAATCAAACACACCTGAATTAGCTAATCAAGGTCTTTAGAGTGACTAGAATCTTTCGGGCAGGTGTGTTGGAGCTAGACTCTACAGGAAACTGGCTCTCTAAGATTGGGCACTACTACGACACTGCTAGTTTAGAATTTGAACAAGCCCATAAATCGAAGTATTGTTCTACATGCAGAAACACTGCATTGCATTAAAACTTTGGGGCTTGCTAAACATGCCATTACTTTTCTAGGCAATGAAACTGACAGTTTTGCGTGGTGTATAATAAAACTAATAAAGGTTGTAGACTTCTGACCCATACCTTAAAACTGGAATATCGTAGAGGGTATGCACTTACAACTTGGACCAGTAGGCAGCCATCTACCAATGCCCTGGCATCCATCGAGAACATTCTAGCGTCCATCTAGCATACTTTTGGTGGCAGATTTAGTTTGAAGAACCACTCACTTTTTGTTCAGAGAACGTAGTGATTAGTTTTTACATACTTAGGTTTCTGTAAGGGTCTTTACTTACTGGTATTGTCAAAAAATATTTCTAGTTGCCCTTTTTAAAAACATTTTTAAGAACAATAATAGTCATCAAAAGACCAAATTGGCCTACAAGATTGGCCTGTATCTTTTAAACTTTTTTTGTAATGCTAATGAGGTGGAGGTTCTTTCATACAGATATCGACTTCAGACTGTGAGGTCTTTGGCTGGAGTGAGCCTAATGCTGCGGCTCCTTTGGGCCTGTCTCAGGTGGGATGATATGTCTGTGAAACCCTCCCCCACAGGAGGAACGACGCGAACAGGTTAGCACTTCACTGCACATCACATGTCGCTTTATCGGTTGTAATTCAGCACTCAGCCTTCTTTGTGTAACTTAACAGAGACATCTGACACTGATATCACCACCACTGAGATCATCAAGCGGAGAGATGTTGGTCCTTACGGCATTCGTTCTGAGTATTGCATCAGGAAGATCATTTGTCCCCTTGGGGTGCCTGATACTCCCAAAGGTAACGGTGGCTCAGAGAGTCCTTATGCTAGTGCTTTTTTTTTAAGATGGGTGTCATGCTAGGTTTGGTTGACTGCAATCACTGCTAATTTTTGGTCTGTTCCTCATTCCTTCGAGCAGAAACTCCCACACCTCAAAGAAAAGGCCTGCGTTCAAGCGCTCTGAGACCAAAGAAGCCAGAACCAGCTAAGCAGACTGGGCCTGTTGTGATCGAAACTTGGGTGGCCGAGGAAGACCTGGAGCTCTGGGAGATTCGAGCCTTTACCGAAAGGTGGGAATTCCCTCTTTTTCTGTAAATGGACACACACTTAATGATTCTTTACTCATTTGTGAAACACTCCATCAAAGCGTTACAGTGTGAAAGCTCTTGGACAAAGAAAGGTTGTAGATGAGACATGAATGCTTTCATGTATAAGATCATACGTTTTTAATAACCGCAATCATTTAGGATGTTATGTCCTGTGTTCGTTTACCCATTTTCCAATTTGTACATTTCCCATTGGTCAACATGTAACAGAATACAAATGAACAACTGGTATATAATAAACCTTTAAAGAGTACTTTCTGACTTCACAGGGTTGAGAGAGAAAAGTCGCAAGCAGCTGACCCAACTAAGGTTAGTGTGCAGAAGAAAGCAGAGGAGGTCAAGGCCCAATTGGAAGCTCAGCTAAAGCAGCAGAGATTGGCAGCCCAGCAGGTGGGAATGTAAACATGTGCCCACCTGGGGCGCCCCTTTTTATTAACCGGGGGCACAATATTAAAAGAAATGGGTGTTCTTCCCAATGGGCCTTTTGATTTATTTTACGCATTTGCTTGCTTTTTTTTTTTTTTTTTTTTTTAATGATCATTTCACTTTCAGTTCAGTTGGGTGTGTTCTCATAATCTAATAATTTTAATTTAAATCAAAATACTCACCCATGGCTGACTTTTATTTCATGCTTTTCATGCCTTGTGTCCCTTTTTAATGCCCTTTTAATGCCTTGTGTCTTTGCTTATACTGTGAAGCTGAACGGTTTAATGACTGTATTGCAGAAACGGCTGGAACAGCAGAAACCTAGCAGTACCAGCAGCACAACCACATTGACCAGCACTCCTACAACCCCTGGGACCACTACTCAGAAGGTGGTGGTGGGCTCTATTAGCGGTCAGGTAACTTCAGCGCCAAAAGTGGTAATGACCACCAAGTTGGGCTCTCCGGTGACATTCCAGCAAAACAAGAACTTCCAGCAGTCCTTTGCTTCCTGGGTCAAGCAGGGCCAACAAGGCAACACAGGTCAGTATTTAAACTGTTAAGAGGAGGCATGGTTTGTAATGTAGCTTGATGACTTTTATCTTATTTTTTGTTGTTTATTGCACGTTGGTGTATTTGGTTGGACACTAGCTTTTTTTTGCCGCCCAGTTCTTTTTATTTTTTCCTGGTAAGTTTATTTGTGGTGGTGTTTTAAGTGCTTGACGTCGTTTCGTCGTCCGTGGCGTACTTGGATGCAAGCGCTGCTGTATTTCCTGATTGAGATGTATGTGTTAGGGTGGTGATCAGACCTGTGTCTTGCAGTCTCTACCAGTTCGGTTGTGACTGTGGCGGCGAGTAGCGCCACCACATCTGGGCAAACGTTCCACATCACTGCGGCTGCGGGGTCGATGGCCGGCAGCGTCATCGCCGCTAAACTACCGGTTCCAGCCAACAGCAAGATAGTCACAGTGAACGTGCCAACCACTCAAGGAGGTACGGCAGGCCTCCAACATCATTGGCATGTGTTTGTTTTTTTAAAAGTTAGGCCTGCCTGCACGCAGAGAGGCAAATACTGGCTCAGAATTCGTAAAAAGCTTATTTTTTACTTTGTTTTTAATGTTGAACAACATATTGTGAGCTTGGGTCAGTTAATACAGCCTGTTAGTTGTCTAAAAGGGTGTTCAGACTGGCAGCAGTTTGCTGCAATGGAGAAATCAAAAAGTCATTAGATTTCAACAAGAGGTGGCGGCTAAAGGAAACATTGTTTAATTGCTGTCTTTGTGAACATCCACTAAATTTAGGTATACGATTTGCGTCTGTTTTACGTTTTGAGTAGTTTGGATTTAAATCAGTTGATTATCGTTATCGAATGAGACTTTTTTTTTTATGCTGACACATTTTGTTTATTAACCTTTATTTTTCAAATCTCAGTTTGAAAAATTTCATGAACTGAAGAAAACTTTCAGTTTTCAAGAACTCTTCAGTTTCTGATCAAAATACTTTTCAAATGTTTGGGGTCAGTAAGATTCTTTTTTATTTTGAAAGTAATATTACTTAATCAACATTTAATATCCAGCATGGATGCATAAATAGATCAAAAGTGAATATTACAATGTTATGAAAAATATTTGTTACATTTGTCAGAGAATCACAGAAACATCAGACAGTTTCTACACAAATACTATGCATAAAACATTTTTTAATCTTGAATAATAAGAAATGAGCAGAAAATCTCATATTGGAATGATATCTGAAGTATCCTGTGGCACTGAGTAATAAGTAATTGCCTCCACAGAAATCAATTACATTTTACAATAGATTAAATTAGTAAACCTTTTTAAACTGAGACAGTATTTCAGTAAATTACTGCATTTTTGACCAAATAAATTCAGATACTTACGATCTTACGAAAAAAACGATCTTACCAGCTCCAAACTTTTGACCAGATACGTATCTGTGCAATGCAGTATTCTTGGAGAAAGCTAACTGTGCTAATGGCCTCGGCAGGTTTGGTGCAGGTACAGCAGAAGGTGGTGGGCATCATTCCCTCAAGCACAGCGGGCACCGCACAGTCCTTCCCTGCATTCCAGCCCCGTACAGCCACCATCAACATCAGACCCAACACAACCACCTCCATGCAGCAGGCACGAGCTCTCAGTAAAACGATCCATTCTGGTAAACTAAGCATCTTTTTGTTCTTGCAATAACGTTTTATGTAATGGTTTTTGGCCAGGTTATTACGACTGGAACCGCTCTCCGACCAGGGATGACTGTGATACGCTCTCCTCTGCAGCAGACCACCACGCTGGGCAAGACTATTATTCGCGCACCCCTGATGGTCCAGCAAGGTATTCACAACCATGTTTCATCCTGGAAGTGACACGGTTCTTTTTACATTTAATTAATTACTCTATTTCTATGTTTTTCAAAAAAAGAGATGAGAAATTATAGAATCCCATTTAGTTAGTAGGCAGTATTTAAAAGATGATAAAATTGATTTACCAGTGCTGCCTTAGCTCAATTCACTTCATATTTTCTGCTATGTAATGACGCTAATTTTGCACCATCAACACTGTTATTGAATTAAATCAGCTCTGAACTGTCTTCAGCTCAAACTGAATAATGATTGCCAGCCTTTGCCTTGCAAAGCTGCTAATAGCCGAATTGAACTAGTTTTACAATTTATTAACTTTCCAACATTGAACTGAACCATTGAGCTAAATCCAGGTGAATAATGATGCTGTTTCTATAGAGCTGCTTTATAGCTGAAACTGATGTTGTTTTATAATTAATGCAACTGTGAGTTATTGAACTGAACAATAACAGCTGATATGGAAGTTTTCATATTTGATGGGTTTTACATCATTTAACCCTAACCTTAACTCTTATTACTGAAACAGTTGAGCTTTTCACACTGCCCTTAACCCCCAACTTATCGCTGTTTAAAACACCGCTTTTACCCCAGGTAAAGACACCTGAATTTAAAAAAGTTTCAGCAAATGATGAATGGATTTCAAGCCCTAATTTCTAGCAGTAGCTCAGCGACTAAATGTATTTATTTATTTTTTTTAAATGGCTTTCCCTGTACAGCTATGATAAGCTGTTCCACCATCTTGGCCGAGCTAAAGACCTTCGTGGCAATTTCATTTTATTTTTTTATAACTGGCAAGAACAAGAAAAGCCATGCAAATAAGTCAAATAATCTGCTGTTTGTCGAATCAGTGACCCCGCAAATATGCAAATAAGACCGTTAACCCAGGGTTTATGTGAGCAGTATGAAACAAGATTACAGAGAACCCAGGATTGTTTTTTCAGGGTTTAGGATAAGCCAGGGTTAATAATTTCAAAGTGTGAAAAGCCTTAATATGCATTGTAAAAGCGCTATATAAGTAAATGCGGCTTGATTTGATTGTACAAACATATTTGACTGCATAATGGCTAGTTCTGTTGAATATAGCGCATTTGTGGAGTGTAATTGTGATTGATTTTTTTTAATCACATAGGTCAAGCGCAGCAGGCAGTGCAGACGAGTTCAGGCATTCAGGCGGTGGGCACTCCTCCTCGCCTCTCCACACCAAACCCAGCCCAGACCCCACAGACACCCTCTTCCCCCCGACCACAGCAGGGTCAGGTCAAACTCACTCTGGCCCAGCTCACACAGCTCACCCAGGGGGCTCAGGTGTGTACCAGTTTTAAATCAGTGTTTTTATTGTGCTCAGTTCAGCTGTAAGTTAATATCACCCCGATTCCCTTTACAAAAACACATTGGATTATTGCAGAAAATAAGCTCTGTGACCAACAAAAGTTCTTTACTTTTACTTTAAAGATTCTTACTTTTTTTTTTTTTTTCATTGTTTATCCCAGATTAACCGCTATTATGAGTTCTTAATCTAAATATTGGCTATACGTGGTATTACACATATTATTTAGTAAAAATAGTAATTAGGTTGTGTTAACCACCATTAAAAACATTTAACCTGTTTTTGACCTACAAAAGGTAGCATGTAGTACTCTATTTCAATGACTTACCTAACCCAAGTTATTGGTTACAGTTAGTAAGCTGGAGTAAGCTCACTCTTTTGCTTTTCAGGGAGGCAACCAGGGCTTGACTGTGGTGATCCAGGGGCAAGGTCAGACGACAGGCCAGCTGCAGGTCATTCCTCAGGGGGTGACGGTCATTCCGGGGCCAGGTCAGCAGCTCATGCAGGCAGCCATGCCCAATGGCCAGGTCCAGCGGTTCCTGTTCACACCCATGGCCCCTGCCCCAGTATCTGCCCCCGCTGCCCCCTCCTCGACAGCCTCACCATGCGTCCCAGCCACAGCTGCACCGGCTGCTGCCACCAGCACAACTCCAGCACCTATTCAGCCAGGTCAGACTGTTCATTAGACACTTCCCCTTTTTATACTAGCATCAAAATGGAACTTCGCCAGCAATATAACAACTTAAGGCAGAACAGTGCAGAAGCTGATTTGCATAATCTGCAAAACATTCATGAAATTTACTGTTGCCACTTGAACTTCATGCTCAGATTGCATGTACTTCCTCCAAAATATTAGATAAGAAAAGATTTGTAGTACGAAAATACAACAACGCCGGTGTTTTAAAATGTAACACTGAAGGGTTCACCCAAAAATGTTTAATTCTGTCATTAATTATTTGCCCTCAAGTTGTTTCAAACCTGTCAGACCTTCGGTTTTCTTCTGAACACAACTTAAGATATTTTAAATGAAGTAGTCAGCAAATGCAGTGTTTCCAGACAGCTTTGTTGTATGAACCAGATGATAAAACACATTTGGATAAACATCTCCCGATCAGGGCGAAGGTTTTTGTCCACAGAATTATAAGAGCACATCTTTTAAACTGTTTTTTTATTATTTCACGCTTGGTATTTTAACTGCAAGCCTTGCATACCATCCCAGACTTGACAGCTTTTCTGGTACGCAATATAAGTACTTCAAATTCATTTCTTAGCTTATTACCATGATCAGCACAGCTTAACCCTCTGCACATTTTGATATTAAATTATAGTGAATATGTAATTCTATCTTTTTCACCTTGTTTTTACATGGAGTTCTATGGATACCAAGCGTAGATGTCAGGCAGATAGCAATGAAGCTCTTTGCAAACATTAAATTACGTCACATTCTATATATTTTACATTTTTTACATCTCCCAGCAGATTTGCTGCAGAAAAAAAGTTTAATTTCATCTGAAGAAAAGTCATAAGTATTAATTATTAAACTACTTAATAATTCTTTATAAATTAATTATTGATGCATTGAATTAATACATGTATGCCTAATATGATACACTTGATTAACATGCATATTATACTATTGCCACTTTAAAACCTAAGACACATCTAATGTTCTGATACATGTGCATTTTCTTTCTCAGCTGATCACTTTAGACATTATTGACTATTTACCAAGATGGGTGTTTTGACAGTTTTTTTGTATTTGTCTGCAAGAAGTGTAGTCCTTATCGTCAGTCCCTGTTGTAATAATTGACCAGTTTTAATTCTTTGCCTGTATGAATGCTGTTCTCAATGACTGAGTATCAATACATTTCTTTCTTTCTCTCTGTAGCTGCTCGCCTTGCTCCACAGCCCCAGCCTGTGACCTCACTTCCTCCCACATCATCTGTCCCTCTGTCATCACAGCCTGTCCAGCAAGCACCCACCCCAGTCCCGAACGTAGTCCTTCCCCAGCCGACTCCATCTGTACAGCCCCACCCACCTATACAGCTCCGACCTCAACCCCAGGTCCTTCCTCAAACATCAGTCCAGCAGCCCCCTATGCCCGTCCCTGCCCCCACCCCACAAATAGCCCAGGTGACAGCCACGGCACCCCTACAGCAGGTCACCACCCTCCCCGTCACCCAGACCACCGTCACCAAAGTGCAGCCTCAAATCCAGCTCCCCCCGCAGCTCCTCAGCGTCCCCGGGCTCCAGCAGCAAGTCATCTCCCACATCCAGAGTCAGGTAGCGGCCCAGATTCAAGCTCAGGTCCAGCAGGTCGGGACCACGGCCGCGATACCCCAGCAGATCAAACTGCAGCTGCCCATACAGATCCAGCAGCAGGGCGGAGGGCAAGACCAAGCGCACCAGATCCAGAATCTGGTGACCATCCAGACGGCCAGCGTACAGGAGCAGCTCCAGCGGATCCAGCAGCTCTGCGAGCAGCAGCAACAGAAGAAGAAACAGCAGGAGGCTAAGAGAGAGCAGGCCCAGCAGCACGTCAGCCAGAGCGAGCTCATACAGAAACAGGTCAGGACCCTAGTATGTGGCTCCAGAATGATTTAGGCCAGGGGTCATCATCAAACTTGATCCTGGAGGGCCGTTGTCCCGCAGAGTTTAGCTCCGACTTACCTCAACACACCTGCCTGGAAGTTCCAAGTTACACCTAGTTAGACCTTGATTAGCTGCTTCAGGTGTTATGCGGATCAATGTGACCGTTTTAAGAAACATGGGATGTTTTGGCTACATTCACACAACAGTCATGGTTAAGAGTTTCAAGAATTGCTCTATGTATAAGCTATGCAACCAAATTTATAAGAATGAGTTGATATGAGCTGATATTTTTAGTTTTGGGTCACTAGAGTTAGAGGTGTTACTCATTAGCTGATTGATGCATGTGTGAATGAATACACTGCAGTGAGCTATAGCTAATTGAAGCATTTTTTATTAAAATCTAAGACTGTGTTTAATTATGTAAATTATATTCCAGTGCTTCTTGTTTGGAATGAAAGGTTTAATTAAGAGTTTTTAAAAATACAGAGTGTTGATTTGCCACTAAATGTATACATTTGCTAGGAAACCTGACATTACAGTAGTTACAATCTTGACTGATGGTGCTTCGTGTTGTTTTTGTTTTGGCTTAGGTGGCTCAGAAGCAGAATGTGGCCATAGAGCAGTTAAAACAGAAGAAAACCATGACTCCTGCTGAGAGAGAGGAGAACCAGAGGTAAACACTTTCTATGTTGTCGGTCTCCCTTTTTCCTACTTTCAAAGTGACTTTTTCAGTGCGTTTAAACTCCGGCAAACGTAAAGCATTATCAGGCTCGTTATATGTGTAACGTGTGCACCCCAGAGAATCAATTAGCCACTGTATTTTCAGGAGCCTCATTTAAGATTAGACTGACTTCAGTCCACCTAATCTATTGTCTTTTGTCTGTCTGGGGCAGGATGATTGTCTGTAACCAGGTGATGAAGTTCATCCTGGATAAAATCGATAAGGATGAGAGGCAGGCGGCCAAGAAGAGGAAACGGGAGGAGTCGGTGGAGCAAAAGCGCAGCAAGCAGAACGCCAGCAAGCTGTCGGCTCTTCTCTTCAAACACAAAGAGCAGCTCAAGGCTGATATCCTGAAGAAAAGAGCTCTGCTTGATAAAGAACTACAGCTGCAAGTGCAGGTGAGAGGAACAGGAAGTGCAAAGATTTTATTGCACTTTTTAATTGGTTCATAATATATACGATTAAATATCAATGCTTTTTGAGCAGCAAATCAGCATAATAGAGCAATAGTGTTTTGCATTACAGGAATAAAT
This sequence comes from Enteromius unitaeniatus, assembly GCA_032359435.1. NCBI lineage: Eukaryota > Metazoa > Chordata > Actinopteri > Cypriniformes > Cyprinidae > Enteromius > Enteromius unitaeniatus. The sequence goes on along the minus strand of JAUMHI010000039.1, from coordinate 3,525,332 downwards.
TACATTACAAGTGTATTCAAATAGAAAAGTTATTTTATATTGAAATTATATTTCACAATTAAAAAAATAGATTTTTTTTTTTAATTTACAAAGTTTTGTACATTTAACATGTATATAATATAAGTTATATTAATATAATATACATGTAAATATATACTATATAAATGTATTTAATTATGTATAAAAGAACTTTAATTTTAGATGCGATTAATCATTTAACAGCACTAGTATGCTCACATACATTAATTAATGACCATTTTTCCTGTTTTTTTTACAATCTCTGGGAATTTGGCGGTAGAGACGAATGCTTTCATTTCACGCCCACATCTCAGCTTTCCTCTCACACACACTGTTAGCACACATCAGACTTGCCAAAGAGACAGCTGAAGCTATGTTGCGTATGCTAAGTGATTTTCTTTTCTTTTTTTGTCTGTCGTTGCAGGAGGAGCTGAAGCGCGACCTCATTAAACTGCGACGAGAGAAGGAGAAAGCTCAGGCAGCGGCTGCTCAAGCTGCAGCGGCCGCCAGCGCTCACGTTCACAGCAGTCTCTCCTCTTACACGACAACCGTCACGTCCCCCTCCGCCGCACACAAACGCAAGCGGGACGAGGAGAGAGACGCCTCCAAGTCCAAACGCAAAAAGATGATCTCCACTACCTCAAAGGACAACAAGAGGGACATCAAGCTATACTGCGTCTGCAAGACACCCTACGACGAGTCTAAGTATGTTCTGCAATTTCAGGGGGTTATTAGATTTCGATTAGGTTTTTATTTCCTGTTCAAAATTCCTTTTTTTCTCTTTAAATAATTTCAATATCTGCACAAAGTAAATTATTTTGGGGCTAGAAAATATTAACATTTAAAATGTAAAGAGGAAGCAATATACCTGTTTGTCAGTTGTTTGTTGTATTGTTTTTTTGGTGCTAATGATGTTTTTTTTTAATGAGTATTTACTCCACAAGTTCCCAAGTTCTGACATGGGAAATATAAATATAAACATAAATTAAATATTTTTTATATAACTATTTAACCAGGAATTTTGTTGTTTTGATTTAGGTTTAGTGGTTATTTTCTTTTACTACCATTTTTAATAAATTGTTAGTGTTTGAGCATGAAAAATATAAACATGCCAAGATAATAAATATATACACACACAGTGGGTACAGAAAGTAGTCAGACCCCCTTAAAATTTTCACTCTTTGTTAAGGGGTGGCACGGTTCACAAAAACCACATTTCAGTTTGTATCACAGTTTTAGGGTCACGGTTTTCGGTTCTGTACGGTTCTTGTTATTTTTTCTTTTAATCTTTAACACTCCAGAAATGTAC
>JAUMHI010000039.1:3483007-3496757 GCA_032359435.1 Enteromius unitaeniatus | reverse complement strand
CTCCTTGTGCAGACAATAATCTCACTGCATTATTACAATTAATGACAAAAATTATGTTTGGAAATGTAAACTGATATATGAAATAATTGGCTTACAACCATTTTTTGTTGGTGAAAAAAATAGTGGTCTAAGATTTTTTACTGTACTGTGTATTTTGAGACTGTGTATACTGTACTGTATTTTGTGTAAATTGTGACATGTTTTCAGGATAACTTTCATGAACTTAAGGTTTAAAAAAACTGCATTTGGAAAAACTATTAAAAATGTCACATTTGATCAATTACATGCATCCCTAATGAATAATTAAATTCTTTTACTACCTTCAAACCTCTAAACGTCAGCTACAGATGATATATTATTGACAAACCAGCATATCAAACCTTATTGGACCCTGCTTCTCTTACCAATCCAGCATTTCCAAGTGTGCGGTAACCTTTTATACAAGCAGTTCTTTTTCTTTCAATACTGTCTTTAAGTGTCAGCTACCATGCACTTCCATGACGCTCTTATTGCGAAGCTTGACTGTCAGGTTTTAAAAGCAGCTCTAGAAAATAAACATTAACAAAGCATCGATCTGTCGTTTCTTGCCAGATCATGCTGGCATCGGGATGTTTATGCTCAAGCTCCCCGTGTTAGCACCGCTCTGCGAGTCGGCCGGTTGCGGAGGTAACAAGCTTTTGAGTGGCACTGGGGTAGTTAATCCAACCAAACGTGGCGTGCAATAATCATCTAGGATTTATCCCGCTCGTTTTTCTAAGGCTCTGTGGTTTGGCGCAGCTCTGTCAGCGAGGTCAACAGGCACTTGTACCCTGTCATTATTCGGTGGTTGAAAGACATACAGTGAAAGAAAAGACTGATTGAATGAAAAAACACACACCAAGGAATGAAACGCCCTGGATAAATAAAGGGATCGAGTTTGGAGGAGAGTCAACATCAAGCTGTAGGTGTGAGAGGGGGAGAACAAAGCTTGCCAAAGACCTGTTTGCATGGAGACTCGCTGGGGCAAGCCGACGGGTGAGAATCCATGCCTGCCTTTCACTCAGCAAGACAAGTGACAAGCTCTCACCTGTTTATTCTTTTCTTTTTGGTCTGCTTTAGTGTGAGGTTTAGGCGTAATGTGTTAAATAGTTTCAGTTCTAGACATTATTAGCATCCTCGATGGCTTTTGAATGCAGCCCGATCACTTAAGGGTGGATGTGATTGACTGCGTCTGTCCAGAACAACTGTAATACCCAAGCATCGTGTTAAGGATCTTAATCAGCCGTTTGTTAGTGAGTCCACACCCCTTAAGCACACAGAGTAGTTAGAAAAGGTGTTTGAGCCCTCCAGGTACATTTATATGATTGTTGACTGACACTGTTACCGTAACTGAGAGAGACTACGAAGCTACAAGGGGTAGGGTTTCTAATGATGATTATCTCTGCAGGTAACCATAGAAGAGACTGTCAGGACACATTTGAAGACAAACCGAAAGCCATGCAAATCTCAATAGATTTACTGTCATAACTGACGCATTTTCTGATGCCTAGTTGCCATGGATACACTGTTCTGAGATAAAACTTCAAAGATAAACGTTACAGATTCCTCAGTGAGTTGCTGTAGCGTTTTCATCATGCACATTTAAAAATTAGGGCCGATTTTGGTCACAGCTAGGGCTGCACGATTTTGGGGGAAAGCCTCTAATTGCAATTGTGTTTTTTAAATGACGCTTAAAAGTGGGATTTATTTAATGGGACAGGTTATCTGTGCTTGTTTGTAGGAATGCACAATTTGGAAGATTGGAACTGTATATTTAAAATCAAAATGATAATAAAATAATAGTTACAATTGCACTGTAAACCATGTATTAATTACATATTAATAAAAAAAAATATTTTACATTGCAACTGTAAAACTACAATATTAAATATCTTTTTCGATTTCTTCTTTCAATTTTTTAACGTTAATCCATCAAGGAGTACCACAAGGAATTTAAGTGCTTTTTTAAGAGTTTGTTCAAATTGTTTTTAAAAAAGGTTTACTTGGTTTTTAAGTAGGTTCTACTTCAATGTATATCTTGTTGCATGATCAGATGCCATTCAGACTGGTACATTCTTGAAACGCTGTTAGTGATGGTCTGTGATAGAGATGGAGTGTTTTCTGTTCTCAGTCAGGTTAATGTGCAACAAGTCTATATCAGTGATTATTTGAAGTGCTTCCTGTTAGTTGTACGTATTTGTGATGAATCTTCACTCTTAGTGTGAAAAATGCTTTATGCATTGGTGTAATTGGGTGCATGTCTAACTCTCAGGGTAACTTTGTTAGGGTTAGTAGAATAAGCTGACATATTCTTTCCAAATTTCTGATAATCAGTATGTTGTGGACCCATCGAAATTAAGTGTGAGAGTTTATTAAGCAGACAGTCTACTCTAATGACTGCTACAGTAGTTGACGTGTAGTTTTCTAAAGTGGACTGTCAACCTAAAGTGTTACATATTTTCCCGCCATCTTCACACACAGCAAAAATAAGAATTGTTGGGGAATTCATGGGGACTTCATGTTTCTATTGGTGGTCCTGTCATATATGTACAGCCGTTTTGTTGTTTCGCTATGTCAGTGCTTCTATTCCTCTCCCTCCATTTCTTTATCCGTCTTCATGCCTTACCTCACACACACACAAACGCTTATACACACATCTCAGGTGACCTAGTTACAATGGCATCTCAAAGGAGGCTCACTGCAAATTACAGTGGAGCGAGAAATCTGACGCATAGATGGCATGCCACTGGCGAATATGTCTCTTTAACTCTCGTAAAACTTGACCCATTTGAGCCAATTGCATTCAATTTACCTTTTAGCTCCCAAACCACTGCCAATCAAGAGCCGCTCATATGTTAACCTTGAAAAATGTGTATCTATAAAACATCTAATCTGAATTCACTCACTCTAGTAGAGTTTGCTCACAACCTCCCGCTACCATCAGCTCTTTGTTAAGGGTCATTCTTAGCATCTCACGCTCTTCCCACCAGAGTTGAGCTTGTCCCACAAGCTTCTATATTCGGTCTTCCACTATTCCCCACTGGTTATGTCAATGTTTGCTTAACCAGGCCTTTGTCGTCTAAAACAGGCTCTTAAAGGGATAGTTCGCCCCAAAATGAAAGTTACTCCATGTTTTACCCACCCTCTAGTCATCCTGCATACTTCGAATCGGATCAAAACCTTTCATCAAAGTTGTCTTAAGACAAGAATAGGTATTGTTTTTGATTTGAAGACAACTTTGATGAACGGTTTTGATCCACTTCGAATGTTGACTACTGTATATGTATATGAGACTTCATTCTTTCAGATGAAACAGTCAGAGAAATATTAAACGATTTCGTGGCTGTTCCAAGCTTTATAATGGCAGTGAATCTGTGCATCTATCCATCATAAAAAGTTCTGAAACACCACTCTCTATTGCTTGAGATTACGGTTTGTAAAATTTTAAATATGGATATTTTTCTTACACATAGCATTTTTTGATCATGGTTTTATGGGTTTTTTTTGGGGGGGGGGACTTCAGAATCTTGACCAACTTTCACTGCCATTATAATTCTTAGAGGAGCCAGCTCATTTTGATCAACTCTGATTGTATTTATCTGAAAGAAGAAAGCCACATAAACCTGGATTGGTTGAGGTTGAGTAAATCGTTTTTGGGTGAACTATCCCTTTAACAAACTGTGCATACTGAAACTATTAAAGGGATAGTCCACCCAAAAACCATTTCTGTCATTTACTCACCCTTATGTTTTCAAAACCTGTACGACCTTCCTCTGCTGAACATGAGAAGTTATTTAGAAAAAGATAACCAAACAGTTTTGGCCATTGACTTCCAGATGCTCAGACTGTTTAAATATGTTCTTTTATACAAAAGAAAGATGGTCATGTTGGTCTAGAGTGATATGAGGGTGTGTAAATGATAACAGAATTTTCATTATTGGGTAAACCGTTCCTTTAATATGAATATGAAATGCAAATTGACCCATTTTTTTTTTCTTAGTGCACATTTCTGGTCTTACCCTGCACGATTTGTTGGTGCATGTTATTGCGAATAAAATAAAAATGTTTTTCCTTGCCATTTTTAACCAGAATGTGATACAATGGCTGATGTCATATTTGTATCAAGCATTTTGATAACAGACTATATGCTCTCTTTAACCTTGGCTTTGTGGTTGTACGTAAACTTACACCATAAACAAACTTTCTTGTTCAGTCACTTGGTAAAAGGGCATTTGCAAGAAATACAAATGTAAATATAATGAAACGGTATGAAATTAAATGCTTTATTTTGATTTGAAACATCTACAGAGAATTTAGGCCAAATGCAAAATAACCCAAATATTTCAGCCAGTAGTACCTCCAAATTCAGTAAAGTGCAGTAGGACCCATTTCAGTAGCCAGATTTACTGTTTTGAGCCCAAATCACTCAGAGGCATAATGTATGCAGAAAACCCACAATGTGCAAATGGGAGCCATGCAATTTAGCACATACAGATAGCATCAGTCAGAGTTTGCGATCAGTCATGGGTCTAATAGCGAGGATTAGCTTTAAGAAGCCAAATGAAATGACTTCGGAACAATGATGGATGATGTGTCTACATGTATGACGCAGGAGATGATGTTCCCTTATTTTCGAAACGCTGTAGGTATGAGGTATGGGTGGGTGCTTTTTGTATAACTACATAATTGGAGCAGGTGATGGCAGATTTTAAGCATAGTGAATATTTATTAATAGTCATTTAATTTATTCTGTGATTGTTGGTGTACTCCAGTGTTAATTTAAATGGTGAGTCATGACCTGGTCTGATCTGGTACCAGTTGCTTAGTAGTCTTAAGAATATTATTTGTTTCTTCTTCCCAAGACTGGTCATAATTATATAATTCTGTTATATAAAAAACTTTTATGTTAATGTGACTGACCTCTGATTTTGGGTAACAGAATAGGGGGGGGCAACTTTTAAACTTAACAATAAGGTAAAATTTTTACGCCATTGTTTTTTTTCTTTCTTTCTTTCTTTCTTTTCTTGTTATTATTAGAATTTGCTAATTCATGTTTGTTCATAATACGTTCATGTTAATTAAAAACGTATGAATGTATAATTTTTTTTTTTATTATTGGAGACATTTCAATTCAAAATACAGCATTTATTTTTTTTTATGTTTCTAGTGTTTAGTGCAGATAAGTTTATGAATTAATTTAGCATTTTGCTTTTGCAAAGATTAAAAAATTAACATTTTGGAATATTCTGTAATCTAGTGCTTTCTGGACATCAATATAGAACCATTCTGAAGTTTTGGAAAACGCCCTTTTCACAGTTTCCCTGTCCCCTCATTATTATGTATCTACCCTGTAATGGTTATGCATGAGTAATAACAGATTATCTTATATAAATTGTCATATATATAAATTTCATGAGCATTGTCAATGATATGCAACAAATAGTGTTATTTTCATATTACATTAAATATTACATATTACAACATTAAAGATACAAGTCAAACAAGAATTCCATTAAAAAATTGTTTTCACAGTGTTATATTTATAATAAAAATATAATAATGTCTAAACTGTGTTTATTTGTTAATTGACACAATTGCTGTTGTTTATACATAACAAACTTTATTTGCATGGTTATGTATTTAAATAATTTATTTATTATTATTTTCAGAAAAAGGTACAAAAGCTGTCACTATCACTTTAAAAAACTACAATTTTGTGCCTTATTTGCACATAAGAAGTATTAGTGCCTTAGTTACCTAAATTGTACACGTTAGTACATAAGTGCTACACATTGTTACCTTTTACCATTCCAGTGACAGCTGATCTTGAAGTTAGTTCAGTAGAAAGTCCAGTTTAGTTTCACTTCATAAGTATCATTGATATTGTTATCCCACTGTTCAGCACAGATTCACAGCACAGAGATTGACTTTGAAGTAGGGGGATGGGAGGCCTTTTCCAGATGCTGTTGGATACCTTGGCCATTAGGGGGCAGTGCAGCGTGTTGGGTTTCTTTTAGGCAGGACCACTCATTCAGTGCAAGACCAGATTAACAACCCCCATGAAAACACTGTTGTCATGACTCTTGATGGAAAGAGTGACCCAATCGCTCACACACACACACACACACACACACACTCATATATAAGCGAAAGCGTGTGTGAAAGAGAGCCCACATACTCACTAAAGACTAAAGACCATCTATTGCTTTTCACTGCCGCTATCAGAAACAGATTCTCCAACCGAGAGGCTGTAAATACAAAACCCCACCATTAATCTTTCCTTCAAAAGCGTTGCGGTACAAAACGATCCTCTCCCTTGAAAACTCTCACATCTGTGCCTAGTACGCCAACTCCAGCCTCCGTGCATCTCAACAACAGAAAGGTATAAATTAGCATGATTAATTAATGAGATAAAGCTATTTCTCAGACGTAACTTGGCATACAATGTAATATCACGTAGCTTCGCTCGGTAATAATACATCATAATAATTCACAACTCCTGCACCACGGCGAGGGCCTCGGCAGGAAGTAGCGTGATTTAGCGTGGCGTCATCAGTCAAACCGCTGCTGCGAGGTTCATATTTTTTTCTTCTAGTCAGGCCGCGGGGTGGAGAGAGGAAGGAAGCCCTTCTTTCCCTTTATGGTACTTTTTAAACCAAGCTTTTTAGCTTAGCTTTATGGGTTGGCTAGTCTGGAGTGCGTCCCTGAGGGGAAACTAACTTGGCTTCCGGCGTACAGGCAATCTTTTATGCTGTTGTAGTTACATGCAGTGGCTGAGATTTGGAACACACACACACTCTCGAATCTTTATGGAGTTTCCCTGTTTACTCTTTGGAGGAACCTCAGTGTTGACATGAAATATGGCTGCCAGTTTTTTGGTTTGAATACTAGGTAAATGTCACTTTTAAAAGTCTCAAGTACGTGTGAAGTTGATGTTCTCAGTCGGGAAGCTCCATTCAGTCAGACGTTCTGGAGAAGGCTGGGGTAGGTTTGGCATTGGAGGTTCAAATGGCTCTTTAAGAGCGCTGCAGTAGACTTATAGTTCATAAAAAAAGCTAGTGCGTCCAGGATGGCAGACCTACTGAAGACCCTAATATGGAGTGTGGTGTAAGAAATTGGTCTGATAGAAGCAATAGCAGACATCTCTGATTGATCGTGGCACTATACATTATGATTATGATTTCAATTTCATTTTAACGTAGTTTTCAGTGTGTTGTTGTAGTTTTATATAATAGTATAGTAGACTTGTATGTGTTTAATGGCATTAAATGCCCTGCAAAAAAAAAAGTATAATTATTACTACATTTGATGTATATAGTGTATAATCGTGATTAATCGCATACAAAAGATTTTTTGTTTGCATATCAAATGTGTGTGTTCTTTGTATATGAAGTACACATAAATACATACTCATACATTTTATATTTTGAAAACATTTACTTGTATTTATGTGTCTATATTTACATTCATATCATTTATATTAGAAGTAAATATATTTAATATATAAGCACAATATATGAACCTTTTAAATAAACATAAAATAAACTAGTGGATTTTATTTTAAGTCATATTTTAGTCATGAAAAAATGTAGTTTTTCCCTGTTATGTATTTCTTTCCATTTCAGTTGTCAAAAATGGTTTTCACTAGTTTTCAATGTAGTTTCCCTCAATCATAATACCACTAAAATCTGTCAGTTTTTTGGACTATTAAAGTATTAAACTAGACTAGTAAACTAGTAAAGATTGCATCAGCAGGTGGAATCACCAAAATAATGACTGGTTTCTAACAGGTTTTGCCCTGCTGTAACTGGAGGAACAATTACAAACTCAAAGAGCAAACTTTACTGTGCAGATGTTAAGTTTAATAGCACATCAGTCCTTGTATTTTTGAGGGATTTGACTTGTTATATTGTATAAGAAGTATTTTAGTGTAAAAAGTTATTTAGCCTTTGATAAAAATAATTAATGACTTATTTGTAATGCATCAGGTTTTTGATGTCATTTATCAGACCAAGCTATTTTTTGCTTCTTCGCTTCAGCAGATGGACCTTCTGAACTGGGATATGAATTTTGATATCTTAAGGTTACAGAATGATTTCATAGTACACTAGAAACACACTAGTAACACTATTTCAAAAACTTTTAATCCTTATAATATGAGCGCTGCAAGAGTTAAATCATTGCTTGGAGGAAAAGCAGCCACTGAACACCTGAATGAGTGTTGTTGGATATGGATCACTCGGCTGCAATGTGCTTGAGGTAATCACTGAGGCTGTGGTAAATGCTGGAAACCTTTCCAGGAGTCTGACATTTCCTTTATGCTGAGATTGATGAACTTAAACATATCAATTATGTACACAGGTTGTGAAGATCATTGTTGGTCATTGATAAAAGCATCCTGTGGATATAAATGCTTGTGGGAGAAAGACCGAGAGAGAGATGAATTGCTGAGACGGAGAGAGATGGATTGCAGAAGATGAAGAAATGTAAACGGAGGGAGAGAATGACAGAGTGCCGCAAGTCGCGCTCTCGCAGACTGGAGGTTAAAGATCATTTGAAATGTATAAATGGCTGCTAAAAGACAGTGGGACTGCGAGAGAAGAGGTGTAAGAAATACATTATAAGACAGGGCCATCTCATAAGGATAATGTCGCTGTTGTGACTTTTATCTGTGCATCATCTGAACGTCAATCTGATGACATTCTCACATTGGTTCAGAGGACGCGGGAAAAGCCTCTGCCGTCTCTGAATGTTATCGTGTATGAATGACAGAAAACAGGGAAATGGCTTCAACTAGAATGTTTTACTGTACTTACGGTTGTGTTATATAGATATTTTTGAGGCCTTAAACCCACCAAAGCCTTTAACTCCATATCATATCTTTATTTTTATATATGTGTATGTGTGTTTCTGAGTTGGGAAAAATTGGGAAAAGAGCTGAAAAACGTATAAAAACCTTACTGACCTCCTTCACAAAAGCTGTTAACATGCAGCTAAATAATCCATTAAAGGGATAGTTCACCCCAAAATTAAAATTCTGTCATTGCTGTAACAAAAATTTAGATTTTTCGGACCCTTCATAGAAAGCAATGCAACTGACATGTTTAAGACCCAGAAAGGTAGTCAAGACATCGATAAAACAGACCGTGTGGCATCATTGATTCAATCGTAATGTTATGAAGCTACAAGAAGACTCTTTAATGTTCCCTTGCCATTTAGTGGATTACTGTTGTAGAAAAAAAAATTAGGCATGAAACGCTTGATTCTATATATCTTCTAAAAATGATTATAAAATACTTTGTGTGTGTGTAGAAAACAGGAAATGCTAGGGTAAAACCTGTTAAATAGTTAATGGGAAACTAACATTCCCTGCATGGCATTTCAAATTTTGTTGGAATTTGATGTTTTCTCTTTGATATAACTGTTTCTTATTAGTTTTTTCTTATCAATTATGTTTATCAGGGTTTTACAATATGTTACATATAATGTTGTTAAATTGATATTTATTGCAAATTTCACTTTAATTAGTCTCACCATTATGGTGTTTAGTGTTTGTGTTAATAACACTGAGCACCTTCTATACGTGTTCATATTTAATGCTGCTTGTGATGGGCTTTGCTTCATCACCTGACCTCCTGCATTTGGTGCTTATTATTTAACCCGGTATCATGCCAAGACGCAACATAATCACGTTGGTCCACTTTGGAAAACATGCAGCTGTCACGGTTTTACCTCCTCAGACATGAAACTTACTCAGACAAGATTACATTGTAAGTCAGTGACAGATAATTGCAGTGATTAAGCATATCATTTTACTTTCTTTTTTGCATAAAGACTTCAGAAGGACTTGAAAAGCAACACAACTTGTTTGTAAGGCTTTTTTTTCTTATGGTCAGTTTTTGCAATAAACACCTGTAACTGCACTTATGTTGTTTGTGTGTGTTTTATATTTTTCAGAAGTGGTTAGGTTTAGGTTAAAGGTGGGGTTAGGGTCTACACTGTGAGTGTAAATTGATATAAAATGAATCTGGTTATCCGTGCGAGGACCACGGCTGATGCCTGTCACTGATTTACATTGTTGTAATATTTTCCGTGTAAGTTTCACGTCTGAGGAGGTTAAACTGTTACAGCTACACGTTTTCCAAAGTGGACCAACGTGATAATGTCACATCTTTGCGTGATACCGGGTTGTATTATTATATTTTAAAGGTACAAAACAGATTTGAGTACTTAAATAGGTTGGTAAATTAACATTATATCAGTTAATAAAATTACTGTATTTAACTGTAAATTTAACTTAAAACCGTAAAGAAATAAAATTAATTTTAAACGTTAAACATACAATTTTAAAAAACCGTTTTAACAACAATTTTATGCTTATGGTAGCTCCATTGTTAGTATCACAGCAGCTTTTTACCGTTTTTTATTTATTTATTTTTTTTACTGCTTATGCACTCAAGTTTTTATCTAATGCATATGCAAATCTGATTGCAAGATTGTATCAGATTGGATTCTTTCAGAAAATTAGTGCACGTAAACAAAATTAATGAGTTTGGCATTAAAAACAGGCAGTGGCTGTCTTAAGTACATTGCATGTATTTCAGTGCATGAAATATCAGTCAAAACATTTGGACACAGTTTTACATGATTTTATGATGAAAAATGTGAAAAGCTTGTAATTAGTTTTATAGGTGAATATAAACTGTGACTCTCTTTGCTAAAATGTGTTTTGGTTTAGTTTGGGGTTTGGTTAACCAAATAAGAAACAGCAGCCAACCCACATTGAACTCTTTCCTTACTGTTCAAGCATCATGAAGCTAGTTGACAAAATGCTCAGAGTGTGCTGAACTGGATTCTAGAGTAAGGGTGACTGCTTTTCAGAAATCAAAGAATGAGTAGGTGTGTCCTTACTTCCTTTGATTGGTACTATTTGTGTGCATACCATTTTTTGAGTGTTTACTGAGTGGCCTGTTTATGTACACACACATAAGCACATATTTACTCTGACCCACGAAACTAAAGACAGAAGCACTACACCGTTAACAGGTGGCTGAGCCATTCATTCAGCCCTTTCACATTAACAAGCGATGAAATCCCATCAATGATTTCTTTTGTCTTCTGTCGTTTAGAGTTTTAAATAGAGGCTCTTTCATGAAAGTGGAAGTACTGTCCCTGTACAGGTGAAGACAGATGCCATAAATTCCCTTCCTGTCTTTGTCTATCTGCACATTCAGTAGCACTCTACTGTGAGATTCAGGTGGTGTCATATGCATGATGTAATGTCACCTTTGTTGGCTAATGAGGTCATTCGATTACTACAAACAAAGCCAGCAGTTACAGTAATTTACTGTTACAGGGATTTCCAAATCTTAGGTCAGCTGGTTCCTGTTGACCTAAAATATTTGCTTTAAAAAGATTAAAATATTGATTTTAATAGTTAAACAGTGCAGGCAAACAAGAATGTGTGTGTGTGTATATATATATATATATAGCACACAAGCCTATATATTTATATATATATATATATATATATATATATATAGTGTGTGTGTGTGTGTGTGAATCTAAGTATGAATTTCCATGCAGATAGTATTGCTTTATTTTTAGGTTTTCATTGCGGCTGCTTGTCCAAAATGGAAAGCCATTTGATGTTGTCTCTTGCTTTCGTCCAGAGCTCTCGTCCCGCCTGAAAATGCAATTAAACTTGGACAGTTTTACATTGCCGTTAAATTTTTTTTTTCCAACTTAAAAGGATGATATTCATCATTCGGTTAAAACTTGATGTCCCTTGATAGATTCAGAGGAGCTCTCATCTAATCTTTCATTAGAGCTCGTTCTTCTTTCTCTCTTTCTCTGTGCTTGACTGGTGGTCTGACATAGAAAAAGGGGGGAAAAACACTGGAATTAGATGTAATAGATCATAATTCAGAAGTCACGATGATTGGGATGATTTATGAACTAAGTGGGCAAATGGACATGCTATCTGCTAACTCTGAGACTTGGTCAACGAACAGGGACTGATGAGATTTCTTTCATTCATATAAATACGTATGAATATTTGAATATTCATACCAAAATGGATCTGGTTATCCCATGAGCGATTGTGGATGTTACTGAAAGTCGAACATTAGCGTGTGTCAAATTGAGGCATTTCTGGATCCGTGACAGTGTGACATTGTATGAATTACGATGGTAGAAGAAACAGAACTTGTCAAAAGTGGTTGTTTTAAGGGTTTTCCTTCGCCGAATATTTTTCGTGCCGCTGTCAGACGATGCGGTCTAATAATATTTTTCTTACTAAGGCTGCAAACATTAGCTGAGCCATTATGGTGAATATTATCGCAGTCATTTCATCTCTCTGTATGTGGCTCAGGTAGTAAATGGACTTAGATTTACAGCCAGTGTCCTGCCCAACTCATAAAAGTGGAACATTAATACTGATTTAATAAACTTTACATCACAGGCTTCGTTTCAGGATATATGTGCACATTATGGTGTGTGTGTGTGTGTGTGTGTTTTTTTTCTTGCTCTCAGTCTCTCTTTCTCTCTTGCACACTTCACGTTCTCTTTGATTCTGCCCTTTATTCTGGTGCTGTGGAGCTCTGACAGCTTGTCAGGGTGTGTGTGGATGGCTTCAGACGCGGCAGCGTAAGAGGTCTGGGATGAATCTCTGGGTTTGCCCTCCATTCCTCACCATCTGGCAGACGACCTGTGGAGCCAGTACAGTGCAGGGGCCTAATTTAATCAGACAACGGTATCATCACCACACGCTCACCATGGCCCCTGAGTGAGCCTTTTAGCCATAAAAAGAATTCCACTCAAAGAAACACACTTCACTCGCGGCCTTTCAGTTTACTTTGCAGTCGTCTGTTTGTGTGTAGATTCATTGGGACACACTTTGCGGTCTTATTGTATTTTCATTTTTTGGTGACTTTTTGGTAATTGCTCCGTAGCTATTATGGGTCTGATGTCTTATACATAAAAGCAGCTATGGATGTACTTTAGTGTCTATGCTGTTACACAATGCTAGATTGGTGTCTGTGAGGATGTGAGATTTAATTGGTTTTAATCAGTCACCAATAACATTTTTATATTTTTGTACAGTAGCTTGAGTAATGGAAAAGGAAGCAATATTATTGGACTTGGCTATGAAATCTTCCATGATGCTTTGCTTTATAGAATAATGTGTTTCGATTAACTTGAATGATTGTTTAAGTCTGAAGTAGCTATAACCTACTATAAACTTTTACTACTGTATAAAGCTATGACCTACTATAAATATACTTTTTATATGTAAATAATAATTATACATTTTAAATAGTTTAACACACACACACATACTGTATAGTAAGGTATTTAATGATTTTTAAAGATGTTTCTTCTGCTCATCAAGGCTGCATTTATTAGATTAAAAATCCAGAAAAAACTGTAATCTTGTGAAATATTATTTCAATTTAACATAACTGTTTTCTGAGTGAATATATTTTAAAATGTGATTTATTTATGTTATACAAAGCATCATTAATCCAGTCTTCAGTGTCACATGATCCTTTCAGAAATCATTCTGCTGATTTTTTATTCTCAGTGTTGGAAACAGTGTTTTTAGATTCTTTGATCATTAAAATATAAAAAAAGAGAAGCATTTATTTAAATGGATAATGATGTTCAAAACTACTGTTAGAGTAGTTTACTGTTTCATTACTGTTCAAAGGTTTGGGATCAGTACATTTTT
>JAUMHI010000039.1:3455611-3471503 GCA_032359435.1 Enteromius unitaeniatus | reverse complement strand
TGTAATATTTTGTTGCCTTTGTACTGTAGGATTATAAATGTATGAATGCTATACATACACATTACATATTACATACACACACACACACACACTGCAACGCATGCCTATTAATTTTTTTTCCAAACATTATTAAATCACAAAATGCAATAGTAATGCAAGTTAGAGAAATAGATAAATAAGATACAGAAGTAATAATAGCAGTGTAGTGGTTAACATTTGAGACACCAGAGGGGACAGTATTGAGTAGCTAACTAAGAATTGTTCGCAAAAGCTGTTGTGATGGTACATCTGGTCAGCGCTGGCCTTTTTAGTGTGCAGATGTGACTGCAAATGAAGAAAACTGTAAAGGAAGGAAGATGAGCTCATGAGCAGTATTTGAGTGGACCTCCTTACACTGATAGCAGTACTTGATGAAATACATGCATCTCAATCCTGTGGCCATAAATGAGTTTCCAAGCTAACAATAGACCAATGAATATTGAATGGCAGTCAGTTTGAAACCTGCTCATCTTGTCTCCAGAAGCAAGGTGGCCATTTTCTCGTCGTCCTCTTCTTCTTTTTCTGAGTGAGACCTATAAATCAATACATGGCCTGCGCCTTACCTTCTGCTTCCCAGTGCTTTCAATTAATCCAAATGATTTCTACAGGAAATCCGAAGGGCCAATCAATTCACCTGCACATTTCAATACTCGGCCCAATCCGTCCGTGGCTCGCGCACGCCTCCATTGCTCTTGTAAAAACATTATTAATTGCTGCTCCAGCAAGCCATCCATCTTCCACGACCTCGGCAAGGGGGCCAAGCAGGCAGTACGCAGCCCAGGAGTGTAATAATACTTTGAATGACTGCTCAGGCTCTTCACATCCCTCTCAGCCCATTAAAAAAACAGCAGCAGCTCCTCGGGAAAGCACTTGCTCACCGCGCTGACAGGGATGAAGCTGATGACTGTGAGACAAGGTTTGTGGGGGATGGTTGTGGAGAGAATCAAGGCATGTGTTCCATTGATTATCTGGTTTTTGTGTATTATTATTGTTGTGCTTTTAGCGAGTGGCTAAATATTTCTTTAAAGCAGCAGTTGGGGGGTTTGAAGCCGCTGGATGCCCAACCTGTCACACGAGTCGTGCATAAGATATTCCTTCATGCTAGTGAGTGTATCTAATGTTCAGATGTCCATGTGTGTCCTTGTGTGTGTAAATGTGTGACATCAAAAGGACGGGATGAGTCTTATTTACAAGAAGCTGTAACCAAGCGTTTCCCTCCCCCATCTGTCTCTTTCTCTCTCTCTGGCCAGAAACGAGCAGCTGGTCTGTGGGCTCAAAAGGTTTTCTTTTCCTGAAGCCAAAAAAAACACATGCATACACAAACACAGAGCTAGTCATTGTCTGTACTTTTATTCATACACAGAACAACTGTCATTGTAAATCTGATCTTGCAAAACAAATATGTGTACACTTCACTTGCTGCAAATTTTACAAATAAGATGTAATGCATCCCACATCTGTGTGGCAGTACAACACTTTCATTCTTTTTCTAAGGCTATAAAGCCTTCTTCATTCACAATTTGGGAAAATTTAAGTGTTTTTTTAATAACAAAGTGTAGACACCTGAGATGCTGACTCTGACTCTGTAATTTGCATAAATTTAAAAAATTTGAATTAGAAATAAGGTAGCAAACAAGATACAGAATTGCTATTTAAATTCAAATGTGTACGGTAGTAGAAATTAAATTGCAATAGTATATTTTTAGGTAAACGCAAAATTATAGCTGTTTACAGAAGATAAGTATTAGTGGATCGAGGTCGCAAAACAACTACATTTCCCATAATGCACTGCATAGCATTTAGTCAATTCCAATTCATCTTCCTGTGGCTATTTACAGTCATGAATAAAAGGTGACCTATTTCACTAAAGTAAACTGATTAAAGTTCAATTTGCTCTCACTTTTTTAAATCATTTTTAGGTAAGTATGTAATTTATATACAAGTGAATTAAGTCAAGAAGCAAAAATGACTGGAGATATTTTTAATAACACCTTAGTCACTATCCTCAATTCCTTTGTCACGTGACATGTACTACGTGTTATAGTATAAGATTCACGTGACTAGCTGAGCCTTGTGCTAAAATTAGCCCATGCGTCTCTCCATCACCATCTACTCTGTCATAATGATCTGCCTCCCATATACTCTCTTCAGTATCGACAGTTAGTCCCATGAAGATGATTCATGAACATGATTGGATGTGTTAAGAGCTGGCTCAGTGCAGCAGATGTAGTGATCAAGCCTACATGCTCACCGTGCGTGTTAAAGGATGGCACACAGAGAACATTGTGAGGGCCATGCCGATCAATTAGCACACAGCCTCGTTTGTCAAGGTTGAGGCCAGGAAATAAGCCTAGCTGACCTGTTAAGAGCCTATTGATTTTACACTGCCTACAGTCAGAGGATACTGAGCAGAGTGTAAGAGGCAAAACGTATAGAGTGGCATTTGCAGCAGATTTGTGACCAGTTTTGCGATTTATGTGACAAACGACTGAGTGTAAAAGTAGTAAGTAGTGCTGGTCATAGATTAGCACAAAATTGAAACGTGTGAAACGTCCAATAACTGTCACAGTCAATTATAATCTACAAAAATAATGATTTCAATATATGAGGTGTCTACAACTTCAGGCAGGTACAACATTGCTTTTACAGATTTGCAATTTTTTTTAATTCAAGGGTGACATTAACCACGCCCACTTTACACGTAGCACCACCCACTCCATTGCACCAGCAACAGCTTGTTTCTATGACCACCACAATCCATCTGTGCCTTGCGCCTACCAAGTGGAAAAGCATGAAAACTCTGACCTTTGACCTGATAGCACAAAATTCTGTAACTACCCTCCTGTAATTAACTGAGATGTGAATTATAGCAAATATGTTCATAGACAGAGTGTCTTTATCCCAAGGTTGGTTTTTTTGGCCTTTCTTCAGTATATTTATCTTGTTTAAAGGATTTTGGAATGTAAAAATGTAAGTATATAGTGAATATTTATTTTCTTTTTTTTTTCCAAATCTTCTATTCTTTATCACTTAAATCTATGTACTTAGTTATATGCAGTGTATAGGTCTATAAGATCATTTATGTGGAAATTATTACTCACACCATACTTTCCTAAACCTGTGTTATTTATTGGCACGTGTAACTCAATGAAGAACTTTTGATGTCCATGGAAGCTTTCTATTTCACAAAAGGTTTATATTAGCCATTCTGCATCCGAATGATGTTGTTTGTTTTATATCAAATAAGTCCAAACAGATGTGATTCAGTCATGATATCCATCTTGTTCAAAATGATGCATTGAAAAAAAATCATAATTATAATAATAAAAAAATTAAAATGATGCCATATAATAGGAATACTCTTTGCATGGTGTATATTTCATGTGTGCATGCTGCTCCAGTTGCTGTTCAACAAAAGTGTTCAGCAAGAACCTCTTAAACTCTGCAGCTCCGTATGAATTACTGTCAGGGTGGGCTGAAGGGAATCCGACACCCCAAGCTGGCACACCTTTTGGTTCACCGGAATGTCCTGTTAGTGTCAGCTGTCAGTCATTTAATAACAGATCCACAAAAATGTAGTCAATATGCAAACTCATTAACATGCCATGTGCACATGATAGTTCATTAGATTTTTTGCATTGCTGCTATCATTAATCTTATCAAATGAGCACCAAGATCTTCATTAATGTTTTTATCCAGAGCGATAAAAAAAGGAATTTAGTACCTTCTGAAAGGACAAAATGGGTCTATAACTACCTCTTCTGAGAGAAATTGTCTTTTAGTGCCTCATCAAAATCAAGCTTTTTATGCCAATATTGTTCTAGCAATTTACATGTGTGCAAAACAGCCAGAATTATCACTTGGAAGTGTTTAGGCCTCCAAGGCGCTGTCCTTTTTAGAGACTACAGCAAATTTACTTGAAAAATAATAGGGTATTGCAGTGGCGCCCCTTACTGGCAGAAATAAGGAAATGAAAAAAAAATACATTCTATTTTATCTAAAAATTAAGCCTTAAAAATATTTCCAATCTTCCTGACATAGTGATCTGCAAAAGAATGCAAAATATGTAAAATATTATTAGAGATGAAAAGTAAAATGATTATTATTTTTTAATGCTTGCTGAATTTAACATTTTGTATTCATTCTGATTTTTAAAAACTGGACAGAGACTATTATCTTACTCCAGATAATAGTTAATAATATAAATAAAATAAGCTTTATAACATAAAATAAAATTGAATAAAAAATTAAATTAAATTAAAAAATTATTTAAAAAATAATAAAATTAAATTAAATAAAAAATTAAATTACATTAAAAATAAAATAAAATTAAATTAAATATAACTTCCCCAATGCAAATATGTAACTTATATAGGTAACCGAAAAGCAACAGAAATGGCAATAAATTTAGAGGCTCATGGCATAAAAAAAAAAAAAAGTTAAAAAAACCCTGCAGCATGGTATATCGGTACAGCAGATGATAGTATTTTGTTGGTTTAGAACATGTTTATAGGCTTTCACGTGTTCCTAAGATAAACCAACAGAGCTTTGTGATCCTGCTCAAATACTAAGACTTTTTGTTTATTCCTGAAATGTGTGTAGGTGAATTCATTGCTATGTTTACTGATAAAGCACTTGACAAATGTGAAGTGTGTAATTACAATTACTGCGGATGTCACTCCGAATGTGCCCAGTGGCAGATCCTGAACATAACTCCACGTCTGTGCTTCAGTTGCGGCTCTTTGTGGAAAACCTTGCCAGCTTTAGCTTGTAAAGACCCGTAATTTATTGCCCCTGTCATCTGTAAAACTTATCAAATCTACCTCCTGCTGAGAAGGAGCGTCTAAACTCTTAGAAAGGGTCTGTTTCTGGAATATTCAGAAAATACTTTTATGAATCACTGCAGCATTTTTCTCAACAAATAATATTTATTGCTTCAAATTCAATTTCCAGTTTATTTCAACAGGAGAAATGAATTACTCATTCACAACATTAAAGGGGTTTCAATTCTGTGCGCACATAAAATTAAGGCTTTTATGAAACAACCCATTCTGTTTAAAACCTCCGGCGAAATCCTACTAGAATCTTTCATTTTATCTCACGCTGTACACCTTTGAAGAATTGACTGTGAATATGACTGCATCTAATTTCTTCAAAAGTATGCTAAAAATCTGTGGAAGGTTTGGATGAATTATTGTGTAGTGAAACACATTTACTTGAAGGATGTGTTCTGCTTCATTTTCTGTTTAACCAGTGACACAGGGGCTATATTGTGAGATTATCCAGGGCTGGTCCAGGTATGAACCATTTTTAGGACAAGAATCATATAATTTAAATCTGGGAAAAAACAGCAGTACAACAAAAATGAGCTATTTATATGCATAAAAATGATGCATGAACAGCCTTTGCATGCATTAATTATTTAGATATTAAATAGAGCAATAAAACACATATTCATTCTAATCAGCCAGCCATTCATTCATAATAAATCAGTTGAAATGCATAAACATGTTTCTGAGGGCAGGTTGCCAAAAATCCACAATTCAGCCTTCGAAACATTGTACCATGGTTTCAAATACAGGTACCAGATGAAAAAAGTTGGGAGAATATTTCTCTTTTTTTTCCAACTTGGGGTTTAGGGGTAGAGGGGAAAGATTTCGATTTGATTTATCATGCCCATAATCCATAAAAGGTCTTGTTCAGACAGGCAGTTAAAATGATATAGACACACAGGTGAGTATAAAGGAAACTTATATAGAGAAAGGTGAAGTTCACACTAGACGAAGGTATGCAAGTCTCAACCACAAAAAGAAGCTGTCAGATATACTGCACCAATCACATGAATGGAATAAGACACAAACGCACAGCACATTTAGAGGGCATAGCCAGCTTTTTACCGTAATAGAAAACATTCATGTAACAGAATATAAATTATACTTAAATGCAGCCTATTATTTAATTTAGAATTAAATAATTGGAGCCTCCCTAAGGTATTAAGCAGATTATGATTAAGTATTGCTAAATACAAATATTTAACAATTTAATTAGTTAATGTTGTTTACAATACATCCATCCCCAGCTAACAGGGAACGTTCTCAAAACATCGGCTAATGTTCTGGCAAGGTTCCCTCAAAGTTATGACCTTTGAAATAAGTTAATCAAGCGTTATCTGATCTTTAATAATGTTCTCAAAACAGAAGTATTTTCGTTGGATGTCTGTTAACATTTTTTTAACATAACTGCTGATCTTTCAAAGATAACATTTCCATAATGTTTGCAAAGCTGTAAAATGGAATGTCTGCATAACCAAGAAAACACGTTCACGTTTTTTTTTTTAAACTGGACGTTTTTTGAATGTTTAGAGAGCACTCAGAAATAACGTTTTCATGACTTGATGAGAACATTAGCACATATTTAAGCAGCTGATAGCAATATTATAAATGTTATGAATCTCCATTGTTTCTGTGTGAACTGAATATATAATGTTCTGAATATAATATGTCCATGTTCTGCTGAAAATGATCAAAAACACAGAACATATATTAGCCACTCTAATTAACTAATCATTCATATTCAATTATTATATGACATATTATTATTTTGTTATAAAATATGCTCTTTCCATGTCTTTCTTGTCGTTTACCCTTAATTTCACTTTAAGGAAACATGCACTGACTGATCTTTAAACATGTCAGTGCCTTTGTTTTGTTTTAGGTTGAAAAACAGGAATGTTTTTTTCTAAGGCATGTTCATAAAAATAACATTGAACTATTAGCTAAGGCCTGTCTATGACACCGGGCTCCTTCCTGGGGATTGTAAAGAGTCTGTGGATGTTTTTATATTGACTAGATGACATTAGATCATGTACAGATCCTACCTCCTTTAGATTTAAACAGGTGTCATGCATTATAGACACTGTAATAACTCACTCAACTAAATTACAAACTGAATTGACATGAACATTGCCTGCTGACATGTCAAAGTATTACTAAATATAGCATACATCCGCAAACATTTTATCTTAATTAAATACACAAGCAACCCCTCTAAGTTGTCCCTGCTGTCTCCTCAGGTCCACTGAGACAGGCACAGCTCGCCCTCTACAGATGTCCAGCAGCTATTGCAATTCAGTGCTTCTTCTTTGACCTTTAATGGGACTTGGCGAACCAGCTCTAGGTGCATTTACCGACACCTGCTGGGATGGACCGCGGAGCATTGCTTTCAGGGGAAAACTAAAAAGCTAAATAACATATGAGAAGAAGGAAAAACTTAATGATAGTTATTCTTCAAACCCTGTTCATGTTTTTTTGAGATACCAACATAAAGAGCTGTGTTTCCGCCACCTTCTGGTTCGGAGTGTGGCGTTTTCTATTCTGTTTATCAGTCCTGTTTTGAGTCACTCCGTCCTTTATCTTCTACAAGGTGGAAAGAGCTCTTTAAGATCTCCAGACGTTTTTGTGTCACATATAAAAATTAGAGCGGTAACTGTACTTTTTGTAAAGACATTGACTTGAAGTGTGTTTTCTATGAAGAGGAACATGAAAGAGAAACTTTAATGAAAGTACTATCCATTTATTTTATGATTGTATTTATACAAAATATATTATTTTAAATAATTTATACAAAGTTTGATTTTTTTTTTTTTTTTTTTTTGCAACTCAAAGACAAGGGTGTTTTATTTTTATGAATAGTTGGCTTCAATATTTTGGTTTACTGTACTTTACTACAAATGTAAATGGGCAGTAAAAAAATATTTTAAAATAGAAATTGGTCACTACCTGTACAGGTTGAAAGAACAACGGGCCTATCAATTAACTATTTTAAAGCCTACTCTTTGAATAATTGTTACTTTTTTACGGACAGGTGATTTTCTTATTGCTTATTTTTTATTGATTTCATTTATTATTGTATTTGCTGTGATGTATTTTATATGTTATTGTCCTGGTATGTTTTTTGCCCTAAAAACTACAATTTAAACAAAGAGGCGGGATTTCCACCCAAAGCAGCCAATAGAAACAGGGGACACGGGATGCGATTCGTGACTTTCCCGGCGTTCTTCCTTAAATCAGTTAAACCAATCAAAAAGAAGCCGCCTTCTTGTCAATACACATGATTGGGCATGTTATGTGTACTGACATACCTTACAGCCAATCGGAGCAGGCAAACGTGACCCTCTGCCCAATCACAAACGAGGACGTAGTTCCGAAGCTTATAAATGACAAGGTGACAGTTTTCGCGGAGTACTCGTTGCCTCTAGCCGTAAGCTTGTCACTGTAACCCCGGGCCTTGTGTGCGCGATCTAATAGGTGAGTCGGGTCTATTCTGCATTCGTCTAAAGATACATAATAGCAAGCTCTGCTTTTTAAAAGCTGTGAGTGTGCGGAAGTTGTTGGTCCGGCTCAGATAACCATTTAGCTCTTCAGAGAAGCGCGTTGCTAAAGCTCCGCTAGCCGCTTGTCAAAGTCATTTCTCGGGAATGAATGAATGAATCAGTTTGCGCTTACATCTTAGGACCTTTAGCAACCGGTAAATAATACAAGTGCTCCTTAACTTCGAGAGTCATATAGCTTTTTAAACGCGCGCAGGTTTTATTCACACATTGGTCGTGACTCTTGCAAAATGTCTGACTCGCACAGGGCCCTAAAGATCCCGAAACCTAGCGCTGCGCCGAAACTACGCGACTGCATGCATTTTTATACTACAATGAAGTGCAGCTCTACGTTATTTCTGTTTTATGTTGTAAGACGGGTAATGTTTTCAAGTTTCATTAACGTGCCAGTCAAAGAGATTGGTGACCTTCACTTTCCAGTCTGTCCGCCTGAGAAGTCTCCAGGCAAGTTCATCACCTGAAGTTTAAGATTAGTCGTCTTAAAAGAGATTATTAATGTCTTTTCGTACTTGATGTATTTTGAAACTAGTAGTAGGGGCCTTATTCTCAGGCTTTTAAAAAGGTTATCCATACAATGTCAAAATAAACAACCTGGTTAAGTTTGGAGCACGAATAATAAAGAACTTGCATGAGGGGGAAGATATTGAGTAATCTATATATTGAGTACAGAATTTATGGCAGGACTTAGTTGCTGCTCGTGTCACAATGTGGACTGTTGAACAGGCTCTGTATAATAATCTCAGATTTGATTTTGGATGCATAACTGTCCCTCACATTTTATTGTGGGTAAAACTTGTTACCGTAGTCAAAACGACCAACCCGTGACCTCTATGCTGCCATGTTTGACTACTGACCTACAGGGGATGTGCTCTTGGGTTAAAGCAGTCTTGCATCCTTTTTTTTCCCAGGTATCCAAACAGATGCATGTATAGGATCTTTTGGTTTCTCTAAATTGCTTAGTTTTTAAGTGGAAGTCTCTTTAGTTGCTAAGTGAGTTGTAACTTGAGGTCTTCATGGCCCAAACCTCATGTCTTTGTGGCTTTATCACTTAAATGAACATTAAATGTTATGCCATGCTCATCTGTGAGCACTGGTGCTTTTCTTTCACACGTCTAACATCTTTCTTCTCCACAGGCTTCAAAAATGTACGCATGTGCTAAGTTTGTCACCTCACCTGCTGTGGTATGTATTCAGTCTCAAATACAGTCACACTTCATTGACCGTCTCAGAAAATGACCTTATTAATGCCGTGTCTTTTTAGAGGCATGTTATGAGTATTGAGAGGATTCCATGGAAGGGATTGTCTGCATTAATATTAGTTCTAACCACATAAAAACCTGTTAAATTTATGTTTAGTTCAAAGTGACCTGCTATAAAGCCAGTAATATTCATTGTAAAAGATGCCAGGTTTATTCTGGAGCTAGAGCAGTAAAGAAATACCCACACATTGTATCTATTTATTTATTTTTTTCTCTCCTCATTGGTTTCACGATATGTAACATTAATACCAATTGGATCCTTGAACTCCCATAAAATATTTAAATCCAAAACATGTTTTTGTTTTTTTACAGGTTTAATAGAAATATCAATGCGTATCATATTGAGATTTATTTAGTTCTCATTATAAATGTTTTTACTCCCTCAGGTCCGTGGAGGATCCAGGGTTTTGGCCCGGCCTGTTTCAGTGATGTTCAGCAGACCTGAAGCAAGAACTGAACAGGTAAAAGGAACCGGTAAAAGGGTCTTACACGTGACTAGCAGCATCTCTTGCACACACTCACATTTCTTGCCCTCCTCCTCAGGCTGCTCTGTTGCCAGTCAGTGAAGCGAGCCTTCTTAATTTAACCCGGGGGTTCCAGACCAGCGCTGTATCCAGAGATATTGACACAGCAGCCAAGTTCATTGGTGCTGGTGCTGCCACGGTGGGTGTGGCCGGGTCAGGAGCAGGAATCGGGACCGTGTTCGGTAGTCTCATTATTGGCTATGCCAGGTAATCAGCCACTAAAATGTTTTTTTTATGTTTATGTAGCTTGTGCCTAAATTGCCTTATCTCCGTTGACAGGAATCCTTCCCTGAAACAGCAGCTCTTTTCCTACGCCATTTTGGGCTTCGCTTTGTCTGAGGCCATGGGTCTGTTCTGTCTGATGGTGGCATTCCTCATCCTGTTCGCCATGTAATTTGGATGTCCTCTCTTCTATGTGGTTCGACTCCCTTGATCTGGAGACTGGAACTGACACGCAGCTTAGGCCGTGGCACCGCCATTCCAACAAAACTACAAGAAACTCCCTTTTTATGTTCCCCTGTACCGTTTTTCTCTATCTGAAAGTTTTATGTAAACTCACTTCACATAAGACCATCTGAAATAAATGGTTGAAATCTGTCTGATGTTGCTCTTGTTTTTCCACTTTGAGGAGGAGAGGGAAATGACGCATCCTGCCATGTAACAAAGATTTTTTTTTTTTTTTTTTTTAAACTGTTTTCCCTCCCATCCCAGTTCCACAAAACCGCATAAACGAGTTACAGATTTTAAAAATGATTTTCAGTAAGTCCCACTTTTAAATTGCAGCTGCTTGCTCTGAAGATCATTTATTTTGTTTCTAGAAAAACAAATGTAGAAATGTAAGTAGCCGTGATTACCTGACAAATATTTTGTGGGCTCTCAGTATTGAAGTTATCCTGTGTTCTGAAGAGCTTTCCAAACTATCATGAGCAAGCTTTTTGGTCCTTTTAGTAAAATCAATAACATGCATCCCAACAAATGTAGTCTCAGACTCCTATGAACTGATTAATTTGGGTCTAATATACATATATAGAGAGAGGGCTAAATGAAACTTGTAGCTATTGCTTTTTATTGTTCTTCTGCTGGTTTTGTCCTCATTAAGTTGCTTTGGATCCCCCAGTTTCACAAATGAGGCTTAACCTTATCCTAAAACATGCCAGTGCCTTTGTTTTGTCTGAAGATTCACACCAGTAAAGTTTTTGTACGACAAGTTAAAAAAAACAAGTATCCTTATTTACCTACGGCCTACCCCTCGCCTCTTAACTTAAGTCCTGTCTGTGAAACCGGGCCTAAATTTAAATCAAGTTGAGCGCGATTAATGAAGACCGATTCTCTAACAAACGACTCTCATGAACCGATTCATTTTAAATGAACGAATCCAGCGACCAATATGGTCCGATTCCCTGTTCCATTGAACAAATTCGACTCACTGAACCTCAGGTTACTATTTAAATCCTAATAATAATGGTACAGGGCTGTTTTCATGTGGTTGACGTGTGCTTTAAAAACGCATTTTTTTGAGTTTTGTTGACCAGCTAAACACCGAGTGGATAGTTTGAATCCTGAATCGCCTCCAGGAGTGCACCGCTAGACGGCACTATTTCCTTCTAAACGAGGAGGAAGTGAGGAGAAATGAAACAACACTGATAAACAGGCCAGGCCAAACGAGGAGAAACTACGTTTACGCGCGTTTAGACTCAGTTAGTCGCTAATGCGAATCATAAACGCGTCTCTATCGTTACTTTGGGTGATCGGTTAAAATCGGCGCTGCCTTCGCCAGTAGGTTGTTATAGTTGAGGTCGGAAGAGGGGCAAGAGAAGAATATGTAGGAGTCATTTCTGTCTTCCTGCCCTCCTCCTCTACTTCCCTCCGAGCGAGGAGAAACAGAAACTGCATTGGAAACGGATTGATCTGACAGCGGCTCCCTCGGTCAGTTCATCGACGATGGCGGATAGCGTTGGGGAGGAGGCCAACGGCTCTGTGGGAATGGCGCAGGGCCACGGGGCGCAGCTCTCCGCGGGTTTGGGTAATTCCGTACCGGGCCACTCATCAGCCTCGGCGCCTCCGGCAGACACCGGCCTGGTCCAGCCCTCAGTCCCCGTGGTGGCCGTTCCTCCGTCCCTGCCGACCGGTATCGTGTCGGGAGTCCCGGCCGGAGCGGGCCTCCTGTCCCAAATTCACGCAACCTCCTGGGATCCCACGCTGAGCACCGACTGGGACAACGAGAAGGCGTCTCAGCAGTGCATTCTTCGGATAAAAAGGTAACGCTTGGCTGTCATGTAGGTCTGTATTTGTATTGGGACATGCAAGGCAACTTTTTAAGTTAATCTGCGTGATATTTGCACCGTTTGTTTACTTTCCAGTTCAAACATATGGTGAGTGTGTCAGAAGGCTGAATAAACAAAAACTACAGATTTAATGCAAACGAACTAACATATTTAATATTTAACTGCAATTTTGATTCGCAGTGTATCTTTGTCTTTTTTTTTTATCTAAAACATTTATCACATTTTGTTTGTTTGTTTTTAATTGCTTCCATTGTCCTTGTTTGTAACCCCTTTAGGTAAAAGCTTCTGCTAAATTACTAAATGTAAATCAATGATATTTTATATATATGTGTGTGTGTGTGTGTGTGTGTGTTGTTTTCTGTTGAAAACACAATGCGATTGTGTAGTTTGGTTTCTTTAGAAAACCACCAAACAATGGCATTCATCAGTAGAACAGGAAATTTTTAAGTAGAAAAATGATTGCATGTCTGTAAAATATTGCTCAAACTAATAACCAGTCAGTCTCTACTATTCTGGCGTGCTGAAACATTTTCCAGCCAAATGTTGCAAGCAGATTAAGCTGTCATAGCCGACTGTATTTACAAGACACAATGTTGCCACTCTGGGGAATGATCACTTGGCAGTGACTTGGCCTGGACATAAAGTGATAGCTGTCCCTGGAGGACTAATAATGGAGATGTGGACACAAGACAAAAGCACTCTGTGACAATGAGTCAGTTATGTTTATGTGTAGTTTGTTTCTCTAATCCAGGCATTCAGTGATCTAATTATTTTCTTGGTAGAGTGTTTTTGTGACCCCTGCTTCCTTCTCATGTTTTGACAAAAGATGGTGCATTGCCCAATCAGTGTTTCTTCATGTTGGTGAAATTTCCATTTGCTCATAACCCGCTCTTCTTTCTTTCATTTAGAGACATTATGTCCATTTATAAAGAACCTCCTCCAGGTATGTTTGTGGTTCCTGATCCTCATGACATGACTAAGGTAAGCATCCGCACACTTCTCCCTCACAATGATGGTGATATTTCTGTTCTTTGCTTCCTCGATTGTTTTATTCTTACCAAACAATGAAGGCATTAATTGCATGTGTACAGTTAAAGTATTAGGTCTCGTGGACTAACAATGAGAATACTTTTACAGCATTTATCATTCTAGATTAATGTTACATACGCACTACTAAAGTTCGGGGTGATTCTTTTCTTTTTGAAGGAAATTAATACTTTTATTCAGTTTGGATACGTTAAATTGTTACAAAAAATTGAATGCTTTAAAATAATGTGGTTCTCTTGAACTTTCAATTCAAAGAATTCTAGGAAAAAAAAGTTCTTGAGCACTAAGTGACATTTAAAACTGAGGTAATGGCTGATGGAAATTCAGTTTTGCCATCACAGGGAATAATTTCACAGTATTTTAAACTAAAGTAATTTTTGAACTGTAAAATCATAAAATATTCAGATAAATAATAATAATATTGTTATTATTGTTTATTTTCCATAAAATACATTTTAAAAACATTAAAATATTTAACTTACAATAAACTTATAAACAATACTTTTTGTTAGGTTTTTTTTTATTTAGCATTTTTATTAATGTTTTTATCATTTTATGCATGAATTGACAATAAATAATTAGGTATATATTGGTATAAAAAGTAACATTAACCTAAATGAACACGTGGTGACAGTATTGAAATATAAAGTCATGGAAATGGATGTGTCTGGTTATTCTTCCTGAATAAACCATTTTGTCATGTCTCCACAGATTCATGCCCTCATCACTGGCCCATTCGACACGCCATACGAGGGTGGCTTCTTCCTCTTCCTGTTCCGCTGTCCTCCTGACTACCCCATCCACCCTCCACGTGTCAAACTAATCACTACCGGCCACAACACTGTTCGTTTCAACCCCAACTTCTACCGCAATGGCAAAGTTTGCCTCAGCATCCTTGGGTAAGAATGACTTCTTTTTTTGTGATTGGATTCCCAGGTGTATTTTACTTGGCCACTTTTAGATCCAAAATTGAGGCCACATCTATAACAATAACATGATTAATGATTACTATGGTAGAAAACCTGTTTTCTTTTTAGTTTTTTTTTTTTTTTTCTCGGTGTGAATGAATGATAATATAGTTAACATAGTTATAGCTATTGCTATCTTCCTTGCTGTAAAACTAATTGTCATAGCCGTTTCTTTCCACAGCACTTGGACCGGTCCAGCGTGGAGTCCCGCCCAGAGCATCTCCTCTGTCCTCATCTCCATACAGTCCCTAATGACAGAGAACCCTTACCACAATGAGCCAGGCTTTGAGCAGGTACAACCACTCCCACAATGCATTCTCAGTCTCTAAAGCCTTAATGTGGTCCTCCTGTAATGTGACTCTTTTTGTTGTTGTTGTTTTTTTTTTTGAGCGCAGTGAATGCTGTAGTTTATTTTGCACTGTCATCTGTTTTCTAGGAAAGGCATCCAGGTGACAGCAAAAACTATAACGAGTGTATCCGCCACGAGACCATGCGAGTTGCAGTGTGTGATATGCTGGAGGGCAAAGTGCCATGTCCCGAGGCCTTGTGGTGAGTGATTATCCCTCGAACATTTTGCATAATCAGGGTTAAAGGGCTTGTAGTCCATACCAAACCTCTCTATTACTATTAGTGATGCCCCAAAATTTAGCAACTAATAATTTTCACCCACAATTTTCAGTTTCTGTGTCACTGTCTATTTTGTGTTCACAGTGTAGATAAACTATATGCTGTGTGGATTCTAGTGCTGGATTGACAATATTGACTTCTCATTTTTAATTAATAGCTTTTAAATTATTTTAATTTTATCATGAAATGCAAAAGAAAACTGATTTTGCTGCTTTTTAATGCTCAGTTTAAGTGGCTCATGAACTAATCGTCTCTTCTGCGTTACTAGCATAAAATAAACAACAATGAATATCAGATAAAATGTTGAAGGAAACTGAAATGTAAATTGTCTAAAGTAATCATTCAAAAAGTGTTTCAACAGCAAAAAATACAGTTGGTACGGAAAGTATTCAGACCCCCTTCAATTTTTCACTCATTGTTATATTGCAGCCATTTGCTAGAATCATTTAAGTTTGTTTTTCCCTCGTTAATGTACACACAGCACCCCATATTGACAGAAAAACACAGAATTGTTGACATTTTTGCAGATTTCTTAAAAAAAACAGAAATGTCACATGGTCCTAAGTATTCAGACCCTTTGCTGTGAGACTCCGGTGCTGTCCATTTCTTCTGATCATCCTTGAGATGGTTCTACACCTTCATTTGAGTCCAGCTGTCTTTGATTACACTGATTGGAGTTGATTAGGAAAGCCACACACCTGTCTATATAAGACCTTACAGCTCACAACGATGTCAGAGCAAATGAGAATCATGA
>JAUMHI010000039.1:3440849-3451784 GCA_032359435.1 Enteromius unitaeniatus | reverse complement strand
TTCAGTTTTTCTTTTTTAATAAATCTGCAAAAATGTCAACAATTCTGTGTTTTTCTGTCAGTATGGGGTGCTGTGTGAACATTAATGAGGGAAATAGCAAATGGCTGCAATATAACAAGGAGTGAAAAATGTAAAGGGTCTGAATACTTTTCACCGTATACGTTTAGTGAATGAGATCAAGCATGAATTCTCTTTAAACTACCTACCACATCCAGTTCTGGAACTTTCTCCATTATCTCCACAAAGCTTTCAATCCGTGTATTGTTATTGAACATGTAGTCATCATCGACCCACAGGAAGTATTTAGTGGTCACCTGAGAAATAGCCAAATTCCTGCCTGCAAACCAGCCCTGAGGAATCAGACAAAGGGATATTCCAGATTGAATTCTCCCAACAGAATTATGTTGGTCTGTGTGGCCTTTAAATATATATATTTACCTGCGCAGGAGGCATAATGTAGTGCTCTAAGTTGTTGCCAGTCACGTTTTCTGGCTCCAGGCTGTCATCTGCAATGATGATCTTGATTTCGGGGTAAAACTGTCGAATGCTATTGATGAGGATGTTCAGCTCGTCATATCTCAGAAAGGTCTTGGTTGTTATGGTCACCTGTGAGTTAATATCTACAGTAAGACAGAGAGAAAGAATGGTCATTGACTATACATAATCTAAACAACCTCAGACATGCAGATTTTGTGTTCTTACCTTTCCCTGGGTCATACAGAACAGGAACTGATGGTCTCTTGATCACAATGGGAAATATGGCCTCATAGTCCTCAAAGGAAAAAATAACTATAGGGAGAAAAGTAAAAAATAAAGGTATCTTGAAGGAATGTAAATCCACAAGTAAAACAATGACCACAATAGCTCACACCCATTCCCTGAACATAATGGAAAAAGAGAGTGGTGCTGTTGTTACCCAGATCTTTAGTCTTGATGCGGTAGATGTTGCTAGTGTAGGTCACTCTGGACAGCAGATTGTTGAGATGTGTGAGGCTGCTGGATAAGATGGTCAGATTACTTTGACCCTGTCCCTCCACCTGATCTCCTTCCAGAAGATCCTCCACTGAGAGCACTCCTTTATTCACGCTCAAAGACACCTATTGTTAGATGAATGGATAATAGGTGTGCGTTTATAACAACGACTGGAGATCTTTCACAGCAGTCTTGAGTTTGCATTTTAAGAATACATAACGTGGATTATGTAAATTTAATTGGATTATGTACCTTAAAAGGCAAAGCACAAAAGACCCTCCACCTTCACCTTTACAAACCAGAAAACCCCACACATATGGGCCACATACATTTTTAAAACAAACCTTATATAGTCTTCTTTTTTGTGCATGCAGAGCCAAACCTGTGAAAATGTTTCACAATTCATTTCTTATTTTCAGAAATAATAGCCTTTTTTTCCTAACATAAATGTAAAATTCCATGAAAGTGCACTCTTTTGTGTTTTGGTAAATTATGGTAAATTTATGGTAAATTAGTCTCTTTTTTTGCAAAAAATAAAAAATAAAATCAGTAATGGATTCTGACATATAAGGCCTGATATTCCAAGTAGAAAGAGAAATCTAAGCAAAGTCTTAAACACATCTAAAATCATAAACTTGTTTTAAACGAAGAAATTAATTTTACCTGGTATCTCACTTTTTGCAAGTGGTGCCACTACAAAACCCTGGATGGGATATTGGAGGGGTGAGTTGGGTTGGGCTAGTATAAGTGACTCCATTTGTGTCCCCATCCTAAGAATGCAGAATTGGAACTTTTAGAATTTAGCCAAACCAGTTAGAATAATGAAAATGAAGTGGAATGTTCTTTGACCTGAGCTGGTATTGACGGTACTCCTCAGACCGGCGTCTCTGAAGGTCTTTCAGTTCATCGACCGGTACATTTTGAGCATTTAGATTATATCCTTCACAGGAACAAGATGAACGATTTTTACTTGGAAATGGCCCAATGCTGCTGTCATATAGTCTGTGAAAATGCAAATAATAACATAAATATCACAGATAAGAAGATGTATGCAATAATACATAAGTAATATCAAGTACAACAGAATTTAGAAAATTCTAAATAAATAACCAGCCACTGACCTTTGCTTAGAAAACTGGAGATGCCTTGCTCTGCACAAAACAAACAAACAAAAAAACTATTACACAAACTTGCAAGACCACAGGACAACGAACAGTCAAAAAGTGACAAACATTTGTTTGGACCAAGACAGAACAGTAGGGTCATACCCTGATGGCAACAGTCTTGTGACATCTGTAACATCTAGAAATCCACTTTGTATACCATAAATACCCAGTGCCGTAAGACAGAGCCCAGTCAGGAATAACTTAAAGAGAAATCTGTAGTTCATTTCTGGAGATTATCTGAAAGGATATAGTAGAAAGCAGTTAAATATAAGATTTCCTGATGGGGTAGTGACAACTAGTGAATGATAAACCATGGAATTATTTTATTATACACATTATTATAATCTTATTTCAGACATTAAATTTTGCAATTCAGCAATAGAATTATGAGAACCATCTGCAAAGTTAGTTAACATATTTATATGAAAACTAAAAATAACATGCAGGAAACGTTCTCTCTGGGTTATCAAAATAAAACATTTTCTCTAGGTTACAAAATAGAAATACCATTTAGCTGTAACATATTTGCCCACTGGTAACTTTAGTTGCTGAACAGTCAAATACAATTTTCACAAAAAATAACAAAAACACATGTTCACATAGGATACTGTTAACATGGTTAACCGAAAAGAAGTACATCTTCTGTAAGAAATGAATGTAATTCTAGTCAAATAAATGTTATTCATTTTTAATGTATGTAAAAATAAAATTTATATTTTTAAACCCCAATATTTTATAGAAGTAAATTGTGTTTTTAGTGTTCAAGAAACTTATCTGGGTTATGGTACACTGGTTAATTTTAATTCCCTCGTACTATTTTGTACGATTTGTCTAAAACCCTGTGACGGGTAGGTTTAGGGGCGGGGTTAGGTGCAGGCTATTTGTACAAATTCATACGAATTAGCCACATCGTAAAATCTGTACGAATTCCCGTGAGATCAGGTTGTCTATAATGTTAAGAAAACTTTCCTGGCTAACCAAATAGGAAACGTTCTTGACAATGTTCCGGGAACCAAAAACTAGCTTTCCCAGAATGTTCTGGGAACCAAAAACAACCAAAAGTTGTTACTTGGGCCTCAGTGTCAAATTTTGGGAGAAAAACATTAGGAAATTTAAAAATAACTGATTTCAAAAGACCAATCTTTTTTAATAAACAAATATATAATGTAAAAAAGTTGAAGAACATCTGATGCAGTGATGATTGACAATTTGCTAATCAGGTGATTTAAGGTGATTGTCTTAAGGCCCCTACAACTGGTTCCAGTTCCAGATTGCCTTTTTTAGGTCCAGATTTCTCAGCAGTTGTTGTTCTTTATGAAAGGCTGAATATCAGTTCACCCAAAATCACAGAATTGTAATTTATTTTGCCTTTCTGGTTTGAGTTGAAAATAGGTTAATATCCTATTTTAAAAATATTTTGTAAAATATTTTTGTCCCATACACGTTAATGTGTGTCATGCTAAATGAATAAACGTGCTCATAAATGACACTGATACTGGAGTGGAGGCTTGGACCCAGTATATTACAGTTTTTTACAATCGCTATGACAGTTTTTTTCAAAACATTTAACATTTAAGTT
Source organism: Enteromius unitaeniatus (assembly GCA_032359435.1). Lineage (NCBI taxonomy): Eukaryota > Metazoa > Chordata > Actinopteri > Cypriniformes > Cyprinidae > Enteromius > Enteromius unitaeniatus. The sequence continues at coordinate 3,448,067 of JAUMHI010000039.1, read as the reverse complement.
TCCTAAACTCTTACCGCACCAACACACCTAAAAGACACAATTGGCAAAACAATTAATTTCATGCTCAAAATCACACATTGTAAACTAAACCCCAAAACTCATTTTCAAAATACAATAATAAACTACCACAGAACACTATGTCTAGCAAAACACTGCAAACATGTTTCAAAATCAAATAATAATTCAAAACACTAACACATGTTCTCTTCCAACAGGAACATTTAGTCAATCATAACACATTGACAAAAAAACACTATCATCAGCTGAAATTACAGAAACGGCATTATTTTATGTGTCAGGTCTGCTCTTATATTTGAAGCCTTTCTACATTTTTGTTTTGTTGGGTTTAGTAAATACATGCGTTTGGTTTCTTTTGCTGCTGAAAAAAAATACAAAAAAATTAATGACCATATCAGAGTAGCTTTATAAAGTTTACAGTTTATGGGGAAAAAAATACAGGGACAAAATACAGTTACATATTAGAGACCGGAGGCCTCTAAATGGTAAAATTATTTACACTTATAGCAATATCCAACCTGTTGGTTTCTCTGAAAATACAGACAATGGATGCCACTGTGTCCCGGCTGAGATTTGGCTGTACTTGTTCACCAGCCTCTGTATGATAGCCGGTGGTTTAGGACATGGTCAATGATAGTAGCTCTTATTTGATCAGTTACTCTAGCTCTGGTCCTGCTTTGTGCACCACCACACATTCTAACTCCTCTCCCTTGTGCAGGCATTTCTTTCTTTCTTTCTTTCTTTCTTTGTGTTGCTCTATATTGTTCCTTTACCACACAAGATCAGCCCAAAGAGTCCTCTTTTAGAACATATGATCATGTGATTGGAAAAACCTAGATGGGAATCAGCTGTGATTTATATATATTTGCATAACTGCAATAATCCGTTTCTCATTGGCAATGGAATAAAATACAGGGAATATATTTGTTTCAATTGACAATATGAACAGCTGTTCACTTTGACTTTATAAGTTATGTTTAGAACATGATGTTATCTACAATCTGAAAGCATTTGTAAATTTCATGCTTTGGAAAAACTGTCATTGCGATTGTAAAAAGTCATTACGTAGGTGGCTATTATTTACCAAAAATCATACATTTTATATAGGAACAAACAAAGAAGAACCGCGTACAACAAGAGCTAATATAAAAGTCAATACATAGGCCACCGTACGAATTGGTCGTGAGACTGAAGTTATTATCAGAAAAACACAACACTGGCATCATATTCCTGGGTAACAGGAAATCGATCAGTCAGTTCATTTATACAGATATAGTATAATAACCAAAGCAAATATACTAATCATCGGAAGATAATAATAATATTAATAAAATACTACCCTACAACGCAACTAATAACTACACTGACTTTTTCGCATCATAAATCCGTATTTCAAAGTCCTGGGTATAGCCTAATGTGTAAACAGCAAATTACAGGAAAGCTAACTGGCTTTCTTTTTTTCTTTTCTTTTTTTTAACTTTCTTTCTTTTTTATTTGTTAAAAAAATATCGACGAATAATATAACTGGTATTCATTGAAAATAGGCCATGTATAGATTAGACTGCTGTAGTCTACTGACAAACCATTTAGATATTGAACTCACCTTTATCCACCGGAAAAAGCAGGCTGCTCAAACTCCAACAGGTGAAAAAGCGATCCTCAAACCCGCACAACTAGTTGGTTCAGTATCACGCAGGCACTTCTGAACAGCTCATAAAAGTCTTCATTACTCTTTTGACTTAGTTTTCTTGCAAGAAGGGTGTGTCTCGCACAATAAAAATAACTGCAAATAAGATGTACAAATGATCATGACAAATATGTTATAATTGTTTGGCAGAGGCAGACATAAATCCATTACTTGGGTGAAAATATAGATACTACTGGTCAAATATTACTCCATTACAAGTGAAAGTTTTAAACACAAATCTTTACTTAAGTGAAAGTACAGAAGTACTTGCTTTTAAAAGTGAGTATTATGAGTTCTTGTGCCTCTGAAGCAACCTACTGAATAGTTTGCAATTTCTGTGTAATAAAGAGCTTTTAAGAATGTTAAAAACAACAACAGAAATTAAACAACTGAACATCTTTTGGAAATAACTACTTTGGGTGAAGTCGTGGTCATTTTATTTAGTTAACACTCCTACACACCCTCACAAAACAGCATGGTGGTGTTCTTACACAGCTGTAGCAGTGTGTACACACATCAAAGTGTATTCATTCATCCATATTTTAATCAAGTGTACAGTGAAATGTTTTAATCAGAATTTTTTTTTTTTATTAAAACCAATAATCCAACCTGCTAACTCATCTATGTAAATACTACAATGACACTGTCTCTTACAAATTGCTTTGAATTCCACTGTTCCACTGTGTGTGGGGGTGCTGAAATGCACAAAAGAATTATGCCACTCCTAAACTATCTTGAGTAACACAAAAAAAGATATTCTGTTCAAACTGTTTTTCAGTAGAAGAGGTTCACAGGACAATGACTGAAAACCTCAACATTCCTCCTGAAGTCTAATGACATTGGCATTGCTACCAATAGTACCTAAAAATACAGCGAAGATATAAAAACAGATACAGTGTGTGAGGCAGGTATTGTCTTTATGACCCTTGAGGTTGCTGAAGCGGTTTTGCTTCTTTTGCAATGTGAGAGCAGAAGGAGTCAGGAAGGCACTTGGCGTACTCCACCAGCTCATAAGACTCACGGATGTCCGAAAGGCCGAGCCAGAATACAATCCAGTGACCATTTACGAAACTGCCATCACAGTGCTTAAAGTACCTGAGGATTTTAAAGCAGAATGAGATGGGCAAAAACTGAGAAATCACAAAAGGGCAATCTAGAAATAAAGACAGACCAGGGATTGATTGGGTTTGTAGTGCGGGATCTCCAGAAGAGCTTGCCCAAATCCTGACGAATACACTCCCACAAGATCTGACCAGTTCCTTGGCCTTGTTTACTACTGCTGACCACAAATTTATCCAGGTACAGAGTGCCGTTGTTCACAGGCTCTGTGGTAATTATAGCAGCCGCACTGTACCTGCAACAAAATGCAAGCAGAATGCTTGAAAATTATGTTTAATGTTAAATTATGTTACACCCAACTGTGGCATGCAGTAGATTGAGTTGTATTTAATATTGTATGTCACATGTATAAGCTGCAAGTGATTGTACATGAGAAAATGTTGAAATATTCAAATCAATTCACTGAGTTATGAAATCATACACTCTTCTATTTCTTTTTTCTAATTTCCAGTTACTCGACATTCCGGTTACATAGAACAAGATGTGTCAGGTTTTTTTTACTCTTTACAGGATAATTATGTCTTGACATTTTGAACAATGCCCTTACCCCTGAGACAGGTAAACGGAATGCAGTCTACCCCTGAGAGAAGCTATAAAATCCTCTCTCAGGTTCTTCTCAAAACACTTGTTAATCAGTAACAAGAGACGGCCAATTTCAATGTCATCAAGGCTGCTGTATCTGTGAAGACAAAAGATCCTTACATGATCTTTATAATAAAAGAATCAGTTACTTTTACCAGCAGTTACTCATCTATATACCAGTTCAACACAGGTCACGACCAGTTCTTACGTGTTTTACGTATTCATGCCAATTCGATTATGTACCATTTGTCTAAACCCCAGTGACGGATAGATTTAAGTGTAGGTAATTTGTACAAATTTGTATGAACTAGCAAATTGTAGAATTTGCAGAAATAAAATATGTACGAATAGGGGTGGGCGGTATACCGGTAGACACGGTTAACCGGTAGAAATTTGTCAACCGGTAGAGATTTTGGTCTATCGTCTAAACCGCAGTTGAGATCATGTGACGTTGGACGTTACGTAACCACGCAATACACATTATCTTAGACAATGGAAGAGGCTGTGTTGCCAACTTATCGACTTTGTCGCTAGATTTAGCAACTTTTTAGACCCCCTTTGTGACATTTTTCCAAAAAAGCGACAAGAGACAAATCTAGCGGCGACTTGGACAAACCTCAGCGAGTCTGTGGTAGTGCCGCGCGAGTGCGAGCTCTTGTTCTCCCAGCGCACGCACCCCTCTCTCTGCGTCTGTTCTGTTCAGCGAGCAGCTGAGAGGAGCAGGGCTTTCAGTTAAAATAGATTTTTTTGTTGCTTCTAACTCTATTTTACATGCAAATATAGACAAAATCACAGCATAGCCATTTGTCTATATATTATGTGTATTTGATTTAATCAGAAAATGTACGAACTGGGCTGCCCAGTACCATATGCTGGTGTTTGGACCAGTGAACAGGAGACCTTTAGAAGATTATTTATTCAGGTCTTACCTGCTAAAAAACAACAACAATACAAGCCTAAAAGAAAGGTTTCCATTAAAATACCATTATGAACCATTAACATTTTTTTTTCGGCATATGTTTTTGACCATTTGTCCAATAGGATTTAACATCCCACCAATAGAATCCATCACATACCAGTAGACACCATTATACTTTCCATTAAAACTAATACAATTCCCATTATAACCATTAAACCCATTTCATTTTCTATTGTGCTTTGGGCAGGTTTAGATTGTGTTTTTTTAAAGGATGAGTTGTGGGGTAGAAAACTGCATATTATATACATGCCAAACGTGTGCGTGTCATATATACGACAAAGTCTATTTTTGCGTATAAATACCACAAACTATGTTGTTGTTTTTTTTTCAAACACATTTTAATAAAGAATGTGTCACTCATTTTTTAAGTTTGACGTGACTGATATCAGACGACACCGGTGTATGTAAACAATGGCAGATAATAACATTTTGTATACACAGTGAACAAAGCATCCTAAAATGTTTTTTAATGATACAGTACTTCTAAATGTTTAATTTAAAACTGCTTGTTCATTCACAATTGTCTAAAAACAAGAAGTGATTATGAAATAAGAAAACCTTGAGTTGTATATTCAAACATGTGAAAGGTTCCATAGATTCTATATGGTGGGTGGATGGAATGCGACTCTTTTCTGATCTTGAAAGGGCACACTGAATAGAATCAATCTCATACCTGTGAATGGGATCTCCATTTTTAAAAAGGGTGCCTGAGCCTGAAACACGAATAAAAAACACCTTGGGTTTAAGGAAAAACCTTGATCTTTTTACTGACCCGAATGTAATCGCTAATTCTGAATCATTATTGATCAAGATTGTTATCCAGCAGCTGTGGGTCGTATGTGTGCTAACAAATTTAGCCGGTCTGCGTGTGATCTTCTTTGACTAAGATAAGTAGTATTTGTCTTAGCAGATGTGTTTGATCTCCTCTCTCACCCTTGTGGCTGAAGAGCTCTGTGAGAAGGGTGTCGGCTGAGGTCAGTACAGCCGAGCTCTCTGCCGGAAGCAGGTTGAGCAGCTGCGCTATAGCACTGACGCGGCTGTGCTCCACGTCACTCAGCCATTTCGCAGAACTCAGGCCTGACAGATCTCCCGGCAATGACACCAAACCCAACACCTGAACAAATAAAGCATAATTTTAATAAGGAGCCATTTCACAATACTGTACCATGATTTTTCAAATTTAACATATCTTGTTTCTGTTTTAAGTAGACTTGAGAATGACTCAAATATACATTTTAAGTCTGCTGCTTCAGTTTCAAGGCTTTTATTGACAATTATATTTTATAGTTTATCCAAAGACGAAATATTTGCAGTGTTGACCCTTCGGTGTATGAAATATGTAAAATGATGGTATTTGGTGTAAAAGGCGCCCTTGCTGCTGGGGATAAAGGCTCGCAATAATTAACAAGATGATTAATAGATGGCTGACTTTTCTATTTATTGACATGACAGTTAGATTCAGATGTTAAATATCATATATTATGTCGGGTTTCTATAGATAATCATGTTTAGAATGAAACCATCATATTTAAAAACATAATATCATATCATATATGACAACATTTGAGGGGTGTTACTGCTGTATATCTAATTAAATGATTAAAAATTATAAAATTAAATTATTATGGGATCTCCCAATGCTTTCAGAATCTTTATTTGTAAAAAATTATTTTGTTTCTGTGTTTTAAAAACATTTTAATTACATATTAAACAAAAATAATAATATATATACTAACCCGATTCCAAAAAAGTTGGAACACTGTATAATTGTGAATAAAATCCGAATGCAATGATGTGTAAATTTCAAATTTCAATATTTTATTCAGTATAGAACATAGATGACAAATGTTTTATAGGGGTCAAAGATCTGGGTTGCAGGCTGGCCATTTCAGTGCCTGGATCCTTCTATGCATCCACGATGTTGTAATTGATGCAGTATGTGGTCTGGCATTGTCATGTTGGAAAATGCAAGGTCTTCTCTGAAAGAAAGGCCGTCTGGATGGGAGCACATGTTGTTCTAGAACTTGGATATGCCTTTCAGCATTGATGGTGCCTTTCCAGATGCCACACGCACTGCCACAATGCAATTCATGCCTCTGAATTGAGCGCTGATAACAACTTTGGCTGTACTTGTCCTCTTTAGTTCGGATAACATAGCGTTCCAGTTTTCCAAAAAGAAATTCAAATTTTGTACTATGGGTATAAGTTATAAGAGAGTGTACTCTCTAATATTGCTCCACAATTTTTTGGCGCAGCATTGGGGAAATTGGTGATCCTCTGCCCATCTTCACCTCTAAGAGACACTGTCACTCTGTACTTTTTATACACATTAATGTTGCCAATGGACCTAATGGAAAATTGGTCCTCCAGCTGTTCCTTATATGTACATTTGACTGTTCCAGCCTCTTATTGCTACCTGTCCCAATGTCTTTTCGAATGTGTAGCTGTCTTCAAATCCAAAATGAGGCAATATTTGGCCTCAAATTTCAAAATGTCTCACTTTCAGCATTTGATATGTTGTCTACATTCTATTGTTAATAAAATATAAGTTTATGAGATTTGTAAATAATTGCAATCCTTTTTTATTTAAATAAATATATATTTTGATTTGTGGTGAAAGTGATGACAAATATATACAGCTCTGAAAAAAAATAAGAGACGACTGCAATTTACTTCTAAATCAGTACCTCTCTGAGTATGACAAGCATTTCAAGCATTTCCACACAAACATGCTTCATTCTGTTTATTGAGGTACGTATTTGGTGAGCACCTGAATCCAATTGTATTTAACGGGAAAAGTATAAAAAGCACTGCTGTAATCAACACTATCCTC
>JAUMHI010000039.1:3396465-3440749 GCA_032359435.1 Enteromius unitaeniatus | reverse complement strand
TCCTTGTGCAGACAATAATCTCACTGCATTATTACAATTAATGACAAAAATAATGTTTGCAAATGTAAACTGATATTTCCACGCTACCGCAAAAGATAGACATAACGCACTTAAAACCTTTTTTGTTGGTGAAAATAATAAGACTTTTGCACAGTACTGTATATCAAAACATTCATTGGCAAAAATGAAAAACATTTTATTATTAGTAAAAATCTAAATATAAAAATAATAATATACATTTTAGAACATTATTTGATATTAATTCTAATACATTTGTACATTTTGTAAATTGTATTACATTTCTATTGTATTCTATTATGTCTATATTATATATTTGTTTTAAATTCATATTCAATTGTCAAGGTGTCTGAAGGGGGTTGATACCAATAAGCAAGTTACAACTAGTTAATACTAATAATTCATCCCTTAAGTGAAGTGCTGCATGCTTAGATTTGCATTTATTATTCTGGTCATCCAAAATTAAACACAAACTGGCTCATTTAAATTCAGCATTCATATAGCTTCAAGCCCTTTGTGGCATGAACACATACAATTTCATTCTGTCTGGCTTTCAAGGTTAAGGTGATCCTCAAGGCTAGCTGCTCAACATGCAGGGTTGACCCCAGGCAGCTTCCTGCTGTCCATCCCGAGCAGCTGTGGTCATTCTTGAGCCTACAGATACAACTTACTGCAAGACTGACTCTCAGAACATGTGTTTTTTTTTCTCGGGATTAGCATACCAGTGTTATCCCAGGCCATCACAAGGCTCCGTACGATAGATTGTTTCCATAGAAACTGTGTCATTATCAAGGTGAAGCCAATTTATTCTGTCTTTTTTCATCTCTAACCTATTGAGAAGTGAGGGGTGTGTGAGAGCAAAAGAGAGGCAAACGTGTAGGGGGTAAGTCTCTCACCTCAGCGTGGATGTTTGGGACGGATCCGCTGGAGCCATTCTCGGCAATGGCACAGTTAGAGCTGTTTGGAGAACTGGGACCCGAGCCAGGAGCACTGCTGCACATAGAGGACACTGAAACACACACACATGGATTTTAACAATCACATTTTAGCTGCATCGTTAGAAAATCTAGCTGATGATTTCACAATATTTTATGATTGATTCATCAATTTTTAATGTATCAGCAGGATGTTAAACTGTTCACTTCCTCCAAGCTGCTTTATATTAACAGCACAGGAATCACACAATACCTAAGTGTTCATTACTTCTGTTTGCAAATCTGACACACACGTCTGACAGCATTTTTTTTTTTTTTTTTACAGGCTTGTTTAAAGAACTCAGGTGCTGATATACGAAGGATTACATATTAATCATATAAACTATGTTTTTATTTTATTGAGTTAACTGAATTTATATTATTATTTTAATAAAAACGTTTAGTCTAAATAATACATTAACACAAATAATGATACAAAGGTAAATAATAAGTTAAAATTTACACAACAATGGGAAATATGTAAAGACTTGTGCAGACATACATGCTTTATTAATATAGTGCATTATTTTAGTGTGGTAGTAAAAAGCTGATATTTTCTATTTTATGATGACATTTTATGACAACATAAGGCCCGATCAAAATATATAAACATGCACATACACATTCATAGTTAAAACATCTCTATAACTATAGCAAATCGATTTCAAATGTGATCTTTATGCATAACCATAGCAGAGATGAAGGAATGTGCTTTAAAACTCAATTAAAATAGTAGTCACAAATTATTAGTGCACTTACTAATAATCTGTCACCTCTTGATGTTATTTTGGATGATGTGGCATTCACAGACCATAAATCGGTTACATTTGAACTTTCCTTTGATTATGAGGAAAAAAACTTGGATGCTACCTCCAAAGTGGTAAGGTACTGTATATATATATATATATATCCTGCAACTGTTGGCTGTTTTTTCTAATCTGTATATTAGAGCCCCATTAACGTCTATGTTGGAGAACCCAACATCGCATTGGGATGTAGAGAAGCTTCTCAATTCCACATGCTCTGATATTCTAGATTATGTTGTCCCCGGTAGAAAGATTTCTGTTAGGTCTAAACCTCAGCCCTGGTTTAATAAAGCAACTCGGGCTCTTAGGCGGGAGTGTAGGAAGGCGGAGAGAAGATGGAAAAAGACGGTCTCCAAGTGTCTCTAGAAATTTTTTAACAGTCATTGTTTACTTATCAAAGCTCAGTTATGGATTAGAAAGATGGCTGATGTTATTGCTTATAATTATAATCAGCATAAGCCTAAGATTTTATTTAACACTATTAATTCTGTGATAAATCCCCCAAAGATTGGTCTTACTGAGGAATCCTTTGATTTATGTAAAACTTTTCTGTGATAAGATTACAGCTATTAGGTCTGGCATTGTCAATCATAATCTAGACCTGTTGGCCATCCCTTTGTGCTCTGACACCTTCACACACCTTGAACAATTATCCCTGGCCACACTTACAGAGATTGTGGGTCAGATGGTACCCTTAAACTGTCCTGGTGATAGGATGTCTTTTTGGCTAGTATTCTTTGTATTATAAACGTTAAACAGTTAAGTTTGGTTACTGGTACGGTGCCCCTTTCGTTGAAACATGCAGTAGTTCAGCCTCTTCTCAAAAAGCCAAATTTAGATCAAGAGATTCCGTCTAATTTTCGCCCAATTTTCAAGCTTTCTGGAAGGTTCTGGAAAAGTCAGTTTTTAACCAAATACAAAGTTTTTGGACCAAACTGTGGCCCTTGAAATGTTTCAATCAAGCTTTAAAGCCAGGCATAGTACAGAATCTGCACTCTTCAGAGTCTTAAATTAGATTTTTTTATTTGTGGATTCTGGCCACTCTGTTCTTTTATCATTAGATCTCACTTAAGCTTTTGATACTATAGACCATGGGGTTTGAATTTTGCACCTTGAGAATGTGGTAGGCATCCATGGTACTGCATCAAAATGGTTTGACAAACAGAAGCTTTTCAGTTAATCTGGGACAGACCTTTTTGTCATCTGCTCCATTGACGTGTGGTGTTCTGCAGGGATCTATCCTTGCTTCAATGTTATTTTCCCTATATATGCTACCGCTAGGATTTATTTTTCACAAACATAGTATTTCCTTTCACTTTTTTGCAGATGACATGCAAATTTATTTGCCTATGAGTAAAAACATGAATACATCGTTGGATTCCCTTAAAGTCTGCTTACAGGAGGTAAAAGCCTGATTATCAAAAAAAATTATACTTAAATAAAAGCAAAAGCAAGCTTGTTTGTTTGTTTTGGAAGAGCTGCTTTGGAGCCTACTTTAGGAGAGCTGTACCTCTATTGTACACAGATTTTGGGGTAATGTTGGATTCCATAAACACAGTTTGATAAACACAGTGGTGAAATCTGCTTTTTTTAATTTAAGATTTGATTTAAGACTTAAGATGTCGATACATGCTTTTGTGCTTTCAAGACTTGATTATTGTAACTCATTATACATTGGTGTCTCCCAAGCATCTTTACGTCGGCTGCAAGCAGTACAAAATGCTGCAGCCAGACTTTTGACAGGGACCCACAAATATGACCACTTTCTCTGCATGCCTTCTACAAGAGAAGAGGGTTGAGCTTTTGTTTATCCATGTTTTTTTGCATGGGTTTTATTGTGTTGTTGTTTTAATGCATGTTTTTTATTTTACTTTAGAAATTATTGTACAGCACTTTGGTGCAACTTAATATATAAATTATATATAAATACCGATATGTTATACATGATGCATTGCGATACAAATGCCAATTTGCGTCCAATTCATACTTTTTATAAATATAATATATGAACTTTGTTAATGTTTTCTTTTTTTTTTTTTTACTGAACTATATTTATATGCATTTATTCTTCACGACAGGGTATCTGTTAAAAAGACCATCATTAGTCTTTAACATAAAAAAAGGTTTGAGCCAGAAAGAGTAGTTCTTGGTTCAGACCCATTTAAATAAGCTGTTTTAATACTCACAGGGTTATGCAAAGATTTCTGCATTCGCACATATGGTTTACCTGAAATCTCAATTGCCCTTTTCTTGAAGGTGCTGATCACAGTACCATCTTTCCGTCTAAGAAGTGGGCTGCTCCTCCTCTCAGCCACCTTCTGTTTTAACCGTGAACGTACCTTGAGATTGGGCTCAGAGGCTGGATAGAAGAGAGAGAGAAAAAGATTCAACTACTTAGAAAAGTAACAGCAAACCATGCTTGATTTGATATCACTTACAAGTATACCGTATATATGCTCTGGGGCTTGTTCAAAACCCTAAGTACGAGCAATTACAATAGTGATGTTTCACTCAATAAGTATCACTAATGAGGGTTTGCATCTGTGTCAGGACCATGGACAGCAACCGTCCCTTCCCACTTCTCGTTCTCTCACACACACTACCTGAGCTATAGATAAAGTTATATTTACAGTGTGCCGATTTTATCTCTTGTTGATTCCGGAGACGCCGGGCCAAATTAAACTAATTGAAATAAAATGGGATTTGAAAGAGGAAAAAAAAAGAAAAAAAAGAAATTGGGGCAATTATCCAAACAGGCCGTGTGTAAAGCAGCTTGACCGAGCCCTGTGTGTTTTTCTGGGCCCGTTTGTGCGTCACAGCCACACTGGGCATATAGAGCAAAAAGGACTTTAGCCTCTAATGCTATCAGTGACTTTAGTGTGGATTTAATTAGATTTAAAATAAAAGTGTGAGACGTGGAGGAGGGGAAGGGATGGAAAGACACAGACTAACTGAGGGCATATTATGTAAGGAGATTGCTGTGGTGTTGCCATAACAGTGGTAATATAGAGTAAGCACTTCGCCCACGGTAACAGACCAGTCTGCGATTACTTTATCAGTGTGCTGAAGTCCAAGCTAGAGGGCACGTGTGTGTGAGTCCTCCTATCCTCCGGATGGTATATGTGTGTCAGTTCTATTATAGAGAGCTTTATAAAGCAGCGTGGGTGTGACGGTTTAAAAGATAGCAGTGTGTAAAAAGCAGATAGTAGATATGTGTGTGTGAGGGAATAAATTCATTGAATCTGTGTGGGAGTTTTGGAGTATGGCTGGCGGCTATGAGAGTGAACAGCAGATGACCAGCAGTACTTTGAAAAAAAAAAAAAACTCTCACAAATATAGCTCAAAAAATGTCAGAAATGATTTGAGACGGTATTGAAATGATTTTGATCGGTATTGAATCTCTCATAAACAGGCTAAACTGTGTTTCTCATGGCAGTAGGTTGTGTGAGAAATACATTGTGAGATAGGCAATAATAAATATCTTTATTTTGCCATTATTATGCAGTGCTATTATAGATGCCTAGAAACAAAACATAAAGCACATACTGTATATCATTTATATTGTATTAATTTATTAGTGCTCTCAAATGATTAAATCGCATCCAAAATATGTTTTTGTTTATATAATATATTTGTATATAATGTGTATATTTATTATGCATAATATATACAAACATATAAATACAAATGTTATAAATACAAACAAACACATGTATATATTAAAAAAAAATATATGTTCAATATATTTATATATAATCTAAAATATAAAAAAATATATATATATATACACATGCAAATATTTTCAAAATATTTGTTATGTTATGTATATATATTTACACAAGTGTGTGTGTGTATAAATATACACAGTACCGAACATTATGTAAAGAAAAAAAATAATAATTTGACAGCATTGTCATATAATGACAAAAAATGAATACAATTTTAAAATGAAAACAAAGAACTGATTGATTATTAATAAAATCTATAGCAGTCTCTCAATGATATATTAAAGTAGCAGTGCTCTGAGGTGTGTGTTTGTGTGTAGGTCCACTGTTCTGATGACTCATTATGACTCACACCTGCAGACTCCTCACTTCATCCCTACACACACACCCTTGCATCTTCTGTGACACCTCTGCAGTGCTGAACAAAAACTTCTCCACACAAAACCGCTGGTGACTCCAGAACAGAGCAGCGTCATTCATGCAAACACTCATGCACTGGCTTATTCAATCCGCTGATGCTTTATAATAAGCGTCAATGCCACTCAGCTATTACTCATTAAAACAAATTATTAAGATAACAAAAATAACCGCATTTGCATTTTCCCAGAGGAAATACAAGTGCTTACAAAACAGTAAAAGCATAGTGTTTACTGGTCAAATGATCCAAAAAAAAGAAGAGAGACAGGGGAATGGGGAAAAAGCCACCCAGCTGACCTCAACAGCTGAACTGATCACCAGAATTTACTTTGTCATCCCTTTTCCTTTTTAATACATTCTAAATGAAATTTTCCAAGCAGTCTTAAAGGTCGCATGATCCTTTAGAAATTATTCTAATATGCTGAATGTGCAGAATCAATTCTTATTTAAATACAGTTTATTGTATATAACCAAGAAGCCTACTCACCGGTCTTACGGAGAGGGAAGTCATCCTTGCCCTCATAGGACCCTAACAGTGGGGGGAGTTTGTAGGAGGGTGGCGTGCCCGGTGTGTTGCTCTGTGGAGGGGAGCTCTGCTCCAGGGATGCGTGGTGAGCCCCCCTAAAAACAACAACACAGTCCATCACTAAGACTCATCCATCACAATTCAAACGAGACCCATAAACGTCCAGCATAATGTGGCATGATGAAGCATCAGTATGATCGTGGAATTAATTATAGATCATGCTGCAGGGAAATGATCCACATTGAACCGGTCTCTGATTAACTAAATTACAAATAGTTGAGAGGGTGCAGCTTGAATTGGATTTACCAGCCCAGAATAAGACTGAGCGATACGGACTAGCAAGGTTGCTCTCACCAGCACTTCTGGGGGAAGGAATGGTTGAGTCCACCGGGGCCAGGTTCTTTTTTGCTCAACAGAAACTCTTGCAGCTTCAGTTTGACCTCAGTACTAGCGATAGCACCTGAGAACAGAGTCGAAGCACATCATAAATACATGTATCTGTGTGTATATTTATTACAATTGAGGATTTAAAATTGCACTTATTCATTTGAACTTTAATATTACAATTTAAAACAGGATTTTCTGCAGCCGTTACACAAAAGCATTATCAATGCTGAAGAGGTTTTCTGTGTTACTTAATATTTTTGTGCAAATTGTGATAAATAGGGCATGATTCAAAAGCAATTATTTGACAAAGAAATATTTTGTAACATTATAAATAAATAAAAATAAAATAAATAAATGAATGAAAACATAAATAAAATTACAGATCCCAAACTTTATATATATATATATATATATATATATATAAGGAATAGTCCAAGAATATAAGGACTATATAAGGAATAGTCCAAGAATTCTGTGATCATTTACTCACCCTGTAATAATAAAGATATTTTGAAAAAAGTTCAAACCAGGCTGTTTTTCACCACCATTGACATCCACAGTACGAAAAAACAAATACTATCTTTTTTTTCCAAAATATCTTCCTTTGTGTTCAGCAGAACAAAGAAATTCATACAGGTTTGGAACCATTTGAGGGTGAGTAAATATTGACATTTTTGGGTGAACTATTCCTTTAAGAACATGCTAACATAAAACTCCTGGTATTACTAACAAGTGCTGTACATAATAGCTGCTTATGTGTGGACTTCTGAGGTTACTATAGACTATTATATAGGCAGTAGGCAGCGTAGTAGGTTTTGGAAACGATCCAGTATGTTAATTTTGTGGTGCAATAATGCCTAGTATGGCATTGTGTCGTTTCTAAGTGTAAACAACCAAAGATGAGAAATAATGGAGCAATTTGTGCCTACTGTGCCTAAAGTAAATCAAGGGATATCCATGACAGTGTGTAATTATAGCAGCAAACAACAATAAACATTAGCTACGTACTGCTCAGCAAGGTGTTTATTCATTGAACTAAAAGGTGAATGGCACATTTAAGCTATTTGCATTTAGGAAATGAGCATCAGAGCAAGCAACAGGAAATGAGTGGCGACCGTGCTGTGAAAAAAAAAAGAGTTTACTGTAGATCTACTGTAGTGCATTTAATGGAGAGATACGTACTCTCTTTACCCTTCTCTTTGTTCCGCAGCATGATGAGCTGTTGCTCCAGTCTCTGCTTCTCCATCTCTTCGTGACGCTGCTGTTCCAACTTCCTCTTCTGCTCCAGCTCCTGCTGACGCTTGGCGGCAAGGATCTCCTGCTGTTGCTGTTTAGGAAGAGTTCAGAGATCTAGTACCACAGTTCAAGGAGATGAAGTGTGCAAAGGGAACGGAGAGGGTCGTACCTTCAGATGTTCCTGTAGCTGTACTTCATGCTGGCGCGTCAAAACCTCATGCTGCTTCTGGAACTCGGCGAACAGCAGCTGTTTCTGCAGCTCTTGCTGTTGTTTGAGAAGGAGCAGCTCGTGCTGTAGCTGTTTTTCCCTCAGCGACGGGTCCACAGCGCTTAGCACGCTCAGACGCGGGTCCGTACGCAGATCCACCGGCCCTCCGCTGCCTCCGCCCTGATCTCCTCCACCACCCACTGGGCTCTGCATCCCAGAGGGAAGCAAGGTCTTCACATCCACTGCTGGAGAGACAGAGACAGTCGATCATAGAGTCATGACAATAATGAAAATAAAAGTTTGGTTTAACTTGAAGAAACTCAATGTAAATATATTACATAATGTAATGATAGTACTGCTACTAGTATTAGTATCATTATAAGTTTTTTTTTTTTTTTTAAGTAGTGATATATAGTGAAGTATTTGATAGGGAATTATTTATCAGAGTTTATTTAACAGGGAAAAAACGTAAATACATAGTATTTCTGAAAATGAATAAATAAACTAAAAAGCAACTTATAAAAAAAAAAAGAAAAAAAAAAAGATTAATTACCTAAAGTTGCTTTTGGTTATTAAAATGTAATTAAATAATTCAAATGTAATCCAGAAAAATAATACTTTTTAATTTAAACATAAAAAAAAAAAAATTACAACTTTTTTTTTTTTTTAACAAATATGGAATTTGGGAAAATAATAAACCAGAATTCATACATGCTATCATAGCAGGCTAAAAAGTTAATGGTATGCTAAAACAGAAGGTTAATTATTTTCAGAAGGCCAAATAAAAGACTATTGGTTACTAAGTCTTGCTAAACTAACAGGCTTATATGTCAACAGTGTACACCGCTACCTGGAAAAATAGTGGAAGAATAGAAAAAAAAACAGTGTTTTAATTTAACAATGAATATCTTCTCCCTATATACATATGTTACAATTATATCATAGAGATTTTAAAGGACAAACTGGTCTGCTTCAGAACATAATTCAGTACTAGAATTAACATTAACACGGGTCAGAAATATTCTTTTATCATTACTTATTAATACTTAAACATATAAATTGCTTTTTTTTTTTCAAATAAATGCTATTCTTTTGAACTCAAGATCCTACTGTTGCCTAAATGTATCAAGGCTTCCACAAAAATATTAAGCAGCATAACTCGTTTTAACACTGATAATACGGAGAAATGTCTCCTGAGCAGCAAATCAGCACATTACAATGATGTCTGAAAGATCATGTGACACTAAAGACCGCAGCAAACCCAAACATCTGCCAGTCTGTATTTATATACATACACAGACTTGTTGCACTTTTATTCTGTAGGGGGTCCCCTCTGCATGAGTTCAAACTTGTTTCCTCAACCTTTCCGCTAGTACTACTTAAAATAGCATGTTGACACATAAACTTACAATCAGTTTAGAGCACACAGTTACATAAGGAAAGACCATGGGTGCGTTTGCAATCGAGACGGTACTATATAGTTAATGTACGTTGCATCTGCAAATGTTGGGTTGACATTTGTCTGTGTCTGCCCATGTTACAGTAACCAAGTGTGTGGGCTCAAATGTCGGTAGGCTAGTGGAAGCTGCCGTCTTTTGTATCACGAGCCAGCTGGGAATTCATCCAACTGAGCCAAACCAGCTTCAACCAGGAAGCACATCACAGAAAAACTCCAAAGTCGGTGTAAAACCAGTCTAAAAGGACAACAGTAATGAGAAAAAGTATCAGCCAAGGTCAGCCGTATAGCAGTACACTGCACTGGTGAAGAGGTCATGCAGTTATATAAACTAGTGGGGAAGCCAAGGTGATGTCCTGAGGCTCGTTCTAAAAAGCAGTCCAACCAATCACTTTTTCTCCATCTCTGATATTTCCAATAGCACCAACTAGCCCAAAGATTCTCAGCAATTGTTAATGGTACTAAAAAAAGACCCTACAAACCCATCATTCCTGCTTTTGTTGGTGTTATTCCTCCTTCCCTCTTCAAAAAGTCTTTTTAGTTTTACTGCATTTAAGGTGACATTAACGAGTTGTCATGGGGATAGCGATGTGTTTTCTGCCTCCTGCTCAAGTTAGTTTAAGCTCTCTCCAAAGGCATTCAGACAGGAAAACAGAGCGCTCTCATTAAAGATGACCAGGTCAGCTTCCGAACCTTAGCGCGAATCAAAGTAGTGCATCTCAAATTGGAGCTGGCGAACAAAAAGGACTTGTTTCTGACTTCAAGACCAGTTTTGAAGATTTTCTTGACCCTTTGTGGGTTTGCATTGAGTACAGAATGCTTATGGGCTGCGACTCAATTCAAAAACTATAGCACACATTAAAGTTACTTCAGCAACATCAAGTGAAATTATGTATTTTTTCAAATATTTTTTGGGCTCGAGTTGCATGATATGTTTTGGACTTATAATTACAAACTTTGATGACATTGCAAAAAAATATTTTGTCAGTTATTTCAAAATATTATAAAGGATTGTTTTATGATAAATATGTAAGCTAATCGATTGTAAATAATGAATCTGAACAAATAACCACCTGTAAACATATGCTTTTGCATTATTGATGAAAAATAACCAATTTAGGCCAATATACTTTGCAAAAAGTACGCCCTTTTCACAGTATAAAAACAACATTACCTGGCCTTTACTGCCATAAGTTTTTTTCACCTCACAAATGATTTGAGATGGGCTAATTTAAATCTTGCATCTTGAATTTGTGTACACTAATGTAATTTTAACTTTAATGCTATATACTGGCACATCACTTAGTATAGTACAAAGATATACTTTGTCTCTTCAAATGCCAAAGAGTCCTCAGGGTGTCCTTGAGTCTGCAGGGACTTCAAGTGTGAGGTAGGACAACACTATGCGGGGGCCCCTCACCGCTGAGAACACATTAACCCACATGTCACTCAGCCTGTACCGTCGCCCGGCTCGCCCTCTCAGCATCAGCTAAAGTTTACCAACATGCTAATGATCCGGTTTCTTTGCTGGATGCCTGGCGGAAGCGTTCGGCTTACATGAAAATCAGATTACTCCCCCTTTATCAGTCGGGGCTAAATATAGCCTTCCTCGCACCCTCGGGCCGATTGACTGAGTCAAGCCTTTGACGTCAGAGCTTGGCCAGTCGAGGTCGCCAGGGCTACCGCTCCTGTTACTGACCAGATGAGCTTAGCATAGATTTCCCTAGACGCCTTGTAGTCTTCCAGGAGAAGTTCAGCTGTGTCTGCAACAAATGACTCTTTAGCTAATGAAGATAAAATAATGAGATTATGGGTGAATTTCATGTAAATCAAAATTATATATATATATATATATATATATATATATAAACAAGGAAAGAAGGGTTTCAAGGGCTGAATGCAAAAACAAACAAGTTGTGTGAACACCGTAGTCTGATCAATGCAAGACTAGATGACTTACAATATTGTTACTACTAGTTGACATCATAGGCGGAGTTTAGGGGGTGCCAGGGGGCCCACTGCCCCCCAGACCAGAGCCAATCGATTTTGTCAAACATTCATATTTTTTTCCACATTGTCTCAATTTCTTTGCATTATCATATAATTTAAATGAGTAAATTATGTAAGTAAGTTAATTTGAATGAACCCTTTCACATGTGAGTTTAAAATATTCTAGCTAAGCCATTTTGGAATGTTTAGCCTTATTGTTTCCATGGCGACGCGCCATACTTGTCAGTCACAATAACGCTGTGTGACACATGGATCGCTTTTCCTTTTATTATTATTAATATTTACAAACATATTGACTATGTTATGAAATATTTTATATTCCGAATTTGAAATCTGTGCAAGTAAATGTATTTGGTAATTTTAACACTTTTATAATGACCAAGTTAGTTGTTTTATACCAGGTGATGGGCGCCGTGTTAGTTCGCGCTCTGAGCTGTGGGGAATTACTACACGGAAATTCATCATCTCCTCCTAAAACACGTTAAAGTAAGTCTCTGGTAAACGGTTAGAAGAGAAGAGTAAACTTTATAGTTATATTTGTAAGGATCATTATTGCCGTTTCTATTGACATCAGCGTGTATATTATAAACTATAAATGTATAGTTTTGCTAGTACTTGTGCGTTTTTAAATGTATAAAACCTACAATTAGCAGTATATGATTGAAAACACTTCATATTTGTGATAATAATGTGAAACTCCGCCTATGGTTGACATCATACTAAATTCCAATTAAGCTTGTTTATAAGATGTTATAATATGGATTATGAGGGAAATACCAGTAAAACTTCATACCGACTTAAAAGGGCAATATCATGAATGAAATAAACTCAACAACAGATGTTATATCAACATCTTAATCAAAACCCTAAAATAACAGTTGCTGACAGGTTTTTCTTGCAATTTTGTGCACATGTGCTGACTTTGGTCAACTTACTTTTATTTGAAGAATTAAGTTTTATATTAGGCTATTAAATTTGTACTGATTTCAGAAGGGGGTTTCAGTCACAGACTAAAGGAATGGTTCAGCCAAAAATGTAAATGTTGTTATTATTTATTCACCCTTGTGTTGTACCAAACCTGGAAGATCTTCAGAACACAAATTACACAACACAAACAGCACAGAAAAGATATTTCTGATAAAATCCCAAAGCCTTATGACCTTGCAGAGGCAGCAATGCAACTACCAAATTCAAGCCCAAGAAAGGTTAAGGATATTATTAAAATATTGACGTGAACCATGTGACATCAGTGCTTGAACTGTAATTTTACGAAGCTACGAGAGTACTTTTTGTATGAAAAGAAAATCAAAATAACCACTTTCTGTTCTGAAGATGAAAATGAGGGTGATATATTAACGAAAGAATTCCAATTTAAGGTGAATGTATTTTTAAATGGATTATTTGCACATACTTATTTTTTTAAGGGGGTTTGTTAAGACTAGTCTACTCCCAAATTTTCTGTTAAAAAAACTATAAAATAATTTATGGAGTACTTCCCTCTTTATGAGCCAGATCTTTAAATCAATCATTGAAAAAGTAAAGTGTGACTGCAATCTGAATCAGTCTAACAAACTCTTCATTCTTCAAAATGTACATTTATATCACATCTGTCCATACGCTATTGGGCAAAAACAACAACAAAATAATATGAAATAAATACTTAACGAATATAAAGGAAGTGGAACCGCTGTAGAGTGTACAGAAAGCAATTGATGGCTTTAAAACACCAGGCAAATAAACAAACAGTTTCTGTGAATAAACATATAAACGTACCTACTACCTACGACTGTCAAACATTCTTTAGACTCTATTAATACTCAAACTTGGTTACCTTTGTTAACATGTTTGTTCAGAGTCTAGCGTGTGCACAGCAGCAGCAGCACCACAGATCAGTAATCAGTCCAAACACAACATCTATGTGACAGACTCCCACATCCCTACGGAAAACTCCTTTGAGGTGATAATTAGCAAGCACAGGGACTATTAAAGACAGCCTTCCTATCAACTCCTTCCTGTCCGACAAAAGAAAACGGCAATTCCGTCACAGCTAATGTCTATCCTTTTTCAAACTTCTCATCCATTTTAAATATCACCCGCCTCCAAATTGGTAGTTACTCATCAAGGACCTGTTTTTAAGTTGAAAGGAGGAGATGAAAAACGCATGAAGGACAAAAACAGAAAAAGGGGAGGTACTCTGGGACTGGAGCCTTCGAGGAAGTCCTCGGTGTGGAGGTTGGGCAGACTGAGGGGGTTTCCAGGCAATTTCCCGCGGAGAGCTCCCACCAAAGTGGAGACTCGACTGATTACTAGCGCCCACACGCACTGCACATACACAAACTTGCAGACCGATATAAACAGAATGAGCTTTCGTGATGTGTACTGTAAAAGATCATATAATCAGTCCTGTTTTCTGCTCAAAATAAGAAAACAGTCTTAAAATAAGATACAATTACTTAAGATGCAAAACTATTCAAATGAGAAAAAAACATTAATAAACATTTTGCTTCTCAAACAACTATTTTATAAGGATGTTTAGCTACTTTCAATGCAAAATAACATACTAGGGATGAATGATAGTAAAATTCTGGACAACACCAATAAGCAGAGAATGAACCATTAAATATATAATATTAAAATTCTATACATTTTTGTTTAAATAAAGTAAATATAAAATACTAAATCAATTATTTTACAAGAAAAAAAAAATCATGCATCCCAATACTGTAGTCGACATTTGCAGCAAAAAAGTTCATAAAATTTGTCCTAAGACAAGAATGCATTTAGGTTTCAGGACAAAAAAGGTTTTGATACACTTCAACTGTTGACTACTGTATAATAATGTACATTATGAAAAATTAATATTCATCCTTTAGAGATTTGCTAAATATTTTATTTTAATTATGTTTTTAATGATTTTGAGATTACATTGAGAGTGTTAGAAAAATCTAAATGTAAAATGAGCATACACAATTTAATACCCAATAAATAAAGAGCTCGTCTGATCGCATTTAAAAAAAAAAAAAAATGATTTCTGCATGCATACATAAACACATCTTTCCATGTTGTTGTACATTTTCTCTGTTTTTTTTCCCTCCAGGTGATGCATAAATGAGGACAATGGTGATCATGTCCCAAGGGAAAGGCATAAAAACAGCAAAAAAAAAACATTCCTGCAGAGGCACTTACCATGTATTAAAAAAGAGGTAAGAGCATTGTAACCTGACAGGATGAAAATAGAAGAGTGAGAGAGAGAGGTACCTCCTCATTAAAAATAAAAGAAGGTGTTGCATAAGCTATGGGTAAGATTGGGTGAGCGAGAGACAGGAAGACAGAAGCGAGAGACGACAGACCGAGTAAAACTGGGTGATGTTATTTAGATAAAAAGTCAAGCAGGACTAATCAATGGAGTGTCTGGAAGAGGGCCAGAGAATGCTTGAGTAGCCAGATTTACCTTTCATCAGATTATATCGTACTCCCTGGATTACGCTAATCGCCTGCTGGAAGGACTAGAAATAGCTTCCTCTCACTCCATGCCACTGGCGTTTAGAGCAAGGTGCCAGTGTGTGTGTACTGTATATGTGTGTGTTTATCTACACTTAATCTCCTTATGCAGCAGTTAGCTGAAGTTTGTTTAGAAGCGGTTGGGCAGTTGTTAATCACAATTCCCAGCTCAATTTGAATTTGACAGTAAGACTAGAGCACACAGTAATGATTGGAATCAGTCTAGATCGACAGTTGAATACAGGAACACGTCAAAAGTAAATTGTTTCCGTTATAATCAATCCATGAATCCGTTTCATACTGCATCAAGACAGTCTAATTTAAAAGAAAAAATAGCTGTTTGATTTAAAAGAAAGAAATGACAGTATTTAACATCTGATGAGGAATAACAGTCAGTTATATTATGATTACTCTTCTTAAATCTCGGTGATGTATGTGGCCAACAAACGTGACCTCTGGAGGATACAAAAACTTACTTATCAAGACCCCATTATCAGTGCCATTTATTTATACCATGAACATATGCTGATTAGATCTGTATAAACATAGTAAAGGCGTGAATTCGGACAGTCGGAAGACCGTATGGTTACGCACACGTCACGAGTGACTTTGTTTACAGACGCAGTGGTACACAGCACAATTTTAAAACCAATCACATTCACAAAGTTCTGCACCAAAAACATGGACTCTGAGGAAGAGATCCTTTTCTTTGTGGCAGCAATGGCTTGAAATCAATGAAATCAATATTGACAGTTCCTTTTTTATGGATAAATACTATTATACTATTTTAAATGCTGCTTGATACATTGTACAGCGTCCGCTGTTCTTGCCAGAGTTCAGCGAGTTTGTCCTCTTCCTCGACATCCCAAATTCTCAGTGACGCTGCCTTGTTTATCTTTCTTCTTCTGCGTTTTTCTTTTTTGAGCTTCTGATTGGTCATTTCCAGTTTCAATCGCTCGTTCAACAGCACACACATCACTCTTTCAACCGACAGCTCCCTAAGTTTTAAAAATAAAAAATAAAAAAATAGTTTTATTCTTTAAAAATAATATGAATTGATTCTTTACTTGTTGGGTATTTTTCATGTGATGGAAGGTATGTGCTTTGTTTCTATAACTGTAGTTCTTCTTTAAACAAACGCTGTCTGTCGATCTGTCCATTTCCATTCCATGGTTTCCTTTCCTACACCTACTTCCACAATCACAGCAGACAAGCATCTGGAGAGACCCAAACGTGCAATAGTCAGCTTATGGGAAGTTGTTTATCCCACTAAGGAATTCTCTTTAACATTTCGGTCAACACAAAGAAATCCAAAGACGAAATCATGCTGCCTTTTCCCTTGTCTTTTGCAAGCTATGTATTGAAATAGCTGCCCCATTTCCACCGTAGCAGGGGGTCTTTCCTGGCTTCAAACTCCTTCCCCCCTGTCTTCCTCGCTTTCCTCTACACCTTCGCCTCCTCCTCATCCTCCCCGGCCCTCCTCCTCCCCTTCACTCCCAGAAGAGATTAAACACAAGCAGCGACAGAACACAGTCTGCCTGCGAAAAGCGCAGTTATAAATAGCCCTGGATTAATAATGCTCTGGGGGGAGCGGAGAGGGGGGAGGTGGGGGATGGGGGCCACGCTGCGCTTTTAAAAGTGCACAAATCTATTTTAGGCCGCTACATTTCCAGGCGGCTCTCTGTGCATCTCTCTGCTCGCTCTTTCCCATCTTGCTATAGACGTCTGTGATGAATGCGCTGTGCAGTTTCTTTACAAAGACGGCCTCTGACCTGGAGACCCTCATGAAAAGCATGCCGATAGCCTGTCAATAATGTGATAAAAGCTCCTCCCAGGGATTGTAATCATGGCCAATCCATAGATGTTGACCAATGCGCTGTGATCCAAACCGATTAGTATACTGACAATGAGGCTGAAACTCTAAAACATGTTTAAGGATAACTTTCCAGTGAAAAACAGTGTTGAAGTTGACATCTGACCGCTGTATCCTCAGGGTCATCATCCCTCATGGCAACAACAAAACGCTCTCCTCTCCTCTCTCCAGAAGGGCTGTCCTTTTGTTTTCAGAGCTCAGTTGAAAGAGAAACTTACAGCTGACACAATTTGCTGACACCATTTCCTGCTTTCATTCTGCTTTTCATCAGCCCGGGGAGCTTTATTTTAGCAGTTAGTCCAAAGCCCTGTTGTGCAGAGACAAAGAGAGACGGTAACAAAGAGAAATAGATGTACAGAAAAAGAAAAAGAGTAGGGATGCTCCAGTGTGTGTGTATTAATCCTGACAAATTTAGTGTGTTAATGTAGGCAATTTATTTTTTCATTTTAAGTGTCACTTTGTGGTTTAATTTGAAATAACTTATATTTAAAACTTTATTGTTGGGATTAATCGCAATTAATTTCATAAACAAATGTGCGATTAATTTGTTTTTTTTTAAACTGAATTAATTACACCATGTGTTGATTGATTAATTAATTGAATTAATCACAAAATAAATCAGGATTATGATGATTTATTATGATTGATGAGGATTTTTTTTTTTTAATTAGGCATTTTTTGTAAAATTGCAAATGTATTTACTTTAAAAAATTTTAATTTAAAAAAATTACTTTCTTTAAAAAGGTATGGAACATTTTTTAAATGTGTAAACTATGTAAAATTTAAATGTTCTAAATGTTTAAATATATTCCAATAAGGAGAAAATTGAACAAGAAACGTTTAGTATATATTAATATTGTTAGACTAATAAAGCAAGATTTAATGTGTAATTTAACATTTAAAAGTATACATCACACAGAGAGAGTAACATCTGTATAAGAAAGACAGAAAAAGAAGACAAAGTGAGGACACCGGGGTAGGACCTCAAGGACAGTCATTAATAAATGTGCCTGCAGAAGAGTCTCTGTTGGTAAGCTTTGGGACACAGCAGTGAATCATGGGACGTGTTTCCCCAGCACAGAAACAAACTAGAGGCTGAGAAGGTGCAGACCTGTGATATATTATAACAGAGACCATACACACACTCACAGACCCATGGCAAGAGCGTGATAAATGTGTACTATAAACCAACAATCATCAGGACAGAATGGAAAAAAGCTAAATGTATTAGGAGTCCATGGTGGTTTGCTTTCAAATAAAAGCAGTCAGTGGAAACCACACCGGTATGAGCAAATAATCTCTGCAAGAAATGTTGCAATCAATCAATTAAGACTTTAGTGCAAGAGTGACGTTTTCCGAAGCGACAGGACTGATTTCTTTTCCTTTAAATGTGCTTCATTTTTATAAATAGTTTGCGGTTTCGTATTGATTTTACAGCTTTTTTTTTGACTGAAATGGGCTCCTGCATCCGCATTCCTCCCTGGAGGAACCGCTTTCTACCATCCCCCTGTTTTAAAGTCTATTTTGCAGAGAGCCCGGCTTACGTCATGGTTATTTTCTTTAGCAACGGTACACCAGCTACGCTTCAGAGAAACGAGCTGGAGAGATGGAAAGGCAGAGAGAGAGAGAGAAAAAACATGAATATTGCTTTCCAGAAATAGCACATAGCGACGTGCGGTAGGCTGCCCTGTCAAATCGGTTCTGCATCCTCTCCTTGTTAACGGCACATAGATGAACGAGCGTGAGGGAACTCGCAGAGAGAGAGAGAGAGAGAGAGAGAGAAAGAGAGAGAGAGAGAGAGAGAGAGAGAATCAAATGGAGTCGGTCAGATCCAGCCAATGGTTTGGCAACACTGCCACCAAGACTGTGCATGGTGAGGTGAAAAAAAAAAGAAGTGAAGAAAAGCTGGGTGATATTTACATCCTCTGGAAGAGCTTTTGGCAGCTTAAACTTGGGGTTTCAAGCTGGTAAGGGAGAGTTACAAATAGCCAGTGTGATTTATGGGCCCCAGGAACCTCCGATGCCTTGGCAGGCCCAAAGGAGGGGTAGATCCCCTCGCTCTGGGAAAACAAGAAACCAGCAGTTCTTTGGTGGAAGCCCAAAAAAAAAACAGCTGTAAAAAAAGCGAAAGAGAGCGCTTGTGCACCGCATGATGTTCATAACTCTTGATCTATAAGACATGCGCACAATGACGTCAATTAAAGTGGATAATGACACTGCTGAAAGTCAGCAGCGTTTATCAGCTAATGCATGTCGATTCGTTCATGTCACGCACGCTGAATGGAGCTATTCTTAATTGTAGCAAAGAGAACAGAGCTTTTTATTTTTATTTTTTATTATTGGCCATTTTAATTATTTATAGGACAGTCGAGAGATGACAAAAAGTGATGGGGAAAAAGAGGGGCTAACGGTGTTGGGATAAAGTTAATTTGAGCACATGCACTAATTGCTAGACTCACTTTTTTTTTTTTTTTACTACTGACATGATGACTAGTTTTATTAGTAGACTAGTTAAGGCTGCTGTGGCAGATGAATAGATACCAATAAATAACTGGCAATTACAAAATAAAGAAATAAATTATAATTTATTTTATAAAAATAAAATAATTTTTATTTTTTTTTAAAAAAAAAAAAAAAAAAAAAAAAAAAAAGAGAGAGATTTAATAGTTTTACATGATATGCAAGACTTTTAGCTTCGGAGCCAGACATTCAGGATATCTCAGATGCAGTGATATTAAATTTAATAAATTAAGTTAATAATTATAAAACTGATGAGATGAGTATTAAATCATGACAAAGAATGTAAAGAAAATAATTGTGGCATCTGTGATATTTCTTTACAATTCTTATTTAAACTACTGTAAGCACTAAGCCTTAAAGCATCATATAATATTATAAATAAATAGAAAACAACAGACAACAGTGGACAACATTTACCTGCTTACTGGTATCAGTAGTGGCAGAACTAGTCAACCGCAAACATATGAACTAAAATGACATCTGACTGTATTGTCTTTTGTAGGCGTCACATGGCACTAAACTCGGGCCACCAACTCAATTTCCTATCACCCGCCCTCCTTCCCCATCTGCCCCAAAACAGTGTCCCATTCAACAGCGAAACCTCTACCAATCACACTGTGAGCTGCGTATGCCCAACCGCCATTCCTTAGGGCTCTAGTTCAAATGGGACGACCTTTCATGAGCAGGAAAAAAAGCAGAGAAGAAGAAGAAGCCGCATGCAAAGCATAAACATTCAGACGATGAAATGTCATCGCTAAGTAGCAGGCTGAGTGCCGGCCACTGTTTACAGGTTCTATAAATGCACCAGCATTGACGTCAAACGCTTGCATGAGAGGAATGTTGTTTTCTGGGTAAACTTCAATGTGTGGTGCGGAATTCATCTCACACCACTTTTTAGAAAGAAGCAAAGAGGGGGTCGCAGGGTGTACTCCAGCAGAAAAAGAGGGGTTTTTTTTCCACATGATATATATATATATATAAAGGTGTGAAGCATTTTTTAATAATTACTGGGTCATTTTAAAATGCTGGTAGCAAGACTTTCACGACACCAACACTATTTCAAGAGTATTTTGTGGCTGATAGGAAAAAACACCTCCAGAACCAGTTCTAATTTAATAATAATTTAATAATTTCTCAGTACCAAAGAAACAGGTGGATCGCAAAATCCACCTTTCCTGACAAAATGCCACCAAAATAAGCGGTTTCAATGACTTCTCTGAAATTGATTCCCCCAGCGCTTTCGATTCTTCTTATTCTTACCCTTCCACTACACTAGCATTGACTGGCAGCTGGGAAAGCCAGAGCTAGAACTAGATCTTTGAATAGGAGCCTCTACTCCACACAGCTCCTCAGGGGTTTGATGGCATGTGTCGTAGAAAGGTTATTCCTTTTCTTATGAAACTATTTCCAGTAAAGGATATTAAAAGATATCAGGAATCTGAAGTCATGGGTCATTTGGCAAGAGGCAAGAACAACAAAATGGCCTGCATGTATCTTTGAACAGTCTGCACCATGCTTCCTCCTGCTTATTAAGATGAGAAGGGCAATAAAGATGAGGAGGTAAACGAAGGAGCAGCATTCAGTAGCAGAATATCAAATAAACCATGGCTGGCGCATGACAAAAAAGCTGTCACTAGAGACTTGACGTGCGACAAAGAGGAAATGCATATCCGCAGAGAGGTTAAATGATACAGGGTACCTTTCCTGCGAGATCTTACAGTACAAATGACTGAAAACCAAGAATCGACACATCAGATTTAGTAATACAGAAATACTGGATGTGGCAGGCTGACACAAAGAGCAGTTAAAAATTCAAAACCATTGTTTTTATATGAATGTGTGAACATCACATCATTGAGTGCCCATCGATAGCACCAAGGGAGAAATTTGGAAGCCACGCACAACTTTTCTTTACATCATTTTACATTAAACACAAACAAAGCCTTAATGGTGACATATCAGGAATTTCTGAATTTTCCATGTTTTAACTGCTAGAATCAGGCTTGTTCACAGACAAAGTGAACAAAAATGAGTCACTCACATTTCACTACCCTGTGATGTAGAAAGGAGATCTTATTATAAAATGACTGCGCCTTAATCTGCACATTTCCACCTATCACAGTGTCGCAAGCGACAACGGTGTACCAGATCTAACACCATGGCGGAAGACCAAGCAAAGCATGCTAACTGTTCTGTCTGTGGCTGCACAGACGAGTCCCAACTTCGGAGGAGACAAGAGAGCAGTGGATTTATTGATTTATTTACTGCTGCCACACAGATATAATGTAAACATGTCATTTCTTTCTCAGCTGTTTACATTTACAGACGTCACTTGATTTTTTTGTACCTCGTGTGTTTAAACTTGTCCGTATTTAAGTTTAAGCACTATAAGACATGAAAGAGAACTTAGTTTAGTACTTATACACCACTTTCTATGCATGTGCTTCAGAAAACCCTATAGGTTATCAATATAAGTTTAAATATGATTTAAAATGTTTTGATTTCAGTGCAATAGACAATGGTTGTTTTGTTGAATGTTTATTGTTGATCCATGATTTTTTGGTATTTGGTATTTACATATCTATGTTATGATCTGTAAAGGCACAGACCTATTCTGGAAAAAAGGGGCGGGGAGCAGCAGCTAATTTGCATTTAAAGAGACATGCACAAAACCAGCAGTTTTCCTTTTTAAATCAAAACAGCCATTTTTAAAACGATATACTAAACGATCTGTGGGGCATTTTTGGGCTGAAACTTCACAGACACATTTTGGGGACACCTGTGATCTCCTTTAAAATAAATAAAGAAACATAAACATAAATGCCTGTTGTTTGACAGCTTAATTGACACATTATTTGAACATATAAATAATGAAAAAATAATTTGTAAACAACGTACTTTCTGATTGTTCCATTTGAATATTTTAAATTTTTTCAGCTGTTGACTTTCATTCTCATCCAATGTGTTCTCTACTTCTTGATAACACCTATAATCACGCAGTTTGTTGAAGAGAAATGGACACTGAGAGACCGCCTTAAAAATGAGTAAATCAATGACAAATAAGTTACACTGGATGTACCCCGATGTGGCACTTTTGACTTACAGTAGGCTGTAAGGAATCACCCAAAAATCACTACCAACTTGAACACCCTACCAACAATGAGCTCAAGTACAGACAGGGCTGTAAACTGTAGCCTCACTGCTCACCAAATTTATACAAAACTGTTGTCTACACTAATATCTTGCCTCCTGAAATATCCCTGAGCACCATAATAGGACTATCCTATACTAAAACCCAATAATAGAAGATAGTAAAATGAGACCAGTGAGATATTATTAGCTCATGTGTAGGGTACAAACAGAACAGCTTGGAGTATATACATCTTCTATTTCCACTCGACTGCACAATGTTCTCAGACTAAACTGAATGTCTCCGATGTCCGCTATGATCTCCTGATAACCAACTACTGCTGGAGTGCATATTAATATTCATTGTTTTCTAGGATATTTTTGCGTCATCCTCACATTGTTGTCGCTAAGGCACTTTCGGAATCTGTCAAATGAACACCTACACGAATGCAACATCGATATCCGCAAGTGCAACAGATAAACAACTGATTATTTGAATCATCCACTGAATCAATGTCTGAATCACTGATTGACTGACTCATGTTTGTTTCATTTAGATCGTCTGTCAACCATGACATGAAGTGCACTGCAGTTTGAGAATAGACCTCAAAGTAGGTGTTGAAAGGTTATGACGTGGGTGGGGTTGATGCATTCCCATAGTGCCCTATAAAAGCTCCAGTTGCCATTCAAGACATGGGGGTGAGACCATAGGCCTGTAAACAGACACAACATGCCTGGTGCTTATTATAGCATGGGGCATCACTGGGGAGACATAGTTGACTAGCCGTAGTGGGAACGATACAGCTAAATTTAGAGTAGCTCTTAATTTTGGTGACTATAAGAAGTAGGCAAACTTTGTATGAAAATTATTGTTTTGGATTAAAAAGACCTTATTTGTGTGCTTACAATGTCAGAATTCACCCTATTTATTATTTCTGCATCTATTTGTTCCAAAAAAAAAAAAAAAAAAATTGTTCTGAAATGACTTTCCTTGTCCTTAACCTTAACCTCATTAGCTCTTTTACTCCAACAATGTGTTAAAAACTCCACACCAATAATGTTTTCCAGTAATAGTGTGTTTTATTTATGTGGCTACAATATAGCTGTATGAAATTATATAAATTATAATACAAAATCATTTAAATAAAATATCTAAAAGACTTAAATTAGCTGGAAAACATTTCTAGCACATTTAAAGAACATTACTAAAAATAAAATGGGATCATTCTTGTGTGGTGGGGCTGTTATACAACAAGTTTATTTTTTATATATTTGTGGCAAGCCAACATCATAAAGAAGCAAACAATTCAAAGCCACTGTTTTCTTTCAGGCCACTTGCATGATTTTCTAAATTATTTACAAAAATAAATAAACAAAAAAAATAAACTAAATGAAATGAAAAATAAATAAATAAAACACATGGTATTTTTCATAACAAATATCTTTTGGGGTTTGACAGCTTAAATTAACATAGGCTACATTAAAATAAAGTACAAACTAAATATACTGAATAAGTGTTCTCATGACACCTAACATTGCCCGGTTTGCTGAGGAGATCAATTTAAAAAAAAAAAAAGGTTATTACTAAAAATAAATTGGATCGTTCTTTGGTGATGGGACTAATAAAAATGCAGAATACAGAAGTGCAGTGGGTTATGCTTTGTTTTTCACATAGACTTGTGAGTCAGGGCCTTTTTTACATGACCATCCATTGGCAACGTTTTCTGCCAAATGGCAGCATGGCCTTGCATAAAAATTCCAGACTGTTGGCTAAATCCATTAGCTAATTTTGGCATATACCTCAGATGCCACGTGCATGCCCAACACGCCACCCAGCATCATTGATGTCGCATTTTTTGCATGTCCCATTTCTCTCCGAAAGAATATTGACATTGCCGCAATTGACATTTAGCAAATTTGCCAGAGATATTAATATGAGACTAACATAAATGACTTCACATCTAAAGCATCTAATGAATGTAGGAGAGCCGGGGGACCACCAGCATCTGGATGTGATGCCATGCCATCGATTTTTAAATCTGCACTCGATTCAATGCATTTCTGCAATGTTTAGGCGTCAGCATTGGTGGTTTCCGCCACCGATTTGAAAGATACTGTTCTTTGCTTCTGTTTGCAGTGACTGACACAATACAAACCGCTATTAAGGTCTACATTTCTGCAATGCAGTTTAAACACAGACCACAGAACAAAGGAGGTTCAACTGTCTGAATTTATTTCCAATCACAGGCGTTAAATAATTACAGGGGTTTGCTTCCTTTTGAAGTCAACTGTTTAAAGTTCCATTCTAAAATTCTCTAGGGCTGTTTTACTGTCACATATTTTCAGTCAGATAAAAGCTTGGACAAGCGGTCAGTCATCAAATCTGCAATCCACCTAATCCATAATGATTCAGCATGATGTTGCAAGGCTTTTTCCATTACATAACGCAGGTATAATTAATTAAAAACCTCCTCAGAGAGTATCGACTTATAATGATTCGATCCCAGTTCAGCAAGCTTAGACGATCGGCTCAGCTTATCCAGGAAATTCGTCCTAACTTGCAAAATCTGCAAAAGAAACGTCCTGGCCTCAATCATAAAAACTATCTACTGTTTGTAGAGTTTGGAAAGTCAAAAGTGTCTGCTTGAACAAAATCACTAACATGTGTAAGAGCAGCATGTACGTCTAGACGAGCACAAAAATTGTGCAAACCCAAACGCTACCTATAGATTCTGTTGCATAATCATGCCGCATTCTGTACATAATGTGTTACAGCAGATGTGGATGAGTGTCGTGTTTCCTTTGGGACAATTAAATATGTCAGCACTCTTGTACACTAGTGTTGAAGAGTAAACAACAATGGCTCATGCTAAAATGCTTAGCATGTTTTGTTAACGGAGAAGTTTCTGCTTCTTTGATGCTTTTTTGTCTAGTCCTAGTATATATATATATAAAAAAAGAAAAAAACATTAAGGAATTTAATTGGATTCTAATCCTCATAATACTTTGCAACGAAGGCATCCAAGGAATTTTTGACAAGATTTCAACAAAGCACAGAATAAAACTGGAACTATTAAAAAACATAATGGTAACTTTACAATAAGGTTCAATTGTTTAACAATAGTTAAAGCTTCATGTTTCATTAAACAAAATAATGGATATTTTTGTATTTTTAATGTGTGTTAATTCATGTTTGTTCATAACACAGTAGCGGGTGTTTATTTATACAACTTCAAACGTTTCAAATGCATCTGTACGACACCATATGGGGTCAGTAAAATTTTAAATGAAAGAAATACTTTTTTTTCTGTGGAGATGCATTGATCATACATTTATAGCCACAAAAATATTACAAGAATAACTGCTGTTCTTTTGAATTTTGTACTCAAAGAATTCTGACAAAAAAATCAGGTTTACACAAAAAAATATTGAGTCACTTTTCAACATTTAAAAAAATAATAATTTGTTTATTGAGCACCAATTCTGCATATTAGACAGATTTCTGAAGGATCATGTGACTGGAGTAATGATGCTGAAAATTATATTTTGCTATCACAGACAACATAAATTACATAAAATACCCCAATAAAATACAATAAAAAAAAAATGCTGTACATGTAAACACTTCTGGATTTTAAAATTCCCAGTCCTTGCCATCGAGTTTGCTTTAATTTGACACGATCAATATATTATTCCAAAAAAACAACAACAAAAAAATCAGTTCATGCAGTAAGATCTTACAGGAACCTTAAAGAGGATTTTTATTGATCCTTCAGGATTGGTTCCAAACAGAGCTAGAAATTCCAATGGGAATAACAGTGGGGACACATTCCTTTAGGATTGTGTGCGATTATGCTCGGACTACGTGACCTACATGCCATGAAAAGCGATCAACATCTTTTCATCTTTTTATTTTTCTCTGTTTCAATACAAAAGAGTATTTTTGGTTCGTTAAGTTATCAGAACATACCAACATAAACCAATAAAAATAAACTAAAAAGCACAACTAGTCTCCACTTCTAAACTCAACTCAAAAACACAAATCAATGTGTCCATTGGTTTGTCCATGGTAGTCTTTCCTTAAAAACAATACTAACACAAATATAATTCTCAAGAATCAGTCTATTAAGAACTGACTTAATAAATTTCAAACCAATACAAAGGGTTACGGTTAAGGAGGTGCATGGCTCGAAAATACCAGCGTATCTATCTATTTGAACAGTTGACAGATAAACAGGCCCGGCGCGAGGAAAAGAAGCGGCTGCACACCCACACACTGTTATATAGTCATTCCTCTGTGTTGATTCAAGCGCAGGTGAGAGATGGCCGAACCTCGCAAAGCTCTGACGGGAATGTTGACGTCACTTCTGACAAGTTAACTCTGCCAAAATAAAGCTGAGAGCCTCTCAAACTCTGAGGCGCAAAATGATATCATTTTACACATCTAACAACATAAACAGTAAGACTTTATTTTTTACACGTTACATGCACTTACTATAGTAATAACAGTAAACTATGTATACTTACATACAAAAAAACCTACAGTAAGTACATGCTGTTGATTCAAACCAGTGTTAATGTCTTATGTTAAACAATAAAGAAGATATTTTGAAGAAACGAACAGGCGCTGCTTTAGTGACAAACATTGTTCAAAATATCTTCATTTGTGTTTAGCTAAAGAATGTTGAGTTAAAGACGGCTAAAATGTACATTTTTGGTGAACTATTCCTTTAAAACCCTTTTGAACTAAGACACTGGAAAACAAAGTGCAACCAAAAACAGTTGAAAGTCAAGTCCTTAAGTTGAAAGTCATTTGCGACTGACACAACCCATTTGCGTCTACCAGGTTAAACGCTTACAAGAGCATTCGAAACCACATGGTTGACCATATTAACTTAACGAACTTAAAAGATTAATTAGCCTAAGAAAATGTGCAAAAGAGTGACGTTAATCACGGTACATGCGTAAAGGAAAAGCAGGCACCTTTGTTTAGAGATGCCCAATCCAGGTTTACACCGTGACCCTCGTGGTTTTACCCAAACAGAGTTTGACCCAGACAAAACAAAGCCAGAATGTAGCCACAGCACGGCTGTTGTTCAATCAAACAAACATCAACGATCTTAGACATCAAAGACTCTTCAACTGCAAGCAACGCAAGCAAGTTTTTACGCACACAACCCTCGTTCTCCTTTTCAAAATAAGGCAGGTTTCTTCACGCACGCTTGCGTTTGTGCATCAGCTCATCTTCCACTCACCGGTGCTGGGCATGATGGTGCTCCTGGACTGAGAAAGCAGCTCCACGGGTCGCTCTCTGCTGGACGTGCTGTCTGAAGAGAAGCAGGACTCTGTCTCATAGATCGTCTGCAACATCGCGCACAGTCCCGGTACGGTTGGCTTCAAAAGCATGCCAGTCTCAAAAATATCACCGCTCGATTAATGCAAAAACTAATTAACATGAAAAAGGAGATGCCAACCCACTCTCCCGTCTAAAAAAATGAACGCATTTGAATCAAGAGAGGGGGGGAAGCAGCTTGTGCTTTATCGAAAGGTACATGCATGCAAAAAATCGACGAGTGCTTTGCCTGTTAATTCCATGGTCCTAAAACGAAAAATCGAAATAAGCAGGTATCCGTGAAAAAAAGCTGCAGACAAATCCTTAAACCGTCAGCTTCACGGCCGCACAAACCAGTCTATTCATAAACCACATCACCTTCTTGTCTAATTGTCGATGTCAGAAACAAACTGCTAATTCACGGCGACAAGTCCAAGTGTGGCTTGTATCCAAGACCCTGGAACCCGAAGTCACTCATGTGCCATCGGCGGACTCCGAAAGAGCAACTTCCCCATGGCGAAACACGGCGGGACGAGATGAAAGCCACAGAACAGCACAGAGAGAGACGATCACTGGGAGACTTTCGCCTGTCTGTCCCCTCTTTTCCTTCGCCTCTCCTGATGAATGGGCTTAAAGTGAACGTCTGATCGCCCCGTTTAGTGCGATTGTGTTGCTTTTACGCAATTGTTCAAAGCCGAATCTCTGCACCCTCACCCGCGGTACGCGGCATACGAGAGAGCAGAGGTATAGAGACGTGGAGTTTACAAACAGACTGGAGCTGCTTCAGGCTGCTGGAAATAGCTGCCGAGCGACAGGGGAGGGGCGGGACTGTGCTAAAAATAGAGTCGGGAGCTGAGAGCTCGCTCAGAGAAACGGAGAGAGAGAGAGAGGGGAGGGGGGGGAGAGAGAGAGAGAGAGAGAGAGAGACGGGAGATGGAAGAGAGGATGGTCGATTGTTTATCACGTAAATAAAGGAGCCAAAAACAATAATAGGAGCCAAAAAAGGAGCCAATCAGACACAAGACCATGACTGGAGACCAAACTGAGTTTAACTCGATAACACGAGCCAGCATGAGGGCAAACGGGATAGAAAACAACACGAGCACTGCTTAATTTGTGCCAGTGCACGCTGTAATGAATGGAAGTCATTTGTGCATCTGAAACGCTAGCGTTTAAATCTTTGGTTTAAATACAGAGGGCCGCTTGCTTCTTACATAAGGAGTCTGCGTCAGCACTATTGACACAGAGAACACAAGGGTCACCGTTTCACAAGCGCATGTGGGTCAAAAGACTAGGACGGTCAATGCTGCATTAACAAACCTGTGACATGCCAAGTTGTAAGGACACTCTATTCATCAGTCACATCAACAACAGACAAATAAACGGGGAAATAAGAATCCATTACAACATGGGAATCATTGTTAAACAAATTCTCACAAAAATCTTATAATTAATATAACATATTTAATTTATTGGCTCATTTATGTATAATAAATAAAAAAACTAAAAAACTAAATATGTTTATTAAATATGTAACATATTAAATTAGCAAATACAAAATTATATAAATTGAATTGAAATCAAATGTAAAATAAATATGTAATTTACTTAATGTAATACATTACAATTATCTAACGAAGTGTGCAAAAACGAGCTTTATTTATATTTTTTAAAAAAATATATTTTTTACTAATAAATATTATTGAATTACTATGAACTAAAACAAATACTTAATAAATTATTATTAATATTAATATGCAAATCTGTGTAAAATGAACAGGTGAATTCAATTTAAATAATAAAATATTACAACAATTCGCCAAAAAAAAACTTATAATAAAAATTATTACTGAAAATGTACAGAAACGCACAAATGCATTCAATTAAATGCTTTGATAGGCTACACTAAATGTAATACAGACTCATGTGCTGTTGAAAGGATATTTTCTAATTGACAATGAAGACCTACTCCATTTCAATATTTAAAAAGACCACTATGATGTTTGGAGGTGAATTTAAATCAGTAAAGCACTAAATCTTTCTGATGTGAGAGCACCATAATGCATTTATTGTGAACTGCACCATTGATTTCATGGCCTATGGGTGGACATATGACAAGGTTATCGGTCATCTATGTTCTGCTTCAGTTTAGAGTCCCAATGCATTTATTATCCAAGACGAACTGACCTGTTGCACAAGTGCAATGCTCCAGGAAAGATGCGTCAAGACTAAATAAGAGTAAGAATCAAATCTGAGACCACACAGTTTTCTTACAATGATGGTTAAACATTTCTTTCATGCAAGGAAAATTGGTCCCAGACCAATATTAAAGGGTAAGATTTATCCAGAACGGCTAAATTAGACCTCTGACGTTTTTGTCTTAGAGCAGTCTGTCACCATGACCACTAGTGTGTTAGAGTTAAAATGGATTTGGCTCAAGAACAGGCAACGATCAAAGAAAAGCTTTGTCAAGCACTTGTTTGAAAGAAAAAAAAAAAAAGACACGTTTAAAAACAACATGGAACAGATGTGCATGTACCCAGTGTCTCCTATCATTGCCTGGCCATAGGGCATGATCTAAGAGGGCAAATACAGGTTGTGTGTGTGTATTTATGCAGGCGAAATCAAAGCACACTCATCTTTCAATGTTTTGGCACCCCTGGCAGGGCTAACGCATAATTTGAACCAAGGCTGAAAATAGAAGCAGGTTTTGCAAGACATGATTTGCCCATGAGCAACTGACAGCATGCAGCATGATAAAATAATAAATAAATAAAAAACATTAAAAGAAGACATATATCATTTGAATCAAATTTAAAATATAAAAAATAAAACAAAATGTACTATTATTCTAATGAAAGAGTGCAAAACTGCATTAAAAACTGATTTTTTTTTTAAAGTAAATTAATAAATTATAAATCAATTCAAATGTAAAATAAATATTTAAGCACAATAATACAAATGTATTTCAATACTATAATTACTGTTATATAACCGAGTGTGTAAAAATGCTTTTTTTTTTTACATTTTGTCATTTTCATTTAT
Source organism: Enteromius unitaeniatus (assembly GCA_032359435.1). NCBI lineage: Eukaryota > Metazoa > Chordata > Actinopteri > Cypriniformes > Cyprinidae > Enteromius > Enteromius unitaeniatus. Next base: position 3,409,586 of record JAUMHI010000039.1, on the reverse strand, counting down.
TTAAAAATGAAAAAGAAATGAAAATATGTATTATAAAATATTTAAACATTTATTAACACAAATGTAGCATAATATTAAATATTAGTAATATGATTTGAATTATTATTTATTTATCTAATGAAGTGTGCAAAAATGTATTAGAAATTCTTTAAACTTACAGACAAATTTCAATTTAATACACAAAAACCTCTATACACACACTTATACATATGTATATAAATAAATGTGTGTGTGCAGCACACTCTCGCATCTTGAAGACCGCTTAGATTTTGCACTTGTTGCTCTTTCAGTTACAAGCACACTTAACTGCTATCTGTCCCACAGCTGCACAGACGTCAAAGATGTTCACAGTCTTTTCAACTTCACCCTAGTCTGTTGGCTTTAGTCTCCAGCCGCCCCCGTTATTTATAGGTGGATGTACCTTTTGGGCTTTCTGACGTTAGTTGGGCTTATATTTAGCCGTGAGAAGGTGGGGGGAGCGCACCACTTGTTTTTTAAGCCCTTTTTTCACGAGTGATGAACTTGTGTTGGTAATGTCAAGGACTTTGGCAGCAGACTTTGTTTGACAGCTAGTCTCTTGCCTTCAGCCAGACCTGACCCAATTAAGGCCAGCCCAATACGAGCCGTAACCTTTTGCCACCGGGTTCTGAAGGAATCTTGGACTCTGGAGAAGAATGGTAAATAAATGTGGCCGTTCCTCACTGTGGCTGCGGACAGATGGGCTAAATGTGCGCTGAAGCTTCGGGAGCATGTGAACCCTCTCTCTCTCTCTCTCTCCCTGAATAACATGGACTATATTAGCTCACACTTACGAGCCCACAAAAATAGGCTCCGTTTGGATGGGATTAATTAAAACAAAGCCAAGAAAAACACAGCAGTTTCTCACACAGATAACCAACTCTTACTGGGGACTGTCCTGTGACCGCTGCCATGTTAGGAAAATGTATTTTAAGTATGCTAAGTCAAGCATTACTACAGCTGTGGTTTGCGGTTTGTTCCAAACCCCAAATATTCAGCTTTCATATAGCTTTGACAATGACAAACAAATGACAAATAAACATAAATATTGCCTCAAACTGTGCAGATTGTAGACAGGAGGTGCGCTTTATATTTTCAAAGTGATCTGGCTAAAAATATTTACTTTGCTGAACGATACAATTCCTCAAAAAATACTAAAAGCCATGTAACAGCCAAAAAGAAACCGTTTATTTTGATGAAATTATTCTATTATCATTTAAATGATACAAATTAAATCAATCAATCAATAAATACATGCCATAATACGTTGCACTGTACAATAAAATCTTTCAGTTTTTATTAAAATATCTTACATATAGTATATATTTAGATAACAATAATGTATTAACAGGTATATTTATAGTCATATCAATTATATTTAAATATATTTGGTATACAAGCATAACATATTTTTACTAAATACATGCATCTGTGTGTGTGTGTGTGTGTGTATTATATAAATATACACACTACACACACATCTATTCTGGAAGTTTTTATTTTGGATGCCAATAATCCCAATTAATCACTAAAAGCACTAGTTTTTTAGATTCCCTAAATCTGTATGAAGTAGAGACCAAAACACCACATAAATTGGCTTTGAGCCAGTTTAGACCCTAACATTATTACATTATTCCACTTTTGAAAGGTGGCGTGCCGCTGCACCTGAATGTGGCCCGGGCACTCAGCGAACTCTGTCGGCGCCTTGGGATCATTTCACTGCAAGTCGATCCAACACGGCACAGACAAACCCGGGCCCTGTCAATACCACCTGAATAACAACCCCCCGATCGATGAGCAATTTGTTACCTGTCTTGATTATGAGCAAAGAGAATTTCTCAGGTCGGCAAAATCCATTCCGAAAGTGCTGTCAAGTCCAAAAACAAAACCAATCTGAGAAATTAACTCAGATTTCTTAAATGTCCTTGTTTGAGCGACTGACAGACATTTCTGGGAGAGAAAGGCACAGAGAATTAGCTTTCAGTTCTGCTCTGAAATGGGGTTGAAATGACACACACACACACACACACACACACACACAAACACACAGGCACAAGGCTTCTAAAAAAATCTTCTGAGCACATACATGAGCAAATGCGGTCAAATGTATCATTAAACTGCCCATGAAAGCCTGATATGCTGCCTGTATACATTTACAGCGAGAAAAACAACCTTTTTTAGAATCATCATTTGATGACTCATATCAAGGCATAGACTGATGCACTTACACCCAAAGTGAGGATTCACACACACACACACACACACACGGCACAGGGGACGCATACAGATTCTTTCGCCTCAAATAGAAAGCTGCGATGACTCATTCTCTGCACAGCCCCAACTGCAATGCTCCTCCCTGCAAGCAAACACACACACACACACCGGTGTGTACTTATTCTACCGATTCAAATATTAACACATACAGATAATGACAAGATCCTGCGCTGGAGGAAGGTCTCCTGTGGTATTCCAGAGAAATCAATGTTTCGAACAGGTTGACTCATTTAAAGCGGTGTTTACTGACCCGTGTCCCGCTCACTCTGCAGACACAAACCAGTCTAATTATAATGAGTAGAGTTTGCAAATAAAACTAAAGATAATATATATATATATATATATATATACACACACATGAATGAAGAATTGCACATACATCACTAAATTATTTAAAGTGTGCATTTATGTCTCTCATTTAGAGATATTTCAAAGATATTAGCTTTGGTATTTATCAACAGGTTTCTCTGTTCTTTAATATCAGGTCTATTGATAAAACAATTATTTTTTTCTTTTCTTTTACTGTCAAAAAGCACAAATGAAAACAATTAAGGGTGCAGTATGTAATACCGATGGCTAACGCAGTCCAAATTATAAATATTGGAGAGAGTTGTTTCTTCCACCCCCTCATCCTCACACACGATACTCACACGGGTTGCCAGATTGAGGACGTGTAACAGGAACAAGCGCAACTGATGATGGAAGATGACAAGCCTTACACGCTGTAAGCTAATGAGTTGATTTATCCACAGAGCCTTTTATGTGGAAGCAGAGGCTTTTTGGTTTAGGTAGAATCTGCACAGTTGGTTTGCTGGCTTTCACGACATGCAATACCCTGTGTTTCCTATCAAATAGCAACCTGAAGTGTCAGAATATTACTGGGTAAACTGGCAGCGGGAGAAATTACACAGACAAAACAAAAACACACATGGTGACACACACAAAACAATGTTGACAATGAATCTAGGACTAGTCCTAAACCCTGTTCGGGAAACTTCCCCTAAAAAAAACAATCTGACATTGCAAGAATGAATTGACTAGAATAGACAACACTGGTTTTCGATTTGTCTGCGAATGCACAAATGTAAGATATGTAATTACAAATAGTATATTTTATATAAAACTATACAGCGAGGGTTTCCATGTGATGCATGTTCTCACAGACATGACAGCAATATATGCATGTTAATTTAATAAGAAAGCTCATGATTAGGTCTACACAGCTATCAAAATAACATCGAAACTGCTATTTAGCCATGTGTGATCATTAAAACCAAATCCGGGATTTAAGTAAATATAATAAAATGTATTATTAGAACATTATAAATCTGTGCAATCAAAAACTGTAAATCAGTGTAGATATTTGTGACACCTAAAGAGCAGCAAAAAAATTTTATTGCAATCACATTAATCAAAATAAATCGCAACATTTTGTTTGGGTCAAATCGCGCCGCCCTACTAATTAGAGCTAAAGTAAGGGAGTTGACATTTAATCATTAAACACATTCTAGTACATGCATCTCTAAACGCCTTTAGATGTCACATATTAAACTAAAACCTAAGAAAATATTTATTAAAAATCAAGGGGGACGAAAACAAAGAAAGCATTGTGTTCTCCTGTCACTCCACAGCATCTCAAAAAGCTCTTGCGCATCATTTTGTGTTATAACGATATCATCACAAGCTACTGATTTACTTCAGGAAGACATGGAGCAAAGTTCAAAAAAAGCATGAAAGAAAACATCTTAAAGACACATAACCCCCCAAAATTATGACCACGATAGAGTGAGAGTGCAGAACGTTTGACACGTGTGCCCCTGAACTTGAGCATGGAGCCCATTACAGTGAAGGGCTTCTGCAGATGAAATGACCTTTTATTGAAAGAACAGAACTGTACGACATGTCCCCAAGAGAACAAAAGGTCTCGCTGCATGGTTGAATGGATTGACACTGGTTCTTCCTTGATGGGCCTGTATATGCTGGATCACACGGAGCTCTGGGCTCACTGGACATCCCCGCAGACAAGCAAAGCAAGGTCCTTTGATGCTGCACAACATCAAATTCATTCAGAGATAATTAACACGACAATATTAGATTATTTCAGCTTGGAGCACTTGGCAAACAACTCTATAATACAGCAATATGCCAAAAGAGGTGGAACATTACAGAGATTTTGCTGTCCTTTAAACGATTTAAGTAGGGATGCACTGATTTTGGTGCATATAATTATTTCCATGCTAGTAAAATGACTATGGGATTTTGTCCAAAAGTTCCAAAAAACAAAACAACTCAAAACCACTCTTCTTGTTCTTTAGCATAACTGTATTACAAACAGCTTATCGTTTTTCTTTACTGCAGATTATAATTTATCATATTTGCCATGCTGTACATTTCACGTTTACCACTTTATTTTACGGCTGCACCTATTAGTTGCTTATTAGCATGCATATTACTAGAATATTAGCCATTTATTAGTGCTAATTAAGCACACGTGACATGTAAGGTGTACAAGGTAAGTTTTCTATCGAATAAGCTGTAAATCTATAAATATATGTATGAAAAAGTATGGATGCACATTTCTATAACTGAGGCCAATGCAATAACACATCTTGATGCATTGTCAATGATACGGTTCATTAAAAATAAGCAGCTACTGATAAGATGCAATCCTTATACGCATGCAGTGCTATTTCAATTTAATGCAATATGAAAAAACTTTCGAAATAATAAAAAGTACAGAGCATCTACTACTAATGATATACAAATGGTTTTAAACCTATGCAAATTTGTCAGAAATGACGCATTTGACGCATTCCAAATATAAATTTTTTCCGATTGTCTTTTTTCCCCTTGTGTTTTTCTGAAAACACCAGGATGAGATCAAACAATTGCAATGAGACGATTATTTAATCATTGTGACAGCCCTTATGCAACTCCCGAGTTACAGTTAATCAACGACAGGAGCTCGATTCAAAGAGTATTGTAACTTGCAATAATAGCACCAAATTCCAAACACTTCATTTTGGCTCATTATACCAGCGATGTGCACAGTGGTTTTCTAGATGTAAAACTTTGTGTGTTAAGCACAAATCTGAAAAATTCATTGAAAGGACAGCATTCAGCACCTGCTGGCTGAATAGCTATCATGACAAACAATGACATAATCAACGTTACCCAGAAACACAACACTCCATCTGCTGTTATATATTAAGAGCACCTTCCTGAGCTAGTTTCACTGGAGCCGTACGCTCAATAAAATGTCAATCACGCTGGCACACACACAGCAAGCATACGTAAAAGAACCAATGATTTTTCATGACGGCGAGCGAACGGGCCAATCGGTGAAGAGCCCTCGGGCAGTGTTGATGTGGAGCGGGGGCGCAGCGTAGAAGGTTGCCACGGCATCCACTGACATTCAAAGACGTCATGAGGGGGACAGAGGGTTAATAGAGGTTGTTACCGGTTCTAATTATAAACAGCAGAGAGTCAGAGAGAGGCAAGCGAGGAGCGCTGGGGAGGAGAGAGAGCAGGGGCGGGCACAGGGCCGACGGTATGAATTAAAGGAGCATTAAGAGGGGGCTGATGGGAGAAGAAAGGGGCGAGGATGAGAAGAAAGCTGCAAAGTGTGTCAACAGATGCAGGAGGGATGGACAAAATCCACAGGTTTTGTTTGCCTGAGTAAGAAACCCTGGCTGAGCTTCACCTGAGACGAGACAATTATATGCAATTATGCACACAATCATAAAAACGGGTTGCTCGCCCGCAGACAGACCAAAAAATCTTCTTCCAAACGTGATCTGTAATTGCTGCAGCTGTGAGTCCCGCTGCACTACTACCACTACTGTAACAACAAACAAACGCCTCTTAATAAAGCCACGCTAATCATTTGTTTTCCTAACGCAATGCTACTACATCCAAATGATGTCCTGTTACCAGTTACAGTGCAGATTGTAAAATATCACCATGCTTTATGAAGCGAAAAACTTTCATGATTTTAGTTTATTTTGTGGTTTAGATGCTTAAAGAAGATGACACAGTGAGGACTTCTTAAAAAGTGCAAAAGCATTCATTTCAGGTAAATTGGCATGCAATGAAAACAGAAAGGGAAGTTTTAGCCACTTTATAAGGCGATGGGCTTGTTTGGTTCTTGAAATTAATTACCTGTGGTTTAATACGAGCAATCAAAATATTACAGATACAGAGTCATTCATCTAAATTTGCTGCCATTATAGTTTATGGGCTTTTTTTCTTTTTTTTAAACCATCAATAAATAATAATAGATAACAATAATAATCCAAAGTGAGGGTTTTATGCCAAAATAAAATATACACCAAGCTACCCAAAAATAAAATTAAATTAAATATCCTCACAGGTCATGTAAGGAAAATAAAATAAAATAAAATAAAATATCCACACAGGTCATGTAAACAAAACAAAACAAAACAAAACAAAACAAAACAAAAACATCCTCACAGGTCATGTAAGGAAAAAGCACAAAAGTTGCTGAACAAAATGAAACCAAATTGTGCTGCCTTGAACAGTTTTATCCTCAGACTTTTGGGCTGATGCTGGAGTTACAGCTGTAGAATTTAGCAGAATGAAATTAAGACTGGAATACACCACACAAACTAAAACAAATTTAAAACAGTAGTCATCATACGCTGGCTGACTTTGTAAATGGTTACAGAGGAAAACTCCACAATCTCACACACAAACATTCGCTTTGTTTCAACAAGGCACAAAGGTTTCTTCAACTGTTTGATATCCCCAAACTGGACTGAAGCTTAAAGAAAGCCCCCCCCCCAAAAAAAAACACAGACACAGACTCCACATTTCTATGACTCCTACTGCCCAAAATCTGCACACTGGCTCTGGCTTTCAGCAACTAGTGCTGCCTCCAGCAGACCGCAAATCTGGCCAAAATCATGCAGCGTATTCCAGCCTTTAACACCTGGAAGTATTGCCTAAAGCAACAAAATCCATTAGCAAATATCAGTGTTGCAAAGTGTGACACAAGCGAGTAAAATCTCTTACCGGGTGTGTTTGGTGAATTCATGGACGACCCCCTGTGTTTTCTCTGCCTCGGAAATTCTCCAAGTAGTGGGAAAAGATGCTTTTTGGATAAACCTCAGCGTGCAACCTCGGGTTCGTCTGGTTTCAGAGGCAAAGACGCCAAGCTCTAAAGGGGGTCCTCGGCGTCAGCCATGACCGTAGACCTCACGAGGAGGACTGTGATGGCCAGCCGCACTCCCTCACTGCAACACACACAAACACACCGAGCTGAGAAGTTTTACACACTCAAACTTACAGTAGAATGAGGCTGCGATCCGTCTGTAAAGCAAAACCTCTTTAAATAATAATATAAACTAAAGCAAAACCGCTCATTTGTTTTTCAAAGAGAGCACAAAGTCCCCTAGCTGGCTATTAACGGGGCATGTAAGAGTCATTAATGTCTGTGTCAGAATGTTGCGATCGTAACAGGGCTGTATGTTTGCTGCTTCCAAAACCGATCCAGAGGATGTTAATGGATGACTCATCCAGCCTCTAAGTCAGCGGAGACGCACTACAATACCCACGCTGCCTAGCAGCGACTGGATACGCAGCAGGGTAGCACATTACCCATGCTGCCTTCTCATTCTACCATGAGCCCTGCCCCAAGCAAAGAAGAAAGAGGCTCTGGACGTCTAGTTTTAGCGATTATTGTAAAAAACTGGCCCACACTTCCTGTGCCTTAGGTCTGTTAAATATTCAAGTAGATAATGTTATGCATCGAAACGCATTGGTGTTTGGGGATTTGAACAAACTCAAACGCATTTTTATGCAAATCAACACTTGACTGAAAATAGGTCCAAAAAATTTTAACTAATTGCTTTAGATTACATGATTTAATTAAATTTTTTTGTTTGTTTTAAATGAAGCTGCATTAAATTACAGGTCAAACAGCTCTGCATTGAGACAGTAGCCTCCCCTGCTGGTTAAATCATGCAAATGCAGTCTGGTTTTCCTAATTTGACTAATGACCCAGTATAACCACAATACTTCCTTTGGTGTGGAATACTTAATGGCTTTTTAATCATTCTTTAATTATTAAGTGGTCAGCAGTATTCTAGGCGAGTACGGAGTTCCAACTAAAACGAATCATTGTCTTTATGAAGACATGGTGTTATCAGCTGAGAGCCAACAAACTGTAATGAGTAACTGATAAATGTCAGAAATAGTCTTGCCGTTTTGCTTTGACGCACATGTTAACGTAATTTGAACTTGGGCCAGGACTTTATGGTAGCTGGATTTCTTATTTTGACTGTTAATCTCAAATCGCTAATCTTAAAATGCAAATCCACAATTTATGAGTCCCAAAGAATGTGGCTCAACAAAATGAAGGTCTACAGGACTGTTCATAAAATGTGTTTCTGAAATTTCACAACCGGCATTTATTTTTGAGCCATATCTTGACAGAGCTTAATTCTACAAAGGAATGGACACAATGCAAATGAAGAAGTGCTAAAATATCAAATGTTTCTTTCAATGATGAGTTATTTACGAAATACACAACCACAAAAAATAAAGAACAGTTTTAATTTTGAATAGAGATTGGTTAATACTGCATTCATCTCGACTAAATACTAGTATTTTTAACCAATACATTTGGAAATGAACATTGAAAATTGGATTAAAATAAATAGTAAACAATAAAAAGTTTTTAAATCAATATTTGGCCCAAATGAGAGTAAGACTTTCCATTAAATATTACGAATGCAAATCCCTAATGACATGCAAAAAGAAAATTGTATAATAAATATTCAAAGACAGTACAATTCAATGGATTTTTGTTTAACTTTAATTCCTGGAAACTAAAATCAACTTCATTTTGGCATCACAACATTAAAATGTACTGGATAGAATGAAAATTGGATACGCATTGAGATTTGCTAAAGATGTGTTAAATTATTGTATATATTGTATTATTGTAAACTAGTGTATTTGAAGATTATCTCCAAGTAAGATAAGGATAAAAAAACAGGGAGCATTTTACAATTAAATATCTCAGTTACATTACAGATGCATTATATTTGTATATCTTTTGCTAATTAGTATGGGAAATGAATACTTAGGAAGTATAAAAAAACAAATATGGTCTGCAGATGAACCTATGTACCTACACCGTATAGATTGTTTCTCACATCATACTGAAAGGCTTGCTCTTGTCTTTGGCCACGGCCAGCTCTGACATGTCCCAGGGCCTTGTGGGGCGCTAACATGCTGGTACAGTTCCTGGAAAGCCCTTTATTGACTAAAGAGCAGGCTGAAGCTGGTCTCTATAAAGTTCTGGTAGTGATTTAATGGAAGAGCCGAAAGCTCCCCCTGTCCAAATCTTTGTCACTCCTCTCTCTCTCTTTCTTTCTCTCCACTCTCGTGCAAGCGGTTAGGCTCGGTGCCAGAGCGCTGATCAGCGTTTAATGCTCTTAAAAAGGATGGGACATTTGAGGAGAGTTTAAACACTGGCTCGCTCGTGAATGCACCCGTTTGAGAGAATCATCCTTCCCGAGGTGCTTAGCTTTCTTTGAGGCGGAGAATATGAGAAGGCACCAGTCACTCAACGAGGGTGTGAATACCGTGGGGGTGGAGATGTGTTGATTAGCGCTCGCTAGCATCCACGATTGATGTTAAACCCTTGCGCATGTCTCTGAATGAAGGTTTCCAGACCAACCAGGTCCACTAACTCTCTCAAAAATACATGATGAATAGTACCTCATAGTATTAATACTGGTTTCCTAAGTTTTATTTCTTCAGATTTTGGTTACGATGTTTTTTATTTCACACATAAAAAGGTTTTTCAGGACCTAAATGTTTCAAACTGATTTAAACCAATAACTCATACCTCATGATGTATCTTTGAGTAGTCTCAATGGAAAATATCTTGCTCTGACATATCTATCATGTCAGTGTCATTGTTCTCTGTCAAGATGCACACACCCGTAATGTTTTCTTCTAAGGCATTTTTGTAAAAGTTGCTTAAATATCTTAATTTTACTAAGCTAAGCAACGTTTGTGAAACTAGGCCAATGTGACCTAAAACAATAGAACGCTGGCTCTTGCATCAGCAGCACCCCACGTGCGTCGTAATACAAGAAATTGTTGAATAAAGTCATTTTTGCTTCACAGATTCATAAAATTACAGTTGAACTATTGATGCCATTGATAGACTATTTTAATGATGTCTTTACTACATTTTAGGGTCTTGAATGTGGTAGTTGCATTGTTGCAACTATGCAGGGTGATCAAAAATCATCAAAAATATCTTAATTTGGGTTCCAAACATGAACACTTAACATTTAAAAGAACGATCCACTTTTTTAAGAAATATGCTCGTTTTCCAACTCCCCTAAGTTCTACCATTCTGAAATCTGTTCAACTGTTCTCCAGGTCCAGCACTTTTAGCATAGCTTAGCATAGATAATTGAATCTGAGTTCCTAGCCATATCAGCCTAGAAAATCACAACTTTTCATTTTCCACTGGTCTTAGTACACGATGTAACTATAAAAGAGTCAAGTTTTAAATAGGAAATATTTCAAAGCGCTTTGATCATTTTGAATCGAAATGCTTCTGGTCTAATCAGATTCAATGATCTTTGCTAAGCTATGCTTAAAGTGTCATCGCCAGACCTGGAGAATGGTTGAACAGGCTAGATGGTAAAACTCAATTTATTAGCCTTTGAAATCACACAACCGACTAAATTGACTGCATCAAGGCTACCTATTACAGTCTCATGTTCTTGTGGTTCATAATAAACGTCTACCCCAACTATGGTCCATTTCCTAAGACACACAAAAGCAAGGAGCTGCGGCAGAAAGCGGTCACAGAAATAATTGCCGTATTTAAAACCTTTACCCACTTCTGGCTGCTGTCTGCAGCGCTGCGGATGCATTATCCAGGTGTGTGAAGATTAAAATAGTACAACAGATTTATAATGCTCTCCCACCCCCCTCAGAATAAGCGGGCCATTCGATTGCAGGGTGAAGGGTGAGCTGCTCCATGACGGTAAGCACTGGCTGGTGACCCAGGAAGAGCTTGCCTAGGAGGCAGCAGAGACGAAAGTCCTTGCGTCATTCCCCCCGAGATGAGATCAAGTGGTTTGTTGGACTTGATTTTAAAGGAGGCCCTTCAGATTCAAAGCTGAGAGCCAGAGTAAACATTCATTTAAATAAATACAGATAATCAGCGATGTGTCGTCATGAAGCCAACATGTTATTAACATGCTACAACATACAGTATAAGATCTATAGTATTTACACCTTTAGCAGCAAGCGCACAGGTAAGTTAGTCAGGTAAGGTTACAGAGTCCTTGCCACTGCAGAGAGGTCAAAACGAAAGCCGAAAAATTGGTCATTAGCATGCAGCATGAGCATATCAGGTATGGCAGCTGCCCAAGAGAGTGCTGGTGTCCTCCATCAGACCTCTTCAGTCTCTGCCTGCTGTGCTCCAGGATCCTGCACGGCTCATCCGCAAAGACAAATTGTCTTTGCATGAAAATATAAATAAATAAATTGCTATTGCACGTATTAAGGCCCATAACATACAGTTCATACGTAAATGTGTAAATATTATCTGAAAAATATGAATTAATATTATCTTTACTAGGGCTGCACGATTTGGGAAAAATGTCACATTGGGATTATTAAGGTCGAAATAGCGATTTGAGATACAATATGTAAGTGGTTTGACTCAACTTCCTTGTTATCAAGGAAAATGCACACACAGATTACTAATAATGCAGAAATCTGTATTCCTCAACTGAGATACAGTATACAGTGCAATCTAGCAACTATATATTAACAATATTTTCAAATTAAAACTAAACTGTACAAAATTAAATAACAGTAACATCTTTACATTACCGAATTGAATTACATGAAATTAACCTTAAAATAAAATTAAAAAGTCAAAAGTATAGATAAATAAAACAAATACCCATTTTTATATTTTTACATGTTGTCCCAAATCATTTTAGCATGATGTAACATATAATTAGTATATTTCTTTTGTTTCTCTTGTCCAGTGTGCCAATCATTTTCTCAAATCCCTCTTTGCTAAAAGTGCGTTCACACCTGAGGCGACTTGGGCGAATATATCTCCCTGCGGGTATTTTTTTGGGCGCCCATGGTAACGGACGAGTTTTCACACAGCACGTAGCAGGTGCAGAGAAATGACATAAATCAAAGCATATGGCACACAGTGTTCAGTAGGGCTGGGCGAAATATATCCAACGATATATTATGCGCATCTCGTCAGTAAAACCGGTTCTTTGATTAGCGGTAAATATCCGTCAGCTGTTTTCAATAATAATATATCGTTCCATATATATCGCCCAGCCCTAGCGTTCGGAGAAGAACGCTGGAAAATCCGACAGAAAGATGCTTGTCTATAGCCTACTGTAGTACAAGCTGCCAGTATGTAAGCAATCGTCCGCTTCCGCTCTGCTTATGCGTGCAGTGTAAATCACTCGAGCTGAACGCTGGTGGGAACGCAAGAAGGAATGTCTTGTTACGTCCACAAATGCATTTGTTTGTTTAATATAATCGCAACATTTGCTGTAATAATATCGCATAGGCTGACATCACGATTTCGATATGATTAATTGTGCACACACACACACACACTAAAAGTCCTTACACAATCCAACGTGTTTAAAATTGAACTGAAAATTAGGTGCTGGGCGTCCGGCCAGAGGAGAACTGGACCTAACTAAGCCTGGTTCTCCATTCTCTCATGGATGGGGTTTTGGTTCCTTGCCGCTGTCTCCTCTGGCTTGCTTAGTTGGGGACACCTG